>CM044896.1:69476525-69848316 GCA_024500145.1 Gentiana dahurica var. dahurica
ACTGATGTGATATCGACCAGAACGATAAATAAGGCACGCCGGCACAAACGGCAAGCAAAACGGAGGCCAGAATGGCCTTGTACAAGGAATCAAAAATCACACAGTTAAGTACTCTATGGGTACGAAAAAAATATGAAAAAAATGTTTGTAATTCTCTTTGAAGTACTGATGTGATATCGACCAGCGATAAATAAAGGCCGCGCAAACGGCAAGAAAAACGGAGGCAGAATGGCCTTGTACAAGAATCAAAAATCACACAGTTAAGTACTCTATGGGTACGAAAAAAGTAAAAAAACGTTTGTAATTCTCTTTGAAATCTTGATGTGATATCGACGAGCGATAAATAAGGACGCGGTACAAGCGGCAAGCAAAGCGGAGGCGAATGGCCTTGTACAAGAATCAAAATCACACAGTTAAGTACTCTATGGGTACGAAAAAAAGTATGAAAAAACGTTTGTAATTCTCTTTGAAATCTTGATGTGATATCGACCAGCGATAAATAAGGACGCCGGTGCAAACGGAAGAAAAACGGAGGCAGAATGGCCTTGTACAAGGAATCAAAAATCACACAGTTAAGTACTCTATGGGTACGAAAAAAAGTATGAAAAAAAATGTTTGTAATTCTCTTTGAAGTACTGATGTGATATCGACCAGAACGATAAATAAGGCACGCCGGAAACGGCAAGCAAAACGGAGGCCAGAATGGCCTTGTACAAGGAATCAAATATCACACAGTTAAGTACTCTATGGGTACGAAAAAAAGTACGAAATAAAACGTTTGTAATTCTCTTTGAAGTACTGATGTGATATCGACCAGAACGATAAATAAGGCACGCCGGCGCAAACGGCAAGCAAAACGGAGGCCAGAATGGCCTTGTACAAGGAATCAAATATCACACAGTTAAGTACTCTATGGGTACGAAAAAAAGTACAAAAAAAACGTTTGCAATTCTCTTTGAATTACTGATGTGATATCGACCAGAACGATAAATAAGGCACGCCGGCACAAACGGCAAGCAAAACGGAGGCCAGAATGGCCTTGTACAAGGAATCAAAAATCACACAGTTAAGTACTCTATGGGTACGAAAAAAAGTACGAAAAAAAACGTTTGTAATTCTCTTTGAAGTACTGATGTGATATCGACCAGAACGATAAATAAGGCACGCCGGCGCAAACGGCAAGCAAAACGGAGGCCAGAATGGCCTTGTACAAGGAATCAAAAATCACACAGTTAAGTACTCTATGGGTACGAAAAAAGTACGAAAAAAAAGTTTGTAATTCTCTTTGAAGTACTGATGTGATATCGACCAGAACGATAAATAAGGCACGCCGGCGCAAACGGCAAGCAAAACGGAGGCCAGAATGGCCTTGTACAAGGAATCAAATATCACACAGTTAAGTACTCTATGGGTACGAAAAAATAAAAAATCGAAAAAAGTATGAAAAAAACGTTTGTAATTCTCTTTGAAATCTTGATGTGATATCGACGAGCGATAAATAAACGCCGGCACAAGCGGCAAGCAAAGCGGAGGCGAATGGCCTTGTACAAGAATCAAAAATCACACGATTAAGTACTCTATGGGTACGAAAAAAGTCTGAAAAAACGTTTGTAATTCTCTTTGAAATCTTGATGTGATATCGACGAGCGATAAATAAGGCACGCCGGCACAAGCGGCAAGCAAAGCGGAGGCGAATGGCCTTGTACAAGAATCAAAAATCACATTAAGTACTCTATGGGTACGAAAAAAGTCTGAAAAAAATGTTTGTAATTCTCTTTGAAATCTTGATGTGATATCGACGAGCGATAAATAAAGGCCGCATAAGCGGCAAAAAAGCGGAGGCGAATGGCCTTGTACAAGAATCAAAAATCACACGTTAAGTACTCTATGGCGAAAAAAGTCTGAAAAAAACGTTTGTAATTCTCTTTGAAATCTTGATGTGATATCGACGAGCGATAAATAAAACGCCGGCAAAGCGGCAAGCAAAAGCGGAGGCGAATGGCCTTGTACAAGAATCAAAATCACAGTTAAGTACTCTATGGGTACGAAAAAAGTCTGAAAAAAACGTTTGTAATTCTCTTTGAAATCTTGATGTGATATCGACGAGCGATAAATAAAGCACGCCGGGCAAAGCGGCAAGAAAAGCGGAGGCGAATGGCCTTGTACAAGAATCAAAAATCACGATTAAGTACTCTATGGGTACGAAAAAAGTCTGAAAAAAATGTTTGTAATTCTCTTTGAAATCTTGATGTGATATCGACGAGCGATAAAAACCGCCCGCAAGCGGCAAGCAAAAGCGGAGGCGAATGGCCTTGTACAAGAATCAAAAATCACACAGTTAAGTACTCTATGGGTACGAAAAAAAGTCTGAAAAAAAGCGTTTGTAATTCTCTTTGAAATCTTGATGTGATATCGACGAGCGATAAATAAAACGCCGGGCAAAGCGGCAAGCAAAGCGGAGGCGAATGGCCTTGTACAAGAATCAAAAATCACAGTTAAGTACTCTATGGGTCGAAAAAAGTCTGAAAAAAACGTTTGTAATTCTCTTTGAAATCTTGATGTGATATCGACGAGCGATAAATAAACGCCGGCACAAGCGGCAAGCAAAGCGGAGGCGAATGGCCTTGTACAAGAATCAAAAATCACACGTTAAGTACTCTATGGGTACGAAAAAAAGTCTGAAAAAAACGTTTGTAATTCTCTTTGAAATCTTGATGTGATATCGACGAGCGATAAATAAAACGCCGGGCAAAGCGGCAAGCAAAAGCGGAGGCGAATGGCCTTGTACAAGAATCAAAAATCACGTTAAGTACTCTATGGGTACGAAAAAAGTCTGAAAAAAACGTTTGTAATTCTCTTTGAAATCTTGATGTGATATCGACGAGCGATAAATAAACGCCGGGCAAAGCGGCAAGAAAAGCGGAGGCGAATGGCCTTGTACAAGAATCAAAAATCACGTTAAGTACTCTATGGGTACGAAAAAAGTCTGAAAAAAATGTTTGTAATTCTCTTTGAAATCTTGATGTGATATCGACGAGCGATAAATAAAAGCCGTAAAGCGGCAAGCAAAAGCGGAGGCGAATGGCCTTGTACAAGAATCAAATATCACAGTTAAGTACTCTATGGGTACGAAAAAAAGTCTGAAAAAAACGTTTGTAATTCTCTTTGAAATCTTGATGTGATATCGACGAGCGATAAATAAAACCGGCATAAGCGGCAAGCAAAGCGGAGGCGAATGGCCTTGTACAAGAATCAAAAATCACAATTAAGTACTCTATGGGTACGAAAAAAGTCTGAAAAAAATGTTTGTAATTCTCTTTGAAATCTTGATGTGATATCGACGAGCGATAAATAAACGCCGGCACAAGCGGCAAGCAAAGCGGAGGCGAATGGCCTTGTACAAGAATCAAAAATCAGTTAAGTACTCTATGGGTACGAAAAAAGTCTGAAAAAAATGTTTGTAATTCTCTTTGAAATCTTGATGTGATATCGACGAGCGATAAATAAAACGCCGGCATAAGCGGCAAGAAAAGCGGAGGCGAATGGCCTTGTACAAGAATCAAAAATCACGTTAAGTACTCTATGGGTACGAAAAAAAGTCTGAAAAAAACGTTTGTAATTCTCTTTGAAATCTTGATGTGATATCGACGAGCGATAAATAAAACGCCGGCATAAGCGGCAAGCAAAAGCGGAGGCGAATGGCCTTGTACAAGAATCAAAAATCACAGTTAAGTACTCTATGGGTACGAAAAAAGTCTGAAAAAACGTTTGTAATTCTCTTTGAAATCTTGATGTGATATCGACGAGCGATAAATAAAACGCCGGGCAAAGCGGCAAGCAAAGCGGAGGCGAATGGCCTTGTACAAGAATCAAAAATCACAGTTAAGTACTCTATGGAGTACGAAAAAAGTCTGAAAAAAACGTTTGTAATTCTCTTTGAAATCTTGATGTGATATCGACGAGCGATAAATAAACGCCCAAGCGGCAAGCAAAAGCGGAGGCGAATGGCCTTGTACAAGAATCAAAATCACACAGTTAAGTACTCTATGGACGAAAAAAGTCTGAAAAAAACGTTTGTAATTCTCTTTGAAATCTTGATGTGATATCGACGAGCGATAAATAAAACGCCGGTATAAGCGGCAAGCAAAAGCGGAGGCGAATGGCCTTGTACAAGAATCAAAAATCACGATTAAGTACTCTATGGGTGCGAAAAAAGTCTGAAAAAAACGTTTGTAATTCTCTTTGAAATCTTGATGTGATATCGACGAGCGATAAATAAACGCCGGCATAAGCGGCAAGCAAAAGCGGAGGCGAATGGCCTTGTACAAGAATCAAAAATCACAGTTAAGTACTCTATGGGTACGAAAAAAGTCAAAAAAACGTTTGTAATTCTCTTTGAAATCTTGATGTGATATCGACGAGCGATAAATAAAACGCGGCAAAGCGGCAAGCAAAAGCGGAGGCGAATGGCCTTGTACAAGAATCAAAAATCACAGTTAAGTACTCTATGGGTCGAAAAAAGTCTGAAAAAAACGTTTGTAATTCTCTTTGAAATCTTGATGTGATATCGACGAGCGATAAATAAAACGCCGGTATAAGCGGCAAGAAAAGCGGAGGCGAATGGCCTTGTACAAGAATCAAAATCACAGTTAAGTACTCTATGGGTACGAAAAAAAGTCTGAAAAAAACGTTTGTAATTCTCTTTGAAATCTTGATGTGATATCGACGAGCGATAAATAAAACGCCGGCAAGCGGCAAGCAAAGCGGAGGCGAATGGCCTTGTACAAGAATCAAAATCACAGTTAAGTACTCTATGGGTACGAAAAAAATCTGAAAAAAACGTTTGTAATTCTCTTTGAAATCTTGATGTGATATCGACGAGCGATAAATAAAACCGGCAAAGCGGCAAGCAAAAGCGGAGGCGAATGGCCTTGTACAAGAATCAAAAATCACAGTTAAGTACTCTATGGGTCGAAAAAAGTCTGAAAAAAACGTTTGTAATTCTCTTTGAAATCTTGATGTGATATCGACGAGCGATAAATAAAACGCCGGCATAAGCGGCAAGCAAAGCGGAGGCGAATGGCCTTGTACAAGAATCAAAAATCACAGTTAAGTACTCTATGGGTACGAAAAAAAAAAAACGTTTGTAATTCTCTTTGAAATCTTGATGTGATATCGACGAGCGATAAATAAAACCGCCGGTATAAGCGGCAAAAAAGCGGAGGCGAATGGCCTTGTACAAGAATCAAAAATCACAGTTAAGTACTCTATGGGTACGAAAAAAGTCTGAAAAAAACGTTTGTAATTCTCTTTGAAATCTTGATGTGATATCGACGAGCGATAAATAAAACGCCGGTATAAGCGGCAAGCAAAAGCGGAGGCGAATGGCCTTGTACAAGAATCAAAAATCACAGTTAAGTACTCTATGGAGTGCGAAAAAAGTCTGAAAAAAACGTTTGTAATTCTCTTTGAAATCTTGATGTGATATCGACGAGCGATAAATAAAACGCCGGCAAAGCGGCAAGCAAAAGCGGAGGCGAATGGCCTTGTACAAGAATCAAAAATCACAGTTAAGTACTCTATGGGTAAAAAAAACGTTTGTAATTCTCTTTGAAATCTTGATGTGATATCGACGAGCGATAAATAATAAGCGGCAAGCAAAGCGGAGGCGAATGGCCTTGTACAAGAATCAAAATCACAGTTAAGTACTCTATGGGTACGAAAAAAGTCTGAAAAAAACGTTTGTAATTCTCTTTGAAATCTTGATGTGATATCGACGAGCGATAAATAAAACGCGGCAAAGCGGCAAGCAAAAGCGGAGGCGAATGGCCTTGTACAAGAATCAAAATCACAGTTAAGTACTCTATGGGTACGAAAAAAAGTCTGAAAAAAACGTTTGTAATTCTCTTTGAAATCTTGATGTGATATCGACGAGCGATAAATAAACGCCGGCATAAGCGGCAAGCAAAGCGGAGGCGAATGGCCTTGTACAAGAATCAAAATCACAGTTAAGTACTCTATGGGTCGAAAAAATCTGAAAAAACGTTTGTAATTCTCTTTGAAATCTTGATGTGATATCGACGAGCGATAAATCAAGCAAAAGCGGAGGCGAATGGCCTTGTACAAGAATCAAAAATCACAGTTAAGTACTCTATGGGTGCGAAAAAAGTCTGAAAAAAACGTTTGTAATTCTCTTTGAAATCTTGATGTGATATCGACGAGCGATAAATAAAAGCCGCCGGCAAAGCGGCAAGAAAAGCGGAGGCGAATGGCCTTGTACAAGAATCAAAAATCACAGTTAAGTACTCTATGGAAAAAAAAGAAAAAAACGTTTGTAATTCTCTTTGAAATCTTGATGTGATATCGACGAGCGATAAATAAACGCCGGCATAAGCGGCAAGCAAAAGCGGAGGCGAATGGCCTTGTACAAGAATCAAAATCACAGTTAAGTACTCTATGGGTACGAAAAAAAGTCTGAAAAAAACGTTTGTAATTCTCTTTGAAATCTTGATGTGATATCGACGAGCGATAAATAAACGCCGGGCATAAGCGGCAAGCAAAGCGGAGGCGAATGGCCTTGTACAAGAATCAAAAATCACACGTTAAGTACTCTATGGGTACGAAAAAAGTCTGAAAAAACGTTTGTAATTCTCTTTGAAATCTTGATGTGATATCGACGAGCGATAAATAAGGCACGCGCATAAGCGGCAAGCAAAAGCGGAGGCGAATGGCCTTGTACAAGAATCAAAAATCACACGTTAAGTACTCTATGGGTGCGAAAAAAGTCTGAAAAAAACGTTTGTAATTCTCTTTGAAATCTTGATGTGATATCGACGAGCGATAAATAAGGCCGGCAAAGCGGCAAGCAAAAGCGGAGGCGAATGGCCTTGTACAAGAATCAAAAATCACAGTTAAGTACTCTATGGGTACGAAAAAAATCTGAAAAAAACGTTTGTAATTCTCTTTGAAATCTTGATGTGATATCGACGAGCGATAAATAAAACGCGCCGGCAAAGCGGCAAGCAAAAGCGGAGGCGAATGGCCTTGTACAAGAATCAAAATCACAGTTAAGTACTCTATGGGTCGAAAAAAGTCTGAAAAAAACGTTTGTAATTCTCTTTGAAATCTTGATGTGATATCGACGAGCGATAAATAAAACGCCGGCAAAGCGGCAAGCAAAAGCGGAGGCGAATGGCCTTGTACAAGAATCAAAAATCACAGTTAAGTACTCTATGGGTACGAAAAAATCTGAAAAAAACGTTTGTAATTCTCTTTGAAATCTTGATGTGATATCGACGAGCGATAAATAAAACGCCGGCAAAGCGGCAAGCAAAAGCGGAGGCGAGAATGGCCTTGTACAAGAATCAAAAATCACAGTTAAGTACTCTATGGGTACGAAAAAAATAAAAAAAACGTTTGTAATTCTCTTTGAAATCTTGATGTGATATCGACGAGCGATAAATAAAGGCACGCCGGCATAAGCGGCAAGCAAAAGCGGAGGCAGAATGGCCTTGTACAAGAATCAAAAATCACAGTTAAGTACTCTATGGGTACGAAAAAAGTCTGAAAAAAACGTTTGTAATTCTCTTTGAAATCTTGATGTGATATCGACGAGCGATAAATAAGGCACGCCGGGAAGCGGCAAGCAAAAGCGGAGGCGAATGGCCTTGTACAAGAATCAAAAATCACAGTTAAGTACTCTATGGAGGAAAAAAAGAAAAAAAACGTTTGTAATTCTCTTTGAAATCTTGATGTGATATCGACGAGCGATAAATAAAGCACGCCGGCAAAGCGGCAAGCAAAAGCGGAGGCGAATGGCCTTGTACAAGAATCAAAAATCACATTAAGTACTCTATGGGTACGAAAAAAAGTCAAAAAAACGTTTGTAATTCTCTTTGAAATCTTGATGTGATATCGACGAGCGATAAATAAACGCCATAAAGCGGCAAGCAAAGCGGAGGCGAATGGCCTTGTACAAGAATCAAAAATCACCGTTAAGTACTCTATGGGTACGAAAAAATCGAAAAAAAACGTTTGTAATTCTCTTTGAAATCTTGATGTGATATCGACGAGCGATAAAAGGCGCCGGCAAAGCGGCAAGCAAAAGCGGAGGCGAATGGCCTTGTACAAGAATCAAAAATCACAGTTAAGTACTCTATGGGTACGAAAAAAGTCTGAAAAAAACGTTTGTAATTCTCTTTGAAATCTTGATGTGATATCGACGAGCGATAAATAAAGGCACGCCGGCAAAGCGGCAAGCAAAGCGGAGGCGAATGGCCTTGTACAAGAATCAAAAATCACAGTTAAGTACTCTATGGGTACGAAAAAAGTCAAAAAAAACGTTTGTAATTCTCTTTGAAATCTTGATGTGATATCGACGAGCGATAAATAAGGCACGCCGGCAAAGCGGCAAGCAAAGCGGAGGCGAATGGCCTTGTACAAGAATCAAAATCACAGTTAAGTACTCTATGGGTACGAAAAAAGTCTGAAAAAAACGTTTGTAATTCTCTTTGAAATCTTGATGTGATATCGACGAGCGATAAATAAACGCCGGTAAAGCGGCAAGCAAAGCGGAGGCGAATGGCCTTGTACAAGAATCAAAAATCACGTTAAGTACTCTATGGGTACGAAAAAAGTCTGAAAAAAACGTTTGTAATTCTCTTTGAAATCTTGATGTGATATCGACGAGCGATAAATAAAGCCGCCGGCAAAGCGGCAAGCAAAGCGGAGGCGAATGGCCTTGTACAAGAATCAAAAATCACATTAAGTACTCTATGGGTACGAAAAAAGTCTGAAAAAAACGTTTGTAATTCTCTTTGAAATCTTGATGTGATATCGACGAAACGATAAATAAGGCACGCCGCAAACGGCAAGCAAAGCGGAGGCGAATGGCCTTGTACAAGAATCAAAAATCACAGTTAAGTACTCTATGGGTACGAAAAAAATACGAAAAAAACGTTTGTAATTCTCTTTGAAATCTTGATGTGATATCGACGAGCGATAAATAAGGCACGCCGGCCAAGCGGCAAGCAAAGCGGAGGCGAGAATGGCCTTGTACAAGAATCAAAAATCACACGGTTAAGTACTCTATGGGTACGAAAAAAATCGAAAAAAACGTTTGTAATTCTCTTTGAAATCTTGATGTGATATCGACGAGCGATAAATAAGAGGCCGCACAAACGGCAAGCAAAGCGGAGGCGAATGGCCTTGTACAAGGAATCAAAAATCACACAGTTAAGTACTCTATGGGTACGAAAAAATCGAAAAAAAACGTTTGTAATTCTCTTTGAAATCTTGATGTGATATCGACCGAGCGATAAATAAGGCACGCCGGTGAAACGGCAAGCAAAGCGGAGGCCGAATGGCCTTGTACAAGGAATCAAAAATCACACGTTAAGTACTCTATGGGTACGAAAAAATATGAAAAAAAGTTTGTAATTCTCTTTGAAATCGATGTGATATCGACGAGCGATAAATAAGGCACGCCGGCAAAGCGGCAAGCAAAAGCGGAGGCGAATGGCCTTGTACAAGGAATCAAAAATCACACGGTTAAGTACTCTATGGACGAAAAAAGTATGAAAAAAACGTTTGTAATTCTCTTTGAAATCTTGATGTGATATCGACCGAGCGATAAATAAGGCACGGCAAAGCAAGAAAAACGGAGGCCAGAATGGCCTTGTACAAGGAATCAAATATCACACAGTTAAGTAGTCTATGGGTAAAAAAGTACGAAAAAAAACATTTGTAATTCTCTTTGAAGTAATGATGTGATATCGACCAGAACGATAAATAAGGCACGCCGGCGCAAACGGCAAGCAAAACGGAGGCCGAATGGCCTTGTACAAGGAATCAAATATCACACAGTTAAGTACTCTATGGGTACGAAAAAAAGTATGAAAAAAATGTTTGTAATTCTCTTTGAAGTACTGATGTGATATCGACCAGAACGATAAATAAGGCACGCCGGCGCAAACGGCAAGCAAAACGGAGGCCAGAATGGCCTTGTACAAGGAATCAAATATCACACAGTTAAGTACTCTATGGGTACGAAAAAAAGTATGAAAAAACGTTTGTAATTCTCTTTGAATTACTGATGTGATATCGACCAGAACGATAAATAAGGCACGCCGGCACAAACGGCAAGCAAAACGGAGGCCAGAATGGCCTTGTACAAGGAATCAAATATCACACAGTTAGGTAGTCTATGGGTATGAAAAAAAGTACGAAATAAAACGTTTGTAATTCTCTTTGAAGTACTGATGTGATATCGACCAGAACGATAAATAAGGCACGCCGGCGTAAACGGCAAGCAAAACGGAGGCCGAATGGCCTTGTACAAGGAATCAAATATCACACAGTTAAGTACTCTATGGGTACGAAAAAAAGTACGAAAAAAATGTTTGTAATTCTCTTTGAAGTACTGATGTGATATCGACCAGAACGATAAATAAGGCACGCCGGCGCAAACGGCAAGCAAAACGGAGGCCAGAATGGCCTTTTACAAGGAATCAAAATTCACACAGTTAAGTACTCTATGGGTATGAAAAAAAGTACGAAAAAAAACGTTTGTAATTCTCTTTGAAGTACTGATGTGATATCGACCAGAACGATAAATAAGGCACGCCGGCGCAAACGGCAAGCAAAACGGAGGCCGTAATGGCCTTGTACAAGGAATCAAATATCACACTGTTAGGTAGTCTATGGGTATGAAAAAAAGTATGAAATAAAACGTTTGTAATTCTCTTTGAAGTACTGATGTGATATCGACCAGAACGATAAATAAGGCACGCCGGCGCAAACGGCAAGAAAAACGGAGGCCATAATGGCCTTGTACAAGGAATCAAATATCACACAGTTAGGTAGTCTATGGGTACGAAAAAAGTACGAAATAAAACGTTTGTAATTCTCTTTGAAGTACTGATGTGATATCGACCAGAACGATAAATAAGGCACGCCGGCGCAACGGCAAGCAAAACGGAGGCCAGAATGGCCTTGTACAAGGAATCAAAAATCACACAGTTAAGTACTCTATGGGTACGAAAAAAATTACGAAAAAAAACATTTGTAATTCTCTTTGAAGTACTGATGTGATATCGACCAGAACGATAAATAAGGCACGCCGGTGCAAACGGAAAGAAAAACGGAGGCCAGAATGGCCATGTACAAGGAATCAAAAGTCCTAGCTACCACCACAAACACAGTCTACCCGACTGCTACAACAACTGTCCTTGGAAAATCCTTGACCGGATTGCTTCAAAGTTTAAACCTTTGATTGAAAATTAAAGTTGGGCTGAGAATCAATTTATTGATTCTTGCTTGTGGTTCTTCTAAGTGTCAAAATTTGGATTTGATCGATGTAGCTTGAACACTTGAAGAAATCTAGATATGATCTTGTTGAGCGCAAAGAGTGATAGAAATTTAGATGAACAAGACTTTGGCACAATACTACTTTTTAATTCGTGTGTTCGGTGTTTGATCCTTGATACCAAGTCCTATATTTAGTGTGAGGTCCAACTTTCATCTTGCTTGAATTTGAATTGTTTCAATGTTGATGTATATAAATAGCGCCGCCACCTATGAGTCCTCGGAAATAGCCTATCCAGCCACCAGGTTGGACTAGGCTCATGGCCATAGCATCTGCGGTGCCAATCTAACTAAGGTCGTGGAGTTTAGGCCCTCGCCAAGAGCCTTCAAGCCTTTAAGGCCACTAGAGGCTCGGTAGGCCGACCGGTGACCTTAAATAAATGGTCCGTAAGAGACCGCACGAGCCTTAGAGGGAAACTACAAAAGGGAAAGCAGAGACGGGGTGAAAATTAGGCGACCTTGCAAGAAGCGATATCAGCGACCATATAAGTCGTGCCGCCAAGATATTTAGTGTACTTGTCTTGGAGATATTTTGCCTACTTGTCTGTAAGATATTTTTCATATCAGTCTTGGCTTAAGCCCTAAGCTTCCATCCTCCTTATAAAAGGAGGACTTGTGTAACTAAGAAAGATATGTTCTAATTGCAAAAGAGAACTAAACTCTGAAAAAATCTCCACTCACTCAAACATTCATACATGCCACCACTCCAAAGCCGAGCACCACCGGCTATCATAATTGCAAACACACAAGTAAGCCAGATTTCTATTATATAATGAACCGCTCAGCCACTATGATAATAACCGCATTATCAAACGTCTATATTTTCATATGTCAGGTGTCAGTGACTGTTCTGACATGTCGGTTCTTCATCCAATAAAATTCCTTGATTTATAACGTTCAAATGTACTTTCAGTTGCTTGGATGGCTAACTATAAAACTGTGTATCCTGATCAGTTTTATAGTGAGCATGTCAGTTATCAGTTTTTTAATTGACTTAGAGCGTTAACTGAGTTTTTACTCTTCTTCAAAACTTAGTACTATATTCTTCTGATTTTATATGACTTAATCAGAGTACACCATTTCTTTAACTAGATCATCTAAGATATCATTGTCCTTATGATTCTTAGGTCTTCTTTCAAGATCCATAAAGTCAGTTCAGGTCATCACAGACTTACCTAAATTTTAACTTTACGGTCTCGCCTATGATCTTCATAACTGAGTTTAAACCCTCAGTTCTTCAATCTTCTTCGACCGAGTCTGTGTCCCTCAGTTCATCATTTACTGAGTTTGTTTCCTCATCCTTCATTTCTAGATACGTCAACCAAGTCTGTGTCCCTCAGCAAACTTACCTTTTTCAGTTCCGAGTAAACATCAGTGCTTGGTTCTAAGTGACATATTCAGTTTTACGTCATGTTCCAGTTTTCTGGATGATTTCCAGTTTTCTGTTTTACGAAACATGTATCTATTACAGAGCTTGTCTGATATAACCTATACAATTATCAGACTCTAGTAAAACCTATACATTCAGTTCTAGACATCTTTTAGCTTTTCACTATAACAGGTAGTTTCAGCACTTCATCAATGGGGTGTAAACAAACAAGTAACTAAATAAGATGAATCATAATCAAAACTAAAATTTTATTTCCAACACCACCCTATCCGGTTTGTCTATGAATTGTGGTTGTGTTTAACATAAATAAATAATAGTCTTTGTGGGATCGACCTTCACTCGACTTGCTATACTACGATTGGCCTAGTCCTCTCACTAGTGCAAGAGATTTACACGTGATCATGTTTTTGCCTCCATTTCCGGGGACTATTTATTTAATTATTAAGCATAGCCACTAATTTATGGTTAATAATATTTATCAGTTTTTTGCCCGATAATTGAGTAAAAGTGTGAAAGTTTATTTTTCATCGCCATGTTCCTAAGGCTGTTGAGCAAAGGATGTGCGGGAGATTTTTGTACTTCACATGATTATTTGATTATTATCTTATGTCTTAAGTTTTTTTTAATTATTTATTTTTATGTGGAGTCTTATCATAGTTTTGTTGTGTTTATGTAATAAAGTTGTTAGGTATTGTCTTAACTTGTTTATTTCACACCTTTTCCAGTTGTGCTATTTACTGCCATGTGAGATAATTATTTTGTTACTTATCCGCATCTCGTGTTACTAATGGCCTTCGTGCTAGAATAGTTTGTAATAGCTAACCTAGTGCAGATGAGTCCTTGGGAGTGACCTCATCCCCGCTGGCCGGTCCAGGCTTGTTTGGGTCCCATAACAGAGAAGTGGGAAGAACCAATAAGGAGTTAAAGGAGTGACGAGGGCTAGTTAGCCCGAAGAAATGTTAAGTTGAGATTGAGAAATCAACCTGAAAAGGCCAATCACCGGGCTGAAAGTTCTATCTCGGTGAACACCCACACACAACCTGCTGCACTAGTCCTTCACACTTTCATGGAGGTAGTGACTAAACTCCAGAAACAAGTTGAAGAGTTACAGAATAAAAAGCAAGGAAATGAGGGTAGGCAGTATTTGGGAACCAGTGCACTCTGTGAAAAATCCTGAACTCGGCACCCGAAGGAAATCAATACCCTCAATTTCAGAGCTACATAGGGTAAACTTACCCGTATGAATGGCTTCTGTCTTTTCAAAACATGGCTGCTCTGGCCACAAGACATGAATCGGCCTGGTGTATAGTGTTTATGGGCATGATGCAAGATCGAGCTGCGGCATGGGCTCTAAACCTACCTTCGAGGTCAATCAAATCTTAGGAAGACCTCAGTATGAAGTTTGCTGCCGAGTTCAAAGCAGCCGGGCAGCCAAAGAAAACACATGTTGATCTGTTTGAGATCCGGTAGGGAGAGAATGAATCAACTTGCAGCTATTACGAGCGATTCAAAAAAGTGTACTGGATGACAAGGGGCTGAGTGATGATGTGGTCATGACCAGTTTCGAGACCGGCCTAGCCAAGGGCTACCTCAAATCTCACTTCGCCCTTGAACCACCCGAGAATTTGCAAGAAATGATGAGCAGAGCACGGAAATATGGAGCAACTGAGCCTCCACAATCATTATCTCATAGGGGCAAGGCCAAGACCAAGCCTGTTCCAACTAAAGAAAGTACCAATCGAATTTGGGGCCTCAAAAAGCCTGAAAAGTGTTGAAATAGTGTCCTAAACCCAATCGGGTTGGACTGGATCTGACCAGGTCGGATCATTTCTACTATTTCTTTATTATTATACATATGTTAAGTGGCTTTTCTGTTGTTATATATTCTGTTCATTTATTGAACCAATTTGTGATTGTATATATGATAACATCCTTAGTATCAAACTGTGATAGAGAAACCATGATATGCGATTATGGTTGATAAGATCCCTAATCACTTTAATAAGTTTGATACTTAAATGTCTCTAGGCTAATGTACTATTAAACAAAGCATTGATAGTACAAACAGGCTAACACATATTAGATGTCTTCTATCTTTAAGCACATGGATAGATCTCGTTTGTCAAAGTGTAGAGACACTTGGACTGTACGTGGATGTGTATTAGAGAATGCATACGTTGGACTGACCCACTTACTTTATTAAGTGTCGCACTATGTGGCGGTTGTGTAATTATCCTAAGACCGGAGTCTACAAGGCATCACGGTGTGGATTTTCATGCTTTGACACTATTGAGGTTTCCCCTATCCACGGGGCGATCATGCGGTAGTGATTGGGTGAGATACTGAAGCATGCGGGGCATACATGTTTCGTCGTCCGGAAATCACATACCCTATCAATAAGGGTAATTATCCGAAAGGGCCTTCTTATAAGGAATGTCTTACTCTCGTGCATTTTTGCAATGTGGAAGTAATTAGTTACTTCGAGAGAGCATGATATCCAGATTATAAGATACGGTCTTTGATGTTTGACACTCGATGTACGACCGTATTAATATTATTACAGCGATAGGATTCTAATTACACGGTAACTGTATCACATGAAAGGTATTAGTCATTGCATTTGACTCTTCCGATGATTAGGGGTCACGGTGTGTTGTCAGACGCTATCGCGTGATTGTTAGGTAAGAAGGGCATTTTTCATAATTTGCACTTAGTGCCTACGGCCTACATATTTGAAAGATTATCGGGTCACACAAATAAGAACATATAGCCGAATTAAAATGCGGTTATAGCGATAACCAAATAAGAAAAGTTTATCTCAACTATAAAGTGTTACGGTGGTAAATTAATATGGTGATATTTATGTATTATGAATAAATTAAATACAAGATATAATTATGTTGATTAATTAAATGTACATATGATGTATGTGTAAGTCTAAATTTATATGTGTACATCGATACACATTGATTTTGAAAATTAATTAATCATAGTATTATATTAATTAAAGAATATTCCGGATGCCAAATCTTTGGCTAAAGGTGGCGCAAGTACACTTGGATTGTGCATTTTAATTAATGGTATTACCATACATTACTATAAGATATTAATTTATAAATATATATAGTCACATACGTGACATGCATATAGATTGTGCTTGTGCACATTTGTTTCCAGTATATATATATATATATATATATATATATATATATATATATATATATATATATATATATATATATATATATATATATATATATATATATATATATATATATATATGATTTATATGTGTGATATATACATATGTGTAAATTGATTTATGGTAATAAGATAAAGATAGTCAATATTATATATTGACAATATCTTGGAATTATTTAATATAAGATATTAAATTAAATGTGATAAATCAATCAAGTATATTTTCCTTATTTTATTAGGAATGAGTTTTCTTTCTCCTCAATCTACTAGGAAGCTAATCGCAATCAATTTGGGAGACACATGGGGCGCCCAACCCGCTATATAAGAAAATGGTTGGCTTGCTCTTTTGTAAATAACAATTCCAAGAGACTAATAGTTTCTTGTGAAAAATAGAGAGCTTCTTTGAAGAGATTTTGAGAGAGAGAAAAGGTCGGTCTAGCAACCGAGTTTTTCTGGTAGAAATCAATGATGGGATTCCAGCAATGTGTTCGTGTGGATCACCGGTAGAGGCCGAACGTTTGGGCGGCTCTATGCACCACTACTCTCCTTAGACGGTCAAAGCGTCGATTTTTTTAGATCAAGAAAGGTAACCACCGTCTACTAGCTTATTTGTTGGTTGCTTAAATAAAGTCGATCCTTGTAAAAAGAAAACAAATTTTTAATTCCGCTGCGTTCCTGCATACATTTCCTAACAGTGGTATCAGAGCGAGCTTCGAGCTTAAGCAATAAGCATGTTAATTTGCGTAATTAATTTTATCGTTTAAATCACATAATTAAAAGATGAAAGAATTTTGATTCGGAAAACGATACACGAAAAGAAAAAAAAGGGTCGCCTTTTGGGGTGCTCGGCCGATCGGCGGCGGCAGTCCCACTGGAAATTGCGCCGGCGGCTTCCCCCTTGGACGGCGTCAGCTGGTGCTTCTTGTTGGTGGATCTCCAAAATTTTATTTTGTGTATTTTGTGATTCAATATGATTAATAGTTGTGATTAATATCTCATTGTTTAGTTGATGTCATGTGGCCAACTAATAGTTCCAATTGTTTGGACCATTGGGATGTCTCATGGCATTATTTGGTAAATATGATTTGCCTTTAAATAATCAAGGTCATTCCAAATTTTGTTTGAAATATGCCTAGGCCATTTTCAAAATATTTGATTTTGAAAAAGACCTAGGCCTAGGCCCTTTTCAAAATTTTAGTTTTGGAAAGGGCCAAGGGTATTGCCTTTTGATTTAGGAAACCAAAGGCATCCCTTTTGGTTTAGAATAAAAAGGAAAGAAACAAAAGAGACTTCATTTTAATTTTTGATTTATTTTTACAATAGTTCAAATTAATTAAAATTAAATTAAAATCGTTTAAAATTAATCATTAATTTTATTTTGATTAAAACCATTTAATTAATTAAATGTTAATTACTTAATTGATTGGATAAAATTGTTTAATAGATTAGTTAATCGATTAATTAAGACGCAAGATGTTAGTTTTTAGTTTTATCTTTTTCATAAGATGTTATTGTATGGATTAGATATTGTGTAGATATAATATGATTATATGGACCCCGATTGATCATGTACTCGACCAATAGGATAGATGTGAATGATTTATTTTTCATTGGTTTAAAAATTGTCCTAGGCCGTTATGAAGAATGTGACCTAGTTTATTTTCTGCGTTATCCCATCCCCGTTAGCTCCCCCGTGTGCGGCGGGTGTATTTATTTCATTAGATCAAATTTATGTAACAAGAATGGTGCGGAAGATGGAGACCAAGGAAAGACGAAATAAAGATCCTATTGGAGAATGTCGCATTAAAAATCCTGTTGGCGGTTGCAGCTACCTTTAGATTGTGACACGCGGTTTCGTTAGTTTGTTTTCGAAACCGCACCCAGAAAAAGTCCATGATCATACCGGTTACTTTATGCATTTATTTATTTTGTGCTTGTATATATTTTATATGATACGATAGATGCATAACTAGGCAGGATATAGATAAATGTGTAGGGTGTATGTCTATAGAGATAGATATACGTAATAAGACCATAATTAAATTGATTAAGAGAATTAATTCTAAATTAATTAAGTGAATTAATTTAAAATTACTCCACAACAAAAATCGAGTTATACTTGTCTCCCAATATTATAATGACGGTGAAGAGCCCTTGTTCATATCCAACTGATCGGCCCTCGTCGGGAGTTGACCAACATCAGGTATATCGTCGTTATCGAGATATGATCGTTATGAGATCTCATGAATATTTGGGTTACGACTCAACTAAGAATTCTGTAGTGATTGGCCCTTTTCAGGACCGTCTGATTTTAGAGACAAGGGGTTGACTATCACATAAGATGCGAATTGTTAGATATTTGACTAGTCAACCACCAAGAGTCACGTAGAGATGTGATTGGTAAAGAGTTACCTACTTTTCGAATTATTCCGGTTGATCGGCCCTCGTCGGGAATTGTGGAAACTAGATGGGATCTTGGCCACTAAAGAATTTTGAAAAGATTCTTGAAAGTCAATTCGGAGTAGTTGACTAGTGGTAGAAAAATCAAAACCAAAAGAGCATTTTTTATTTTGTGAGCATAAATAACAACACTCTTTTATCTTTATTTTCTATGTTGTTGTTTTTAGCATACTTTTATATTTATATTTTTATTCTCGATTAGTAAAACCAAATTATGAACGTTACCTTATGTGAAACGTTCTCAAATATGGTTAAGTAATTTTAATGCTTTAAAAATAAGCAATGACATGAGCAACTCCGTTATAGTAGTTAGAGACTAGGAGACTACATATTTGATGGAGTGCTCAAACACTTTAATTATGAATGAAAAGCGGAAACTCATAATATGAATAAATCACTTGAAATAAGTTTCAACGAATTAATCATATATTGGATACATCCGATATGATCATTATGTCATACGATGACAATTAATTCAAACGTTGAATAAGATTGACCGCATCGAATTTTGGAAATGTTGTTTTCAAATTTAAGATTTAAGTATTGACATAATTCTTTAATCATTGCTTAAAGGTTAATTAAATAGTTAATGTTTTGAATACGATTCAAAAGGTTAAATAAATATTTAATAAACTTTAGATTTCCTTTATGAAAGGAAATTAAAGACATAGCTCTTGTGATCATTCTTAAGTCTTTTGTAGACTACACTAAGAACTATTTACAAGTGCTTAAAGGATTAAAAATGAAGTTAGGGCATGTGCTTAAAATACGAGATCTTATCGAAGTCTCTACTGTAGGCAAGTGTGTTGAGATGAATCTATCTAAGTTCAAGTCAACTTGTAGATATATGATATCTTACGAGTATGATTGATTTAGAAAGATTGAATACTGATTTGGAAGTTGAAGCAAACGCTGTAACACTTACCATAATCTAAATCTAGTAAACTGATAAGGGAACTAAATAAATGTTATTACGTTTCGGTTCTTTTGAAGAACATATTTTCCGCAATACGTTAGGATTTAATGGATAAATTCAATTGTAAGGAATAAATGTTAGTCCGATAAGGTTGAACAGTCACTGAATCTAACATGCTAGATAATTGTCACCATATAGTTGATATGAGTGATAAAATCTCAACTAAACATTTATATGGCTGTTATCCTTGATTTTGTGGCTGTTCTAGACACAGTCTCTATAGAAGGGAAGCGTGTAATCAAACGTCATTCTGATGATGCTGAACCATATGATTATGAATCATGTGGGTTATACGTATATTATCCAAAGAAGACTAAAATACCAATTTATGAAAATGGTTATAAAATCTAGAAAACTGACTAGAGCCTAAAAATATTGATGTTTAATGGCTTATGACAATTTATATCATAAATAATTGTTTATCTCTCTCTTGGAATATTTTAGAAATAGTTGAATGTACTTATTGAAGTACAACAATTCTGAAAGCCTGAAAATTTTGAGCTAGTACGAATATGAGATAAATGAAACTTAACAATTAATCTTCAATTGGATTGAAGTAATTAATAACTGGAGGGTGTTTCAGAAGTCGTCTATAATAGAATCAAAATCTCCCTTGAAGGATACCATCATTGGGATATGCAATTAGATTATGTTCCTAAAATGGAAGCAACACATTATATGATAAAGGTGTGATGTTAGCCAGGAGAAGTATCTCTTACGTGTTTCGGGATAGTGCCCTTATCCAATACATATACCTAACTAAGTTCCAAAGAATAAAGGTTGAATAAATTCCATATTAGATATTGAATCGATGACATGAAATCCATCTTAACCGATGATCGAGGGTTGTCATGCTTCTAGCAAGCAGGCAATGTATGAAAGGCTTGGAGCCTAGTATGACATGTGCAACTTTGTGGAATATCTTAGCAAGTACACTATATATTATCTACTTACCCATAGAGCAAAATATTTGTTTCCAAACATGCTGCCTTCTAGAGGAAGTGTTTCCTCCAAAAGAAACACTGGGAGTAAATTTAGATCTCAAAAGAGTTTGAAAACCACAAAGAGATATTCAACCGTTGAAATGCGAGCATGCACCGCATGACGATGAGGTGTAGAACACTGCTTAGTGCACAAAAAAGTTCTATAAGTCTGTGGATAACCTCAAGCCAGAAAAGGCTGCTGGTATGTTCATCTTGAAGAATGAGTATCTCATCACTTACGAAGGAATGTTTACAAGGCAAGATTGAGAGATATGGACAGGAGCCATAATATCTGAATTAGATTCCATCAGTGACAACCAGATTGTGAACCTAGTCTATCGTACCTAGAGGGAATATCCCTGAAAGGGTGACATGGATAGTAATATTACCATAAGGCTATAGTGACGGCTAGAGGGTACGGGGTGTAAACCTTGTGATTATCTTTATGCCGCATGCTGAGCCCAGTTCTATTTAGACCATGCTTGTTATAACTTCGTATCATGGCTATATGATAGTGTTGAAGATGTTGGGAAATAGCTCGATGTTCATAGATGATAATATGATATGTGAGTCCAAGAGATCAATTTATGGACTCAAACAAGTTTTTTTGTTTGATAGTCAAAGGAGTTTGAATTAGTCAAAGGAAGACATTTGCCCAATGTCTAGAAAGGATAGTAGAAGTGTGATACAATTTTTGAATAAGGTATTGGATATCTCTCTCGGGAATTATCACCCCATGTCCTAGTCAATTAAATTTTGGTAGTTCAAGCTCTTTACGTAAGCACTTGGATTAGCCATTCTTATTTTTGGAAATAAGAATCTATAGTGATAGATTTAACTGCTATTAGTTTATAGTTTACCTATATAGATGTGATGCTGAAACGGTTTAGCACAGATCGTGACATGGGATATTGCTTTCTGGTGTTCTCAAGATCTATCTATGTTAGGACGTTAGTCCTAAAGATAAGGTGAAAGATGATGCTTATGGAAGGTAATCTTTTCTACTATGGTTGGAACCATAAAAAAAGTAATGCCAGATGTTCATAGTCCATGAAGAGTCATGAGCAAGTATGAAAGTAAATCTGGTGGAAGTCGAGAATATCCTTAAAGAAGTTAAGGCTGGGTTTCCTAGGTTATCAAAACATGGAATCAGATAAATATAGTTATACAGACGTATATCCCGAGTCTTATAAAGGCGAGTGGGAGCTACAGTCTAGTTCGCAGTCACTTTGATTAAGTGATACAGTGATCTGGAAAATTTCTTGGCTATTGGTCACTGTAAATTCTACAACATAGCCAATGAACATAGTGCCCTTGGAGGCATAGCGGGAGCAGTACATGAGTCTATGATGTTCATTCCTGAACCTTGTACGGTTCATCCACCTTTTCTATATGGCTGATATAGTAAGTGGATTCATTGCTTGAAGCAAGGATTAGGTCTAGTCAGAGATTCATGTGTGTGTTGAGGCAGTTCCTTTTGACTTGATCATTTGGAGAATGATATGAAGATAGTCTGAGTCCACACGGACAGTGATCCGTTCATGCTCAGGATGGGTTACGAGTGTTGCATGAGATTCTTGTGTTTCTACTTTGTCTTGTGTGTACGAGTGATTGGTTTTAGAACAAGTGGGAGATTGTTGAAATAGTGTCCTAAACCCAATCGTGTTGGACCGGATCCGACCAGGTCAGATCATTTCTACTATTTCTTTATGATTATACATATATTAACTGGCTTTTCTGTTGTTATATATTCTCTTCATTTATATGAACCAATTTGTGATTGTATATATGATAACGACCTTAGACTCAAAATGTGATAGAGAAACCATGATAGGCGATTATGGTTGATGAGATCTCTAATCACGTTAATAAGTTTGATACATAAATGCCTCTAGGCTTATGTACTATTAAACATGGCATTGATAGTACAAACAGGCTAGCACGTATTAGATGTTTTCTATATTTAAGGACAGGGATAAATATCATCTATCAAAGTGTAGAGACACTTGGATTGTACGTGGACGTGTATTGGAGAATGCGTACGTTAGACTGACCAACTTACTTTATTAAGTGTCGCACTATGTGGCGGTTGTGTAATTATCCTAAGACCGGAGTCTATATGGCATCACGGTGTGGATTGTCATGCTTTGAAACTATTGAGGTTTCCTCTAGCCACGGGCGATCATGCGGTAGTGATTAGGTGTGATGCTGAAGCTTGCTGAGTATACATGTTTGGTCGTCCGGAAATCGCGTACCCTATCAGTAGGGGTGAATATCCGAAAGGTCCTTCTTGTAAGGAATATCTTACTCTCGTGAATCTTTGCAAAGTGGAAGTAAATGAGTTACTTCGAGAGAGCATGATATCCAGATTATAAGATACGGTCTTTGATGTTTGACACTCGACGTACGACCGTACGGGTATTATTAGAGCGATAGGATTCTATTTACACGGTAATTGTTTCACATGAAAGGTAGTAGTCATTGCATTTGACTCTTCCAATGATTGGGGGTCACGGTGTGTTATTAGACGCTATACCGTGATCATTACGTAAGAAGGGCATTTTCATAATTTTCACAAACTGCCTACGGCCTACATATTTGAAAGCTTTCCGGGTCACACAAATAAGAACATATAGCCGGATTAAAATGCGGTTATAGCGATAACCAAATAAGGAAAGTTTATCTCGACTATAAAGTGTTATGGTGGTAAATTAATATGGTGATATTTATTTATTATGAATAAATTAAATACAAGATATTAATTCTGTTGATTAATTAAATATACATATTATGTATGTGTAAGTAAAAATTTATATGAGTATATTGATACACATGGATTTTGCAAATTAATTAATCATTGTATTATATTAATTAAAAATAATCCGGATGCCAAATCTTTGGCTAAAGGTGGCGCAAGTTGTAAAGTGTATATGATACACTTGGATTGTGCATTTTAATTCATGGTATTACCATATATTAATATAACATATTAATATATAAATATATATAGTCACATACGTGACATGCATATAGATTGTGCTTGTGCACGTTTGTTTCAAACTATACATACATATATATATATATATATATATATATATATATATATATATATATATATATATATATATATATATATATACATATTGTAACGCCCCGTTCCCGGACACGAGTCCTTATCCGGAAAAGAAACGTTCGGCACGTATAAAATAAATATAAATTCATTTTATACGTAAGCCTCTACTACGTCGTATCAAAATGAAGGCAAACGGAAGCAAACTCGGATATATAAATTTTTTCCCAAAAATAAAAAGAGTAGAAAAGAAATCTAAAGGGTAGAAATGTAAATTATTACATTTGGAAAAGTACGAAAATCTCAAAAGACAAACTACGACAAATCGTCAAAAAACGGTATTCTACCTCAAAAGTACGGATAGTACAACCAAAGAAAAGCAGAAAAGGAACATCTTGATTCTTCAACGAGCGGCGTCAAACGTCGTCGTCAAACTCTTCCTCGAAAACCTGTTCGTCTTCTCGTCCCCAAACACATAGAAAAAGTATGCATTCGAGGTAAGTACAACGTACTTAGAAAGAAAGAGAAGCTATGAAAACAATCATAGTTATAACGAAAAGATAATTATTTAAATAGTTGATTAAATGAGACCAACTCAATCTAGGGTTCACTTCGTGCTCATCAACACGTTGTGACTAACTGTTTCTAACTTAACCTATCTATGTTACAACCGCACTCAAGGGCACTACGCGCATCCCCTCAGCAGAGTCCCTCTGTACTTAGGGTCTTTGACCTCTGAGTTCTTCTACCTTGGGAACACTCTTTTGCAACATATCAGTGGATCACACCAATACCCACGAAGTCTAGAAAAGGTAGACTCCGATAGCACGCACACCTCAGCAGAGTCCCTCCGTACTTAGGGTCTTTTGACCTACGAAGTTCTTCCACCTTCAGAGGTAGCACATGCATCGCGATTTAGCCTGGTGCCTAGCCAAGAGAGACATGTTGTTTAATCTTTTACTAGTCACATACGTTGTTTATTAAGTTATTAACTAGCCAGCCTAAGTATTTTCAAATAATCTCCCTTACACATATTACTCTCTTCCTAGACCACTAGACACAGACAAGTCCTAGCACATACACAGACATTGATGAATGCTAATTCATCAAAGCACAAGCCTATCATGTTCTTCCGACGGATCCGAACTTCAACTCCCTTTAAGAGTACATTCGGTGTTTTAACTGAACGAATCAGAAGCTCAATTCAGGCTTGTCTAAGTTATACCATGTTTAACATATCATGTATAAGGGTTCATAAAGATAAATCATGTATATAAGGCTGAACAACAACCCACAAAGAAAGAAGGGCAAAACAAGCTAGACGCCCATTTAAGACCCTGGACGCCCGTCTGAACCCTACTGGACGCCCGTCCATTAAACTCAGACGCCCGTCCACTGAAGACCATTTCAATCCTGAATGTAAAATTACCCCTCAGACGCCCGTCCGGATAAGCCAGACGCCCGTCTGAGAAATGACCAAGGCTGGACGCCCGTCCAGAATACCGGACGCCCGTCCACCTGGGTTCGACTGGAACCCTAACTTCATCACCATGCGATTTCCAGATCGTAATTCAACCCAAAACCAGCAAATAATCCACACAACAACACAAAATCCCCATCTAAACATACTACAACAATTATAATCATTAACCAAAACAAGGATTCATATTTCTAACACCAAGACGTCTTGAAACATGATCAATTCCTTATAGCTAATGATGGAATTCATAGGACTGTTTACCTTTTTGCAGCCCCAAAACTGATCAAAACTGCTCCGAAAATCTGCTACAATCCCACAGAACTGATGCCAAAATGCTGTGCTCTTTACGCCGAGTCAAATTCTTGAATCCGTTCTGAAAACGATCAACTCTACCTCTTAGAATTGTGAAGGACCCTCTTTCCTCTCTTTCTCTCCTCACAATGCCGCACAAGGGGAGGGGGAAGGCTGAAATCAAACTGAAAATCCCTGAATTAGGTTAGGTCTTAGCATTAAAAAGGAGTTAACCATTTTCCTTAATTGCCCTTGACCACAAAACTGATTTTCCTTTTAATTACATATATAAAATTTCGAGAATATATATATATAATGTCCAAAATAATTAACTCCGAATAAAAGGAAACCGAACCTAATATTTCGTCTTCGCAAAAAGACACGTCTGCCCTTTCCCGAAAATCGGAATATTACATTCTCCCCCCCTTAAAAGGAGTTTCGTCCTCGAAACTAGAACATACCTGGTAAATCCCCAAATTCTTGGAACTCACTAAGCATGTCGCTTTCCACTTCCCAAGTTGCCTCCTCGGGTGAATGATTGCTCCACTGAACTAACACCAAGGGGATCATCCGTCTCTTAATCATCTTTTCTTTCCGGTCTAGGATCTTGATCGGTCTCTCGTCATAAGCAAGATTATCTTGTAAGATTTCTGGGTCAACCGTAGTTTCCACATCATTCTTCGTCAGACACTTTTTCAACATTGAGACGTGAAACACATTATGGACTCTCGACATTGATTCTGGCAACTGAAGCTTATAAGCTAACGTCCCAACTCTTTCCAAAATCTCAAAAGGTCCAACATACCTTGGACTTAGCTTTCCTTTTTGTCCAAAGCGTTTCACTCCTTTCATCGGTGAAGCTCGGAGGTAAACTCTATCGCCGACTTCAAACTCAAGAGGTCTTCTTCTAACATCAGCCCAACTTTTCTGTCTGTCTTGAGCTGCCTTGATTCTTCTTGACCAACTGAACCCTTTCCTTTGCTTGTTCAACCATCTCTGGCCCTGTAATCTGTCTCTCCCCGACTTCATCCCAAAACAGTGGCGTGCGGCATCTTCTCCCATACAACGCTTCAAACGGCGGCATGCCTATACTTGCATGAAAACTGTTGTTGTAGGCAAACTCCGCTACCGATAGGTAATCATCCCATGATCCACCTACCTCCAAAACACAAGCTCTCAGCATGTCCTCGAGTGTCTGGATGGTCCTCTCAGATTGTCCATCTGTCTGAGGATGAAAAGCCGTGCTCAAATCCAACTTGGTCCCGAAGGCTTCTTGCAAGCTCTTCCAAAATCGACTTACGAATCTCGAATCACGGTCTGAGACTATCGAGACTGGAACTCCATGTAACTTCACTATATTGTCCAGATATAGTGTCGTCATCTTCTTTAATGGCATGTCGACCTTGTACGGTAAGAAATGGGCAGATTTGGTCAATCTGTCCACGATTACCCAGATTGCGTCGTGTCCGCCTCTTGTCTTAGGTAATCCGGTGATGAAGTCCATTGTGATCTTATCCCACTTCCATTCCGGGATATCCAATGACTTAAGCATTCCACCGGGTCTTCTATGCTCCGCCTTAACCTTCTGACATACATCACACTCGGCCACAAACTTGGCTATTTCCACTTTCATCGAGGGCCACCAAAATCTTTCCTTTAAGTCTCTATACATTTTAGTAGCACCCGGATGAACCGCAAAAGCTATCCTATGTGCTTCTTCCATAATTCTTTGTCTCAAGTCGCCAACGTTAGGTACACATAGACGATCCCGATACCACAGATTTCCACTCTTATCCAACACGTAACCAACCGTAGGCTTCTCCCTAGCAACACGCTTCAAATCCAACAAAACCGGGTCTTCGTCTTGCTTTCCCCGAATATCATCCATCAACTCTGACCTTGCTAACAACGGTGCCACAAACTGTCTGTCTTCAATCTGATCAAAGCTTCTGATTTCCAACCCATCTAACCTTTCTGCCATTACCTCAACACTGGAAGCTGCAAACACTGGTTTCCTGCTCAGAGCATCTGCCACTACATTCGCTTTACCCGGATGGTACTGAATGTCCAAATCATAGTCCTTAACGAACTCTAACCATCTCCTCTGTCTCATATTCAGGTTCTCTTGTGTGAAGAAATACTTTAAACTCTTATGGTCGGTGAAGATCCTTGCTTTAACCCCATATAAGTAATGCCTCCAAGTCTTTAAGGCAAAAACTACCGCTGCCAACTCTAGATCATGTGTCGGGTAGTTCTTCTCATGTACCTTCAACTGCCTAGATGCATAAGCTATCACTTTTCCTCCTTGCATCAACACACAACCCAAACCCT
Organism: Gentiana dahurica var. dahurica; assembly: GCA_024500145.1. Taxonomy (NCBI): domain Eukaryota; kingdom Viridiplantae; phylum Streptophyta; class Magnoliopsida; order Gentianales; family Gentianaceae; genus Gentiana; species Gentiana dahurica. The sequence goes on from CM044896.1 coordinate 69,504,072, forward strand.
GTCCCGAAGCATCCGTGTAGACCTCATAGTTATCAAAAATCTCCGGAACTGCTAACACTGGTGCCGTAGTCAACTTACTCTTCAAGGTATGAAAGGCCTTATCACACTCATTAGTCCATTCAAATTTCACATTCTTCTGTGTCAGCCTGGTGAGTGGAGTAGCTATCTTCGAGAAATCTTGTACGAACTTCCGGTAGTAACCAGCCAACCCAAGAAAACTTCTTACTTCTGAGACTGTGGTAGGTTTAGGCCAATTCTCAACTGCCTCGATCTTTGCCGGATCAATTTGAATACCATCTCCAGAAATTACATGACCCAAGAAACTCACTCGATCCAACCAAAAGTCACACTTGGAAAACTTTGCGTACAACTGATTCTTCTTCAGTGTGTCCAACACTATCCTTAAGTGTTCCTCGTGTTCTTTCTCGTCCTTAGAGTAAACTAGGATATCGTCTATGAACACTATCACGAACTTATCCAAGTACGGCATGAAAACTCGCTGCATCAAATCCATAAATGCAGATGGAGCATTAGTGAGTCCAAAAGGCATGACAAGGAAATCATAATGTCCATATCTCGTACTGAAAGCCGTCTTCGGTATATCTGCTATTTTAACCTTCAGTTGATGATATCCGGACCTCAGGTCAATCTTGGAGAACACTTTCTTACCCTGCAACTGATTAAACAGGTCATCTATTCTTGGTAGAGGATACTTATTCTTGATGGTAAGGTTGTTCAGTGCTCTGTAGTCGATACACATTCTCATGCTGCCATCTTTCTTCTTCACGAACAAAACAGGGGCTCCCCAAGGCGAGGTACTGGGCTGAATTATGTTCCTTTCAAGCATATCTTTAAGTTGAGCTTTCAACTCCTTTAATTCGGCCGGTGCCATTCTGTAAGGTGCTTTAGCGACTGGTGCCGCTCCCGGTATCAACTGAATTTCAAACTCTATCTCTCTGTCCGGCATGTTTCCCGGTAGCTCTTCTGGAAATACCTCGGGATATTCCCTCACTATGGGAGTCTCCTCGAACTTAGGCTTCACTTGTTCCACGTCCACTGCGTACAACAAGTAGCCTTCACAACCCTTCTGACAAGCCCTTACTGCCTTAACCGCTGATATGATCGGATGTTTCTTCTTACACGGCTTGTATACATTCCCTTGATACGTCTTGTCTGATTTCCCAGGTACTTTAAAAGTCACTTTCTTCTCTTTACAGTCCAAGTGTACATAATTCTCGGATAGCCAATCTATTCCGAGGATTACATCAAAATCCGAAAAGTCCAAAACTGTAAAGTTGCTCTTACATCGATAAGGTCCGACTCGAACTTCCACTTGTGGTATCATTCTAGTTACCCTTGTTACCTTCCCTAACGGCGTAGTTATCTCCAAAGTGTTTCTTAAAGGCTCTGAAGGTAAATCCAACTTCTTAGCTACCTTGGTTGACACAAAAGTATTTGACGCTCCCGTGTCAAACAAAGCCTTGACCACTAAGTTTTCTAACATTATCGTACCTAGGATGCATATTCATTTATTTAAATATAGTTACAACATGAATAATCACGCTATAAAATATCTTAACAAAAGAATGAAACAAAACATGGTACCTGAAATAACGTCATCCTCTGGTTCCACAAAATTAGCATCCGCTGCAAAAACTCGAACCGGTCGGCTCGGGCCGCCTCTCCCGCTACCTTGGCTCGAACCACTCTTGTTTCCTCTGTTTGGACACGCTCTAGAAAAGTGTCCTTGCTCACCACAAACATAACAACCGTTACTACTCTGCCTGCACTCTCCTGTATGATTTCTGTTGCACTTGGGGCAAAGTGGTGCACTGTTCGGGGCCTTAGCTGCTGTAGGAGCCGTAGTCTTCTTGGCTGCTTGCTGTGGCGCTCCCCTATAACTGCCTTGACTTGTCCCAAAATTTCTCTTATTATTTACAACCACTGTAGCTCTCTTCCTGAAAGTTTCGACTTCCAAGGCTTTATTCATCAACTCTGCCATATTCCTTGCCGTGAATCCTAGCATGCCCGACTGAATCTCGTAGGCCAACCCATCCTTATAGAGGGCCATCTTTCTCTCTTCCACTTTCATCAATTCCGGATAGAACCTTCCTAACTCATTGAATTTATTAGTGTACTGGGACACTGTCAGATGATTACCTTGCTTGTGCTTCAGGAATTGACTTGCTTTATCTGCTTGAACTGTAACCGGGAAGTACTCATTATAAAACATCGTCCTGAACCCTTCCCAATCCGTTACCTTACCGTTGCTGCTTTGAACAGCATCAATCCATGCTTCTGCTGATCCCAACATAAAACTGACTGCTAGCTGTGCCATCTCTGTCTCAGGAACATGTATGTTCCTACAAGCTTTCTCGAATCCTCTTATCCATTCCTCTGCTTTAGAATGCTCCACATTACCAAATAAGTTCTCAACTCGATTTCTCCTCAATCTTGTATACCAATCCACCGTTGGTGCTTGCTCAAAAGCCGGTCTAACTGGTGGGTGAACTGGAGGGTAACCATAAGATACGTGCGGCTGATACTGCTGATGTTGAGGATAAGGTGGGATTACGTGAGGCTCACTCCGATACGGATAGTACCCCTGATAAAACTGATGCTGTTGAGGCTGCTGAAATCCAAAGGGTAGATGACCGACGCCTTGCTGGTGGTCAAAGCGTGGTGAAGGTGGTACTGTAGGCTGAGGAACATGACCTACAGGAGGAGGGTAAAAGACCTGCTGCTGCTGAGGATACACTGGAGGATAAGCACTAGATGGTGGTGGATACACATTGGTCACTGGTGGTGGCGCACTAATCGGTGGAATGTCGCCTACTACAGTGACACGAATAGGTGCTTGTCCCGGCTCTCCATAAATGTAGTTATATCTTGGCGGTGGTCGGGGTGGCAGATTCTGATGCGGCCTCGGTGACACATCCTGTTGAGACCGTGGTGTAGGCGTGGCTGTATGGGGTGGTGGCGAAAGACTCAAACGAGGCGAAGGATTCTGCCTCACAAATCCGCCCCCTACTACGGGCACTGGGCTCCCTGCCCCTTGACTAACCCCTGAGCTCCCAGCTCCACGAACGCCTCTCCTTGTCGTTACCATGCTGAAAGATCAAGAAAACCAGACGTTACTAAAGATCTAAAGAAACTTATCTTAAAGAAAGGAAGTCTAAAGAACGCTTTCTCTCTGATACCAACTGTAACGCCCCGTTCCCGGACACCGAGTCCTTATCCGGAAAAGAAACGTTCGGCACGTATAAAATAAATATAAATTCATTTTATACGTAAGCCTCTACTACGTCGTATCAAAATGAAGGCAAACGGAAGCAAACTCGGATATATAAATTTTTTCCCAAAAATAAAAGAGTAGAAAAGAAATCTAAAGGGTAGAAATGTAAATTATTACATTTGGAAAAGTACGAAAATCTCAAAAGACAAACTACGACAAATCGTCAAAAAACGGTATTCTACCTCAAAAGTACGGATAGTACAACCAAAGAAAAGCAGAAAAGGAACATCTTGATTCTTCAACGAGCGGCGTCAAACGTCGTCGTCAAACTCTTCCTCGAAAACCTGTTCGTCTTCTCGTCCCCAAACACATAGAAAAAGTATGCATTCGAGGTAAGTACAACGTACTTAGAAAGAAAGAGAAGCTATGAAAACAATCATAGTTATAACGAAAAGATAATTATTTAAATAGTTGATTAAATGAGACCAACTCAATCTAGGGTTCACTTCGTGCTCATCAACACGTTGTGACTAACTGTTTCTAACTTAACCTATCTATGTTACAACCGCACTCAAGGGCACTACGCGCATCCCCTCAGCAGAGTCCCTCTGTACTTAGGGTCTTTGACCTCTGAGTTCTTCTACCTTGGGAACACTCTTTTGCAACATATCAGTGGATCACACCAATACCCACGAAGTCTAGAAAAGGTAGACTCCGATAGCACGCACACCTCAGCAGAGTCCCTCCGTACTTAGGGTCTTTTGACCTACGAAGTTCTTCCACCTTCAGAGGTAGCACATGCATCGCGATTTAGCCTAGTGCCTAGCCAAGAGAGACATGTTGTTTAATCTTTTACTAGTCACATACGTTGTTTATTAAGTTATTAACTAGCCAGCCTAAGTATTTTCAAATAATCTCCCTTACACATATTACTCTCTTCCTAGACCACTAGACACAGACAAGTCCTAGCACATACACAGACATTGATGAATGCTAATTCATCAAAGCACAAGCCTATCATGTTCTTCCGACGGATCCGAACTTCAACTCCCTTTAAGAGTACATTCGGTGTTTTAACTGAACGAATCAGAAGCTCAATTCAGGCTTGTCTAAGTTATACCATGTTTAACATATCATGTATAAGGGTTCATAAAGATAAATCATGTATATAAGGCTGAACAACAACCCACAAAGAAAGAAGGGCAAAACAAGCTAGACGCCCATTTAAGACCCTGGACGCCCGTCTGAACCCTACTGGACGCCCGTCCAAAGATGGACGCCCGTCCATTAAACTCAGACGCCCGTCCACTGAAGACCATTTCAATCCTGAATGTAAAATTACCCCTCAGACGCCCGTCCGGATAAGCCAGACGCCCGTCTGAGAAATGACCAAGGCTGGACGCCCGTCCAGAATACCGGACGCCCGTCCACCTGGGTTCGACTGGAACCCTAACTTCATCACCATGCGATTTCCAGATCGTAATTCAACCCAAAACCAGCAAATAATCCACACAACAACACAAAATCCCCATCTAAACATACTACAACAATTATAATCATTAACCAAAACAAGGATTCATATTTCTAACACCAAGACGTCTTAAAACATGATCAATTCCTTATAGCTAATGATGGAATTCATAGGACTGTTTCTCTTACCTTTTTGCAGCCCCAAAACTGATCAAAACTGCTCCGAAAATCTGCTACAATCCCACAGAACTGATGCCAAAATGCTGTGCTCTTTACGCCGAGTCAAATTCTTGAATCCGTTCTGAAAACGATCAACTCTACCTCTTAGAATTGTGAAGGACCCTCTTTCCTCTCTTTCTCTCCTCACAATGCCGCACAAGGGGAGGGGGAAGGCTGAAATCAAACTGAAAATCCCTGAATTAGGTTAGGTCTTAGCATTAAAAAGGAGTTAACCATTTTCCTTAATTGCCCTTGACCACAAAACTGATTTTCCTTTTAATTACATATATAAAATTTCGAGAATATATATATATAATGTCCAAAATAATTAACTCGAATAAAGGAAACCGAACCTAATATTTCGTCTTCAAAAAAGACACGTCTGCCCTTTCCCGAAAATCGGAATATTACATATATATATATATATATATATATATATATATATATATATATATATATATATATATATATATATATATATATATATATATATATATATATATATATATATGATACACTTTATATGATACACTTGGCAAACTTGGTTAAAGGTGGCATAAGTTGTAAAATGTATATGATACACTTGGATTGTGCATTTTAATTCATTGTATTACCATATATTAATATAACATATTAATATATAAATATATATAGTCACATACGTGACTTGCATATAGATTGTGCTTGTGCACATTTGTTTCCAAATATTATATATATATATATATATATATATATATATATATATATATATATATATATATATATATATATATATTTGTAATATATATGTGTAATATAGACACATGTGTTAATTGATTTATGATAATAAGATAAAGATAGTCAATATTAGATATTGACTATATCTTGGAAATATTTAATATAAGATATTAAATTAAATAAGATAAATCAATGAAGTATATTTTCCTTTTTTTATTAGGAATAAGTTTTCTTTCTCCTCAATCTACTAGGAAGCTAATCTCAATTAATTTGGGAGACACATGGGGCGCCCCACCCGCTATATAAGAGAAGGGTTGGCTAGCTCTTTTGTACATCACAATTCCAAGAGACTAATAGTTTCTTGTGAAAAATAGAGAGCTTCTTTGGAGAGATTTTGAGAGAGAGAAAAGGTCGGTCTAGCAACCGAGTTTTTCTGGTAGCAATCCATCATGGGATTCCAGCAAGGTGTTCATGTGGATCACCGGTAGAGGCCGAACTCTTGGGCGGTTCCATGCACAACTACTCTCCTTAGACGGTCAAAGCGTCGATCTTTTAGATCAAATAAGGTAACCACCGTCTTTTAGCTTATTTGTTTGTTGCTGAAATGAAGTCGATCCTGGGCAAAAGAAAATAAATTTTGAATTATGCTGCGTTCCTGCCTACATTTTCTAACAGTGGTATCAGAGCGAGCTTCGAGCTTAAGCAAATAAGCATGTTAATTTGCGTAGTTAATTTTATCGTTTAAATCACATAATTAAAAGATGAAAGATTTTTTTTTTGCAAAACGATACGCGAAAAGAATAAAAAAGGTCGGCTTTTGGGGTTCTCGGCCGATCGGCGGCGCCACCCCCACCAGAAATTAGGCCGGCCGCTTCCCCCCCGGACGGCGTCGGCTGGTGCTTCTTTTTGGGGGATCTCCAAAAATTTGTTTTGTGTATTTTGTGATTCAATATGGTTAATATTTGTGATTAATATCTCTTTGTTTAGTTGATGTCATGTGGCCAACTAATAGTTCAAATAGTTTAGACCATTGGGATGTCACATGGCATTATTTGGTAAATATGATTTGCCTTTAAATAATCTAGGTCATTCCAAATTTTGTTTGGAATATGCCTAGGTCCTTTTCAAAATATTTGATTTTGAAAAAGGCCTAGGCATAGGCCCTTTTCAAAATTTGATTTTGAAAATGGGCAAGGGTAGTGCCTTTTGGTTTAGAAACCAAAGGCATCCCTTTTGGTTTAGAATCAAAAGGAAAGAAACAAAAGAGACTTCATTTTAATTTTTGATTTAATTTTAGAATTGTTATAATTAATTAAAATAAAATTAAAATCATTTAAAATTAATCGTTAATTTTATGTCGATTAAAATCATTTAATTAAATAAATGTTAATTAGTTAATTGATTGGATAAAATTATTTAATAGATTAAACGTTAAGCGATTAATTATGACGCAAGATGTTAGTTTTAAATTTTATCTTTTTCATAAGATGTTATTGTATGTATTAGATATTGTGTAGATATAATACGATATATGGACCCCGATTGATCATGGACTCGAACAATAGGATAGATGTGAATGATTTATTTTTCGTTGGTTTAAAAATTGTCCTAGACCGTTATGAAGAACATGACCAAGTTTATTTTCTGCATTATCCCATTCCCGTTAGCTCCCCCGTGTGCGACGGGTGTGTTTATTTTATTAGATACAATTTATGTAACAAGAATGGAGCAGAAGATGGAGACCAAAGAAATACTAAATAAAGATCCTATTGGAGAATGTTGCATTAAAAATCCTATTGGCGGTTGCAGCTACCTTTAGATTGTGACCCGCGGTTTCGTCATTTTGTATTCGAAACCGCACCTAGGAAATGTCCATGATCATACCGGTTACTTTATGCATTTATTTATTTTGTGCTTGTATTTATTTTATATGATACAATAGATGCATGACTAGGCACGATCTAGATAAATGTGTAGGGTGTATGTCTATAGGGATAGATATACATAATGAGACCTTAATTAAATTAATTAAGAGAAATAATTCAAAATTAAATAAGTGAATTAATTTAAAAATACTCCCACAACAAAAATCGAGTTATAATTGTCTCCTAATATTATAATGACGGTGAAGAGCCCTTGTTCGGATCCAACTGATCGGCCCTCATCGGGAGTTGACCTACCTCATGTATATCGTCGTTATCAAGATATGATCACTATGAGATCTCATGAATATTTGGGTTACGACTCAACTAAGAATCTTGCAGTGATTGGCCCTCGTCAGGACCGTCTGATTTTAGAGATATGGGGTTGACTATCACATAAGATGTGAATTATCAAATAGTTGACTAGTCAACCACCAAGAGTCACATAGAGATGTGATTGGTAAAGAGTTACCTACTTTTCGAATTATTCCGGTTGATCGGCCCTCGTTGGGAATTAAGGTAACTAGATGGGATCTTGGCCACTAAAGAATTTTAAAAAGATTTCTGATAGTCAATTGAGAGTAGTTGACTAGTGGGACCAAAATCAAAAACCAAAAGACCATTTTTTATTTTGTGAGCATAAATACAACACACTTTTATCTTTATTTTTTATGTTGTAGTTTTTAGGCAAATTTTATATTTATGTTTTTATTTTCAATTAGTAAAACTAAATTATAAACGTTACATTATGAGAAACGTTCTCAAATATGGTTAAGTAATTTTAATCCTTTTAAAAAAAGCAATGACATGGGCAACTCCGTTATAGTAGTTAGAGACTAAGAGACTACATATATGATGGAGTGCTCCAACACTTTAATTATCAATGAAAAGCGGAAGCTCATGATATGATTAAATCACTTGAAATAAGTTTCAACGAATTTATCATATATTGGATACATCCGATATGATCATTCTATCATACGATGACAATTAATTCAAACGTTGAAAAAGAATGACCGCATCGAATTTTGGAAAGGTTGTTTTCAAATGTAAGATTTAATTATTGACTTAATTCTTTAATCATTGCTTAAAGGTTAATTAAATAGTTAATGTTTTGAATACGATTCAAAAGTTTAAATAATTATTTAATAAACTTTAGACTTTCTTAATGAAATGAAATTAAAGACATAGCTCTCGTGATCATTCTTCAGTCTTTTGAAGACTGCACTAAGAAATATTTACAGTGCTTAAAGGATTAAAAAGGAAGTTAGGGCATATGCTTATAGAACTGCCATATCTCTCAATCTTGCCTTGTAAATATTCCTTCGTAAGTCATGAGATACTAATTCTTCAAGATGAACATACCAGCAGCCTTTTCAAGCTTGAGGTTATCCGCAGACTTATAGAACTTTTGTGTGCACTGAGCAGTGTTCTACACCTCATCGTCATACGGTGCCTGTTCGCATTCCAACGGTTGAATATCTCTTTATGGCCCGATGGGTACTTAATCATTACAAGGCTAACAGGGGTCAGGCCAACAGAGGTGACCCTCCAGCCCAACGGAGAAGGGGAGAAATTCACGTGATCCCAGAAAAGTTCCCTAACAACCATCAGTTGAAATCTCTGATCAACTCGTTGAACCACATAGACATGGGAAAGCCAGTTTTCCTGCACGAGTCTGAACAACCAATCAAGTTCACCCAAAGCAAACTGGTCGACCACCAAAAGTTAGGATCAATGGCTTCACGGTGCATAGGGTTATGGTTGATACGGCAGCCTGCAAGGGTTTCATGTATTACGACTACTTCAGGAAATTGGGCTACCTCGACTCAAACATGAGGCCTCACTTTGGTATCTTGGAAGGTTTCACAAATGACAAGGTCCAAGTAAATAGGGCCATCGACATCGAGGTACAGTTGGGCGACTACGAGCCATTCATGACCAAAAAGGTAACCTCCTCATCGTAGATCTCCATTCAGCACATAATATGATTCTGGGGATCCCAACCCTCTGATCCTTTCAAATGGTAGTATCTATACCGCATGAGAGAATTAAATTCCCTGGCAGAGACAAAATGGGCATGTCTTTGAGCCACCTAGGGGAAATGCTTGAACAAGTCCGTAAAAGGCGGGAAAAAAAATAGAAGGACTCCATTTATTCAGCCCACTGTCACGGATTTTATTAACAAAAACAAACAAGTAATAATATTTATAAATGCGATATTTCCTCAAGTATAAGGATCGTAATATAGAGGTTGATACCGGGTCGATCTTACGGGGAACTGGCGATTGTTAACCCTAGTTTTTGTCTAATTATGTCACGAAAACTAATCTAAACAGCGGATAAAACTAAACGAAACTGAAAACAAACTTAGCTAAAACGTAAAACTGGACAGAAGATATGACCTAAAGCCAGGAAAGATACGGGTTGCGAAATATTAAACTTAAACTAATATGAAATAAAAGTAACTAATCTAGACAATTCAAGTTTCACGGGATTAAATTCTAGTTTTAATGAACAAACGAGCGATTGATCCACCTATCCTAACAAGTATCAATTCCTATCTCGATTATATTGCGTTTTCTAACCAAGTTGTGATTTCACCTTGTCTAGAGCATGAACCGTAATTTCTTAGGTAATTCACCTATTAATCTATATCTTTCGATTCAAGATTAACGATTTTACGAAGCAAAGGTGTAAACTTTAACCTAGCAATCTAACCTATTAAGTCTCGTTATGATAGATTAAACAACTATTCCTTATCATGATGATCTAAGGCTTATAGAGACTTTCATCAACATAAGACAATCATAACATGCAAATCTTTCGATACAATTGCAATTAGACAATATAAACATGCAATAAGGAAACAACTTTAGGTAAAACTCACATTATAATCGCAGAAACGGAATCAAAACGTGTTGGATGGCTTCACAATGCTCGTTTGATGAAGCTTAGCCTCTCAACATCCTCTGGAAACTTGGAATTGCAAGAAAAACTAACATAAAACTGCCTACTTTTTAATCTAGAATTTGGAACATAAAAACTAGAATAAAAGAAGTAAAAATGCAGCCTAAAGCCGCCCCTAGGTTTAGGGTTTCGAATAATGAGTAGATGGTCTCTTTAATGTAGAGAAAACGCGTTGTATATATAGAAAACAAAGGCGGCGCTGCTAAGTCGGCCGAAGGACGCCCGTCCATTCTTGTGAACGCCCGTCCAGATGGATTTGGACTTGCTTCGGACGCCCGTCCACCCAGCGTCCAAACTCTCTGTATCAAATTTCTTCTTCTGGATGCTCGTTTGCTTTGATGGACGCTCGTCCAGCCTGGACGCTGATTCAAGCCTCTGGACGTCAGTCCAGAACCAACTTCATCTTGAATTTTTCATATTTATCTTCAATGTAAATCATCATTATCTCTTCCTCTTTAATTAAATCCGACTTGATCATCTTTGAATCACCTCTTGAGCTCGAATTTGTGCATCTATAACATATAAAAATATCACAAAATGTAATAATGTCCAATTAAATATAAATTCACCAATAAAATGCATAAATTGACTAATTTTGCGATTAACTTATTAAAAACACCACATGCTCAATATTTCCATCTAAACACTTATTTCTTATGCAAATTATACAAATACGGGGGAAATTATCATAAAATATAGCCTTATAAAACATATAAAAACACCCTTAACAACTCCCCCACACTTAAGCTTTTGCTCGTCCCGAGAAAAAAAAAAACAAAAACCAAGGCTCGAGACAAAAACAGACATCTCAGCTAATATAACATACATTCAATAACTTAGAGGTTCACCCCGGTGTGTGTGCAAAGCCATAGAAAACTTCTACTAAATCCAAACTTGAGAAACTCAAAGCAAAACTAGCTAATACCCCCTCGTAGACTAGCAATAAATGACACTCATAAGATGTACCCTACAAACGTGACATACCCCGAGAAGGATGATCGATTATATCTAGGGCCTTTCTGAAATACTCAGAGGATAATCCCTACAACATATCTATCAGTTTCTACTGGGGATAAGATAGACGATAACTTAGTCTTCCATTCATTTCATACCACTTCTTATATAAGTTGATTTAACTATTTCACTTTTAAACGCACATCAGAATGAGCCATTGCCCTGTCATAGCAGAATAGGATATTCGAGATATACCCTACCTTACTCAAATCATAAGGCAGCTTTTTCTAACTGTCGTGAGCTTTTAGTCATCATAGTGGTATAGGACATACGTGGTATACCCTATCGCACTCAAATCATCGACTAGCTTTCGACACACCCAATAACTTCATTATACTTACTCAACTTTCTCATTTGACAATAAGTTACGTGTTACTTATCACATTCAAACCTTAGATATTCACAGTATATCATACTTCGGATCTAAATACAAACTATCATAAATCTCAAGATATATACGTAGCACTAAGCACATGACTTATAAGAAAATTAAAAATCACTCGTCGAAAAGGGGTATAACTTTATAAATTAGTTCATCACTCACTATGGCTCGTGAAAAATAGATCTCAGGTGAAACAACTAACTTATCAAACATACGATATATAGCTTGATTGACTATAAAAATAACGAACATAGAATGGAATTGCCTACTCGGGACCAAACAAAAACAAAATGTCGGAAAATTTTGAAAATTCTAGCTCATTTTTAGCTCATTTTGCATAGAAACATAACATTAAGCAAATGTGACGATATATATCAAATCATCCCCCTCCCCCACACTTAAAGATCATCATGTCCTCATGTTGCGCAGAAAGGAAATGGAGAAAGAACTTAGCTGATTTTAACAGGTACTCGAATCGTCGGTCAGGCCGGAGCCTACGTAGTGACACTTAGAACTCGGAATCATACAAAGTAGCTTGACAAACCGCTAAAAATATACCTGCACGACTTGACAAACACAGAAACATCTCGGGGAAAACAGGGAATTATACCAGAATGGAAAGATATAGCAAAGCCGAGTAATATCAAAAGATGAAACATTAAACGCATCCACAAGTTTAAACAAAGTATAGAGGAAAGTACTGATGCCTTATGGCTTACATGATCCTTTGGAAAGAATAAATAGTAGCTAAATGAAAAATACAACGAATCACGGAATCAAAAGTAGCAAAAATATACAATCACAGTATCTAGGACAAATCAAAATCAAAAATAGACAAATAAAATCATGGCTGCCCCGGAGCCGCAGAATCATCAGCCGGAGGTACATCACCCGCAGGAGAGTCAGGCTGCTCTTCATCCGAAGACGACTCAGACCCGGCCAGGACATCCGCAATGGCCTGCTCAACCTCATCAGAATATACGTAATCGATGACGCTTGGATCGAAGACTCTGTCGTCCCCGGCAACGGCGTCAAAAACTTGTCACGGATTTTATTAACAAAAACAAACAAGTAATAATATTTATAAATCCGATATTTCCTCAAGTATAAGGATCGTAGTATAGAGGTTGATATCGGGTCGATCTTACGGGGAACTGGCGATTGTTAACCCTAGTTTTTGTCTAATTATGTCACGAAAACTAATCTAAACAGCGGATAAAACTAAACGAAACTGAAAACAAACTTAGCTAAAACATAAAACTGGACAGAAGATATGACCTAAAGCTAGGAAAGATACGGGTTACGAACTATTAAACTTAAACTAATATGAAATAAAAGTAACTAATCTAGACAATTCAAGTTTCACGGGATTAAATTCTAGTTTTAATGAACAAACGAGCGATTGATCCACCTATCCTAACAAGTATCAATTCCTATCTCGATTATATTGCGTTTTCTAACCAAGTTGTGATTTCACCTTGTCTAGAGCATGAACCCTAATTTCTTAGGTAATTCACCTATTAATCTATATCTTTCGATTCAACATTAACGATTTTACGAAGCAAAGGTGTAAACTTTAACCTAGCAATCTAACCTATTAACTCTCGTTATGATAGATTAAACAACTATTCCGTATCATGATGATCTAAGGCTTATAGAGACTTTCATCAACATAAGACAATCATAACATGCAAATCTTTCGATACAATTGCAATTAGACAATATAAACATGCAATAAGGAAACAACTTTAGGTAAAACTCACAATATAATCGCAGAAACGGAATCAAAATGTGTTGGATGACTTCACAATGCTCGTTTGATGAAGCTTAGCCTCTCAACATCCTCTGGAAACTTGGAATTGCAGGAAAAACTAACATAAAACTGCCTACTTTTTAATCTAGAATTTGGAACATAAAAACTGGAATAAAAGAAGTAAAAACGCAGCCTAAAGCCGCCCCTAGGTTTAGGGTTTCGAATAATGAGTAGATGGTCTCTTTAAGGTAGAGAAAACGCGCTGTATATATAGAAAACAAAGGCGGCGCTGCTAAGTCGGCCGAAGGACGCCCGTCCATTCTTGTGAACGCCCGTCCAGATGGATTTGGACTTGCTTCGGACGCCCGTCCACCCAGCGTCCAAACTCTCTGTATCAAATTTCTTCTTCTGGACGCTCGTTTGCTTTGATGGACGCTCGTCCAGCCTGGACGCTGATTCAAGCCTCTGGACGCCAGTCCAGAACCAACTTCATCTTGAATTTTTCATATTTATCTTCAATGTAAATCATCATTATCTTTTCCTCTTTAATTAAATCCGACTTGATCATCTTTGAATCACCTCTTGAGCTCGAATTTGTGCATCTATAACACATAAAAATATCCCAAAATGTAATAATGTCCAATTAAATATAAATTCACCAATAAAACGCATGCAAAATGTAAATTGACTAATTTTGCGATTAACTTATTAAAAACACCACATGCTCAATATTTCCGTCTAAACACTTATTTCTTATGCAAATTATACAAATACGTGGGAAATTATCATAAAATATAGCCTTATAAAACATATAAAAACACCCTTAACACCCACACCTATGATAGGCCCACCTTAGGCTAACATAATAACTGAGTCCGACCAACCGGAGAAAGAGTGTGAATCTTTGCAGGTGAAAGATGAACCCGACTTTACGGCAGATGGTCGATGTTGCGCAAGAGGTCGCTTATACTAGAAAGAGTACTAGATCAAATCATTGTATAGCAACGGAGAATCAAGGTTCATCCCACAGAGACAAAGAACCTTCAGAAATAAACGCACCCAATCTAACTAGGAACACACAGACGGTAATTGACCAACATAAGTATGAAAAGAAATGGTAATCCTTCATTCCCAACCCATGTCGTAAAATTGGTGTAATTAATCATCATGTTTACTTCCCCCAATAATTCCTCAAATCAATTAGCACACATATATTAACTCAGTTTTAGCTACAACGTAAGCCTCTATTACGTAGTATCGATTTAAGCAAAAATGAAAGAAAAAGGCTCGGGTATATTTTTTTCAGCATCCAAGAATAGAAAATCCAAACTAATGATTGAAACGTAACTTATTACAACAAAATCCTCAAAAACTTACAATGTACAAAACATCCAAAAGTGCAATAAAGGAAACTAAAAAGTCTAAAAGAAAATACATCTTATTCCAAAAACCCAATCAATAAATCTAGAACCTCATATAAAAGAAATAATGAAAAGCTTCAAGATAGCATCCTCAAATGTCGTCTTCGAAATCCTCATTGAATTCTGGTTCTTGATACTCCTACTGAAAATCATACGAAATCAGCACACAGACTGCTGAGGTATTTGAAAGCCAACCGTGGACAAGGAATCTTATTTCCAGCAATCAATGATCTTGTACTCAAAGGATTTACAGACAGTGATTGGGCTGGTTGTCCTGAAACAAGAAAATCAATATCAAGCTACATGATGTTCTTAGGAGATGCACCAATCTCTTGGAAGGCAAAGAAACAAATTACATTAGCAAGAAGTTCTTCAGAGGCTGAATATAGAGCAATGGACAATGAAGTTTGTCAGGTTCAATGGCTCATTTACATTCTTCAAGAGCTGAAAATTACAGTTCAACTGCCCAATGTCCTATATTGTGATAATGCAAGTGCCTTTTTGTTGGACTTATTTTAAGTTTTAGTGATGAATGCCAGACTAGCTATTATACAGCCAAGGCAAAAAGATGTCTACATCAAATGTATAGGATTATTAGGGTTTAATATTGTATAGGTTTGATCAAACAAGCACTGTAAAAGGTCAGCTGACTTTCATCAGCAGACCTGTCTAGATCAGTAGGGTACCTGAGTCAGAAGACTAGTTTAGGAACCTGCTGAAGACTGAAGGCTGAGGGCTCAAACTCAGTTATTGAAGGCTAAGGGATCAAACTTAGTATTTAAAGTCAAGGATATGGAATCAGAATTTAGGGAAGTCTGTGATGACCTAAACTGATTGCATATACCTTGTGTACAAGGTCTAAGTTCCACAAGTTAAGTGTGTTAGGTGTAGTGCCCGAAAGACAATTTGTGTAATTGTGTTTAATAATGGATGACAGAATTTATCTCACCTTATTACTTGCTTTGTGCTTGTAAAGTAATACACTGCTACAAACCCTAAGTATATCTGTATGTAACCACTTAACTCAGTGTATGGATTACACGTGAGGATTGAGTTAGTGGAGATATGCTTAAACTGTTAGTCCGTGGTGAACTTAATCAGAGTTTAGGGTCTCTTGATTAAAACACCAATAATGCGCCCAGAACACCATAGGGTGTGATAGTCTTATCCGGATTGTCGGTAGAGGGTAGCTACGTGGGGCCTTTATATATTGATGATACGAGAATACACACCTCCACGTGGAATTATCTGATTGGTCCATCTGGCGTTTGAATAAGTCTGGGCCGGCTATCGGCATCGGGTCGATACTAGACGTACCAGTGAAGACCACAGCTCGAGTGGGATTCACCAAGTGTCTGAACTCGAGCGCCCACGTCGGCCGTCTTCGAGTCGATCTCAGATACGTCAGCCAGTGCTCCTGGGTCCACATCCCACAGGTTACTTGGGAAAGGAGGCAAGGCCCATTTAAGGGTATTTATGACAATAACTCCAGCCGCCCTTAGTTCTAGGGCAGAAGAAGGACATGTGCCTATAAATACATAGCTCCGGGAACTACGTAAGGCTTGATTCCTGGACTTTCACACGGGATACGTAGGCAATCCAAGATACATTCTTGGACTCAGCCGTAATACACCAAAAACACCATCTTTTGTTCATATTTAGCCATCTCGATCTCTTACAGCTCATCCTTAGATTACATGTGGCCTCAGTTCACTGGTGGTGCGTTATTTAGCATCGTCATTTGGCGCTAGAAGGAGGGCCTTCTACCGGTGAGTTGGTAAAGAGATTGCAATGGTGCCGCCAGCAAGGAAGAAACCGACGAACAGCAAGAACATGCAGATCGAAGAGCACACGGATATAGATCCAGCAGGGGTTCCCTCACAGATTCAAGAAGTCCCCACTGGATCTAGACCCGCAGTTGCAGATCCTCCCAGGCCTCAGCTTCCCCCACAGCTGCAAGACATGGCAGACCACTTGGCATCTTTGGATGAGGACGCCTTGAAGAGGGTGGTAGCCTCGGCATTTATAGGTAAGGGAATCTGCAATCCCCCTGTTGAACACCAGTTAGACCCTCCAGGTCGTAAGGAGATTGATAATGCTAAGGGAAAGAGGCTTGTTGGGGTTGAAGAGGAGTGTGAGGAAGGCGCGATTGAAATCAGCGTGACTAACACCCGCAAACGTCCTGAGCAAGAAAAGCTTCAGCGGCAGGTCGAGGATAGCATCCGAAACGAGTTCAACCGCATTGTGGGGAAAGATCAACCCACCGAATGGCTTGAGTCGCCATTTAGTCCCGAGATCGAAATATATACGATGCCCGAATCTTTTAAGCCGCCAAAGATGGAGCCCTATGACGGTACTACGGACCCAGAGGACCATCTATATCGATACATATCTTTGATGAGGTTGAGAAACGCCAATGACGCCATGAAGTGTCGAGCTTTTGATACGTTGCTCACAGGTCGAGCTCGGGAGTGGTTTCACAAGCTACGTCCCGGATCGATCTCTAGCTTTCTACAGTTGGGACTAAAATTCCGAGACGCTTTCATTGGGAACAAGAAGTTCCATCTTAGTGCCACCCACCTTATGAACATCAAGCAGGAAAAAGGGGAATCTACTATCGACTTCATGAGACGTTTCAACCTTGAAGCCATGAAAGTGCATAATGCCAGTGATGCGCTGCAAGTTAATGCCTTTGTGGGAGGTCTGCGGAATATGAAGCTGTATGATAAGCTATCCAAGAAAATGCCGAATGATATGGATGAATGTGTGAACATAGTCCATAGATTCTGCCAAGGTGAAGAGGCAGTGCGTCTGCACACCATTTCACTTGGCCTCAGCTCGAGGAACGACTCCTGAAGCCAGAACAAGGGTCACCTAGGGGTCGGAATGAAGAAAGCAAGTCCAACGTCTTTGATCGACTGACAGCTCCGATATCGGATCGGTTGGGAAAGAAAGGAAATTTAAAAGACCGAGACTTTATCCCCCTCAACCGATCTCGGGGGGAGGTATTGGCAATCATGATCAAGAAGAACATCGCTAGGACACCTAAGCCGATGTCTAAAGATCCGGAGAAAAGGAAAAATACTCACAAGTATTGTGACTATCATAGAGATGTGGGGCACGACACGGAGGAATGCTTTGATTTGAAGAGGGATATCGACGCCTGTATCCAAGAGGGTCGATTGGATGAAGTCGTTGACAGGTCAGAAAAAGACGAGCCGAAGGGCCGCCGGGAGTACAAGAGAAAAAGCTACAACGGAAAGAAAGATCGGTCTCCACGTCGAGATAATCGGAATCGGCGGGAAAGGTCATCTGACCCAACCTACAGAGACAATCGCCGAGATGACCGTCAAGAAATTCAGAACCGAGATCCTCATCGAGATAATCGTGCCGGATATGACGTTAACACAATCGTGGCAGAGCATGAGTCAGATCGACCTCGATCAAGTCGGCACTCGTCTGACAGGACGAGAGAGTCAAAAAAGATCAGGTTGACAACGGAAGTAGGTTACGGACCCAAGGACGATGTTCCGAGTTCCCACAGTCATAGCGAGGGATTAGTGATCGAGGCAGTAATAAGCAGAGGTCGAGTAAAAAGAGTTTGTGTCGACAGTGGAAGCGCCGTTAACATCCTTTATTATTCAGCGTTTAGGGCCTTGAGGTTGAAAGATGAAGATATCATTCCGTTATCTACCCCTCTTTTTGGATTCACAGGGCAGGCCATCCACCCTGTCGGGTCGATCAGTTTGTTAACGACGGTCGGAGACGGAGAAAAGGGGCGGACGATGGAAATGACCTATGTCGTAGTTAAGGCCCCTTCAGGGTACAACGCGATATTAGGTCGACCGGCTTTATATGATCTCAGAGCTATTATCTCGACTTTCCACAACAGCATGAAGTTTCCCACCTGGTACGGCACCCATGAGGTCAAGGGAGACGTTGAAGTAGCCCGGAATTGTAGTTTGGTTACGATCAAAGGAAAAGGAGTTGGGCAAGTGCTAGTTGAGGAGTTGATACCTGAGGAAGAGGAAGATCGAAGCTGGGTTTCTGCCGACCCGACCGAGGAAGTTCGAGTTTGGAAGGAGGAAGAAGGTCAAGGGGTCCAGATCGGGAAGTGGATGCCACACCCCGACATGAGAGCCTTGGTCGACCTCCTGGTTGAGTTTCGAGACGTTTTTGCGTGGAAGGCAGATGACATGCCTGGCCTATCGGCGGATATAGCTATGCACCAGCTTAACGTCGATTCCAAAAAGAAGCCAATACGGCAAAAGAAGAGAAATCTTGCACCTGATAGAAAAGAGGCAGTGAAGAAGGAAGTCGACAAGTTGCTCGCTGCGGGGATCGTGAAAGAGGTATTTTATCCGGATTGGTTGGCCAACCCAGTGTTAGTTAAGAAGCCAGATCAGAGCTGGCGAATGTGTGTCGACTTTACAGATCTTAACAAGGCATGTCCCAAGGATTCTTACCCGCTACCGAAGATCGACCAGTTAGTCGACTCGACACTGGGCTTCGAGGTTTTCGGGTTCCTCGATGCGTACAGGGGTTATTATCAGATCTTTATGGACCCACAGGACTCGGAAAAAACCGCTTTTATCACAGAGTTTGGCACGTTTTGCTTTGTTACGATGCCGTTTGGGCTTAAGAATGCAGGGGCTACTTATCAACGGGCCGTCAACAAAATTTTCAAGAGGCAGATAGGTCAGAATATGGAGGTTTATGTGGATGATTTATTGATCAAGAGCAAGTCCTTGGGACAGTTTCTTGTCGATGTGAGAGAAGTTTTCAAAGTATTGCGAGCAGCAAAAATGAAGCTCAACCCAAAGAAATGCACATTCGGAGTTCGATCAGGGAAATTTCTAGGATACATGATATCGAGAGATGGGATCGAGCTAACCCAGATAAAATCGAGGCTCTCAAAAGCATGCCCACACCTCGGAATGTCAAAGAGGTGCAAAGGTTGACAGGTCGGATGGCGGCTCTCAACCGTTTTCTGTCGATATCGGCGCAGAGAGCTCTACCTTTCTTCAAGATTCTGAAAAAAGCTAGTCCGTTCCGATGGGACGGGGAGTGTCAGAAGGCGTTTGACGATTTGAAAGAATATTTATCTGATTTGCCAACGCTGTCCTCACCTCGAGATGGAGAGAAGCTCTTGGTTTATCTTGCAGTCTGCGAGGAAGCGGTAAGCGCTGTCTTAGTTCGAGAAGAAGACCAGGGACAAATCCCAGTCTATTTTGTCAGCAAAGCCCTACATGGTGCAGAGGTCAGATATACTCCTGCGGAGAAGTTAGCGCTGAGTTTAGTTCATGCGTCGAGGAAGTTGAAGCCATACTTCCAAGCACATCCTATTGCTGTGGTTACTGACCAACCGTTAAAACAAATTTTGGCAAAGCCCGAGACATCGGGTCGATTAACCAAGTGGGTTGTCGAGCTAGCGGAATACGACATAGAGTTTCTACCTCGAACAGCCATCAAGGGTCAAGCTCTGGCTGACTTCTTAGCAGAAGGGTTGTCGATTCCGTTAGAGCAAGGAAAACATTCATCAGAGGAGCAGTGGACACTCCACGTCGATGGTGCCTCGAGTAAAGAGGGGGCTGGAGCTGGTTTACTGCTAGTTAGTCCGAAAGGGGAAGAATTTCCGTATGCACTTCGGTTCGAGTTCAAGGCTACGAACAACGAAGCCGAATATGAGGCCTTAATCACGGGTTTAAAGCTAGCATCGAAGTTGGGAGTCGAGAATCTTCCGGTATACAGCGACTCTCAACTCGTGGTAAATCACGTGCGGGGAGAGTATGAAGCTAAGGAAGAATCAATGAAAAGCTATCTAAAGGTTGTTCAGGGGTTAATGACGAAATTCAAGACAATCCTAGTCGAACAGGTACCTCGGAGTGAGAACAAGCGAGCCGATGCGTTGTCTAAGCTCGCGTCGAATTTCAAATCAAAGAGGAAAGTTCTGGTTGAGATGCTAGCGGAACGGAGTTATAACGAGGTCGACGTGCAGCCCGTGGTTCAAGGATCGACCTGGATGGACCCTATAGCACTATTCTTGAAAGATGGAATGCTCCCCACCGATAAATCTCAGGCCAGGAAAATCCGACTTCAAGCCTCCAGTACGCTCTTTTCGATTATGTGCTTTATCGAAAATCATTTGTAACCCCTTGGATGCGATGTGCATCGGAAGAAGAGGGGGCTTATCTGCTCGAAGAGATACACCGAGGGGTCTGTGGTAATCATTGCGGAGCTCGAATGTTGGCAAGGAAGTGTAAACTGGCAGGATATTTCGGCCGTCAATGCAAAAAGATGCGAGTCGATTGGTAATGAGTTGCAGAGCCTGCCAGGTACACGACGTGGTAACTCATCAGCAAGCACGAGAAATGAATGCCATCGAGTCTGTATGGCCGTTCGATGAATGGGGAGTCGATATAGTCGGACCTCTACCTCGAGCTCCGGGGAATTTCAAATACGTCGTCGTTGCGGTTGATTATTTTACTAAATGGGTCGAGGCCAAAGCTCTTACTGACATCAGGGCCCAGACCATCAAAAAATTTCTATGGGAGAATATTTTGTGTAGGTTCGAATTCCGAAGTATCTGGTCTCGGACAACGGGACTCAGTTTCTTGATGATAGAGTGCAGAATTGGTTGAAAGAATTCAGGATCAAGCACAGAACGACGTCAGTAGCCCGACCTCAGTCTAATGGACAGGTCGAGCAGACAAACAGGCAGATCAAGTTGGGATTGAAGAAGCGATTGGAAGATGAAGGATGAGATTGGGCAGCTCAGTTACCCAGTATATTATGGTCATATCGCACAGCACCCAACTCAGCAACCCAAGAAACTCCTTATGCCATGGCCTATGGATGTGAAGCCGTGATACCTGCAGAGATCGGACTAGCATCGCCTCGGGTTTTAGCTTATAATGTCGAAACTAATGCTGCCGATCTAAGAGAAGAAAAAGACAATGTCGAAGAGAAGAGGGAAATGGCGGCGTATCGGATGGCCAGTTATAAAAGAAAGATTGCTCAGTATTACAACGCAAGGGTGAAATACAAATACTTCCAAGTAGGAGACCTCGTATTGAGAAAAAATGAAGCCAGCAAGCAGGACCCAATAGGCAAGCTCGAGCCGAATTGGGAAGGTCCGTATAAAATCTTGAAAGTGCATCCTAAGGGGTCATATCAGTTGGGCAGGTCGGATGGAAGCACAGTGCCTCGAACTTGGCATGCCACCAACCTCAGAAAGTATTATGTTTAAATTATTTCTTATTCTCATGACTTTTGCAGTTCTACCTTCATCAGTTGTAACAGGTCGATACGACATTGTATTGCGATTCCTTTTATAAAGCATGCTTTCTTTTCCTTTTTAATTACGCTACATGTGCAAGACCATATGAAAAAGCAAAAGGGGGCAAATGAAAAAGCGCAACAATCGACCGAGACATCAATTCTCCGACCCGAACAACTCGGCACTGTATGGTGAAAAAAGCCAAGTCATTGACAATGCTTAAGTCACCTCGACACGATTAAGCTGAAGGAAATAGTGAATAAAGCCAAGTCACTGACAATGCTTATATCACTCCCGACATGCCAGTAAGCCACGATGCTAAGCAGTCGGCGGATTTAAAACAAAATAGTGAATAAAGCCAAGTCACTGACAATGCTTATATCACTTCCGACATGCCAGTAAGCCACGATGCTAAGCAGTCGGCGGATCCCACGATGGATCCTTAACTCGGCTCGATCATAAGCACCACGATGTGCCCGATCAAAAGCAGAATAGTCGAATCGAGCTCCGACCAAAAAGCCAAGTCAAGCCAACAAGGCAACACAATGCTAGGTCGACTCATACTCAAGTGTACCAGGAGTCATGAACTCCTACTACACTTCGAGGGGCCAGCAGGGGAATTAAGTCCGAAGGACTACACCCCATAAGGCAACATTTTCAAGGGAATTAAGTTCAAAAGGACTACACCCTAAACAAACGATCAACAAGAAACAAAAGACATTCAGTGAAAAGCATAATGATGATTCAAATTCAAAGATCAAAATGCAAATTAAAATGTCAAGTCTATGGGATCGAAATGACCAAATACAAGTTTAGACAAATAAAAACGTAAATGTTATTACAACCAGATCGAATAAGAAAAGTTCAATAAAAAGGCGACAAGGGAAGAGCATCAGGCAGAAGGCTGGTTTGAAGTCGAAGCATTGGGATCGACCTATTCATCCAACTCGGCGTTCCCTTCACCGGCTCCCTCCAGGGCTGGGACCACGTACTTGTTATAGAGAGACACGCCAGCCTTGAAATCGGTGATGTATCGGCCATATCGGGGAATGGACTCTGGGTCATATAAATAGGCTTTGCCGATGCTCTTGACCTCGAAGTCAGGGACGACCATCTTGACTTCGTCCAGTGCGTTCGAGAACCCTCCCTTCATGGCCTGACTCATCAGAAGCGCCAGGTCGTTATCAAACTCGTCAGACGTCAGGAAATCCTTCTTAGCTGCTTCCAAGCGGGTCGTGAAGCTATCGACCTCGAGCTGAAGATCGTCTCGAGCCTTGGTAGAGGCAGCCAGCTCAGCTCTGGTTTGATCCAGCTCCGACTTTACCGCCGCCAGCTCAGCATCTCTAGCAGACAGGTCTTCTCATGCCTTAGACAGATCCGACTCCAGTTTCAGGCGTCTATCGTCCAACTTATTGGCTTTAGCTTTCAGCTTCTCGAGATCCGATGTCAGCTTAGCAATTGTCTCCTTCTGCTCCTCTAAAGCTGCCGAGGGAGACTCGATTCTATTTAACGCCACTTTCGCGGCCAGACGAGTCTGCAAAAAAGGGAAACATTGTCAACTTCGAAGTCAGACAAAACCTTGAGGATACAAGGAAATAAAAGAAGACTCAAAACTCGTTGACTCTTCTTGATAAGGTCGTGTAGCTCCTCTGGAGTCATGCCCTCCATCTCTGCTACGTTCATCTCGGGGATCGCCTCAGTAGAATTTGAGGAGCAAGGTTACGGGTCTCCTTCCCGACCCCATGTCTCACCTCGGATGTTTTATGGCGTTTTCTCGAGACGAAGTCACCTTCAGTCAGCTCTACCACATTAGCCTCGTCAGGCTGACTCCTTAAGATCTCAGATGTCGGAGCAGGAGTAGAAGAACGAGTCGTACCCCTTTGTCCGCCGGATGTACCCGAGGAAGGCTTCTTCGACTTGATGCCAGCCATTTCCTGGATTGTGCGAGGATCTACCTTTTTAGGGTCGGGCATCTTTCCAACTGCCTCTAGCCTTGCAAAGTGTTCCACTGCGAACAAGAGATAGGTCGACGTGAAAACAGCATTAAAAATCTAGAAAATACAAGTACAACAGTTCAACAGAACGAATCAGTCGCCTACGCAAAACTCGGACGTCCTCATCGAGTTCCAGATAAGCGTCTGGACCTGCCGTCTCGATGTCAGCAAACGGATATAGAGAATGTAGGTTCCGAGTCGCAACATCGGGATGAGCGCACTCGATGGTCACACACTCGCTGGGAACATCCGATTTGAGCCGATCATGCCATTTTTGCGGCCTTTGGAACCAAGTATGTATGTCGATATCAATCAAACCATGTCGAATAAAGAAGAAGTTGGGTTTCCAGTCGCCATGAGACGAGATCACCTTCCTCACGAACTCCGATGCCAGAGGACGCTTCTGAAATGTATACCATCCCACGTCCTGCAAACTCGCCAAGGCAAAGTACTGACGGAATAGTCGAACCGAGAATTCAACCTTGGCGATTCGACACGCCAACGCGAAACCCATTACGCTCCTGATCCCATTGGGAGCGAGCTGGGTGATACAGATCTTGTAGTGTTGAAGGACGGCGATTAGACACGGGTCGAAGGGAAATCTTAATCCCTCTCTCAATTGCGCCTCGTATATGGCACAGAACCCAAGGGGAGGGTCGCATGCGAACTGGTATCGATCGTGTGACACTTTAATGTGGTCAGACGAGTAGGGGATTCCATATCTCGAACAGATCGCCTTGGCTTTCTCTTGCGTTAGATTTGACACACATCCATACGGTCCCTGGCCCTGCATTCTGGTTTTGCGCTTGGCAACAGGTCGAGAAGATCCAACGGGTCAAGGAGATGTCTCCTGCTCTCCCTCCTCTTCCTCTTCTCCGGCTGCTCTCTCACCGGAAGCGGTTGGATTCTCAGAAATTGTTTCCTCCGTCGATTCTACCTCAGTTTCAGCAATCTCCTCTCTATTTTGGGAGTCACTATCGCTGCTAGACATGGGCTTAAGGAGAAGATGCAAGAAATAAAAATAAGAAGGAAAATTTAAGTGAATTTAGGGCTTACTTGAACTTTCGGCTAAGAAACTGAAACTCGCTGAAGATTATAATGACGAATGAGAAACGTCAAGGTCTTGGACTCCTTTTATGCGTGTGAATCTTGCAAATGATTTGAAAGGGTGGAGACTGTGGGTAGTTATAGAATACGTAACGCGAGAATCAAAGGTAGTGGACCGCCTAAAACGCTTCGTTTCCTGCACCCATTAATGCTAGTACAGTATGACGTCATCCTACGACAGCCTAGATCGGGTAGATAGGACAGCTGCGTTCCCGCCTAAAGAAGACCACGTGTCGAGAAGGGTTATTTAAATTTTCAGATCCGATCTCAGCACTCGAGATGAGCTTCACTCCGATCTGGGGGGCTTATGATGATACGAGAATACACACCTCCACGTGGAATTATCTGATTGGTCCATCTGGCGTTTGAATAAGTCTGGGCCGGCTATCGGCATCGGGTCGATACTAGACGTACCAGTGAAGACCACAGCTCGAGTGGGATTCACCAAGTGTCTGAACTCGAGCGCCCACGTCGGCCGTCTTCGAGTCGATCTCAGATACGTCAGCCAGTGCTCCTGGGTCCACATCCCACAGGTTACTTGGGAAAGGAGGCAAGGCCCATTTAAGGGTATTTATGACAATAACTCCAGCCGCCCTTAGTTCTAGGGCAGAAGAAGGACATGTGCCTATAAATACATAGCTCCGGGAACTACGTAAGGCTTGATTCCTGGACTTTCACACAGGATACGTAGGCAATCCAAGATACATTCTTGGACTCAGCCGTAATACACCAAAAACACCATCTTTTGTTCATATTTAGCCATCTCGATCTCTTACAGCTCATCCTTAGATTACACGTGGCCTCAGTTCACTGGTGGTGCGTTATTTAGCATCGTCATATATGATGGCATTCATATAGGACTGGACCGATTTAATCTGCATTTCTCGGTATAATACCGTAATCGAGGAATCTTATTAAATCATTAGATGATCATATATGGGTCAACCTTAATCCTGAGGTGATCACAGGGTGCTGCTTGTCTCGGGGTAGTGTTTGATGTGTTAGTTACGGTTCACTTAAATATGTGTTCCAAGCCACTTCTCATTGGCACTATTTCCTGATGAGTGAGTAGTTCTGATTTTCATAGACATGGAATCCATTCCTTCCTGCGGGAAGTAGAGAGACAGTCCCCTTATTTGTTAGCCCTGAGAGAGTGATTGATCCCGGGAGTTCACATTTGACTAATTAGCTACTAGTCAGATATGGGTACTAATTGATCATCGGGGGGTTAATGGTAAATAAAGATAAGATATTCTGAGTCGGGTTCACGGAGACTTCCCACTCAGAATGGACAGTCTATGGAGGGTTAATCCGTTTGTAGTGATTATATCAACGGACTCTTATTCACTCTATGGGTTGAGTATAAGTATACATCTATAGTCGGTAGAGTTCAGTTTCTGGTTTATGGTGGCGTAATCCCGGAATTAATGATTATATTATGTTTGATGAATAATTAATTATTGGAGCTACTGGTTATAGGTCAACGGTCCCCGATGTGGCTTCTGTTATTCGGACTAATAATTTTGTTATTTGGGCCTCAATGATAATTAATTAGCTGGGCTAATTAATTTATATGCATGGATATTATTTAGTTGTGCTAAATAATATAATACACATAAAAGATATTTTATGTGAGCTTATTAACCCTAAGTGTGGCGTCAACTCCTCTTTAATTATCACAAAATTAATTTTTGTAATATGGAAAATAAAAGATATTCTTGTTATATGATTGGTTGGATGACTTGTTATTTGATTTCCTATTGGTCAATACATGTCACAATTAGTCATTAAGGAAAATATCATTTTATTTTGTTTAATTAATTATTTATTTAATTAATTAAAAATTGGAGACCAAAGATTTACTCTCCTATAAAAGGAGAGTTATTAATTCCAAAGGTAACGGCATTGAAAAATTTCGACCACACTTGTAAAGGAGAAAAAAAATTGTTTTTCTTGTCTTGGGTTTTAGAAGAAGAAAAACTATAAGTTTTTTCTTGGTGTTGCATATCAAGGAGGTTCATTTATCAAGAAGGGTGTCCACCAACCGCCATTTGGAGAACACATCGAAAGATCAAGGCGTCTCTTCCCGATATTGGTAACATGATCTTAACCCCCTTGTAGTAATTAAATCCTTTGTTTATGTGTTATAATATATGAATCGTGATCAATCCGCTGCGCATAGATCTAATTCGTTTAGATTTGAGCTCCTGCATCCTTCATGTGGTATCAGAGCAAGGTTCCACGGTTTATATAGTCATAATCGTAATTTAACGATTTAAAGGAGTGGAATTGCATGTAGGTAAATTTTATTTATTGTTTTATGCTTTGATAATGATAAATTGCTATGGTTGAAGAGATGGATTGGGGGTTGGCACTGTTAGACCTACTGTAAACTCATATATAAGATGAAAATTCGTTCATATGAGTATAGGAAATTATGTAATTTATTTTTATTGCAATTTTAATTTCCAGAAAATAGATCTGTTTAGTAGCTGTTTAGTTATTTCAATTTTTCCGTTGATCGAGCCGTTGAAACGATGATCCCTCCTGTCAGAATCAAGATTGGAAGATGATGAACAATTCCACAAAATTTGGCGTCGATCGGAGTCCGTATTGATATCCGTTCGTTGCTGCAAAGAAGCTGCTGTAACAGAAAAATGCAGGATTCACAGAAACCCTACATGTGACTTCCTCGAATTTCTGAGAGAGTTTGGACCGTTGAAACACAAATCCAACCAGTCAGATCGATAAATATGGTGTTTTTGACGTGGCATAAAAATTTCAGGTCGATCGGGATTCATCTCGATTCCCGATCGGCCTCGGGAAGTCTTTGAGGCGCTGCTGTAAAAGTCAGATCCAGCAGCAAGTTGGGTAGCTTACTTGAAAAAATTGACAAGTCAAAGCTCCGATCCAACCATCCATATTGAAGCCCGAGGAGTGAAGAACAGATCTGGAAAGTTTCGTCACGATCCGAGTTCGTTTGGTTTCTCGATCGTTGATGAATTTGAATAGCTGCAGATTATATTAGAAAGTAGTAAACCCTAGTTAGGGTTTTGGTCATTTATTTTCTAATAGATTAGATACGGGGGTGCCAACGGTCCATCTCGGTGTTTACTTTCCGCCCTAGTATACATGTTTAGATTGTATGTGTAGAACCGGAAAATTGCCATGACATGCATCATATCATGAATTCCACTCTATATGCATACATGTAGAAATTAATTCGAGGAATTAGTTAGGCATGTATAAAACACGAAATTAGTTTTAGTTAATTTTTTATATTAATTAGAAACTAATTAGGGTAAAAACCGATGATTATGGGTTTTTTCAATCGTCGAGTTTGGGTGATGGATTCTCGGTGAATCCCACTCTGTGAAAGCATAGGGAGTAAAATCCCGAAACCTCGTGGTTAAGGTGTTGGATTCTCGGTGAATTCCACCTTACCTAGACGAGATTACGTTTTTTGTTCCGTAGTGTCTACGTGAAAGTTTGATGTTTAAGGATTGGATAATCACGGGCAAACATGGTTCGAAAGTGGTTTAACCACGGTTGGGTGGTCAACAGTAGCTACGTCTCGATCGACTTCACCCACCATGTGTGGCGTTTGCACGGGGGTCTGGCTAGGCTGAGCCATCCGAAGAGCCACTACGGCTCAACGGAGCTCCCCTAGTCTTGACCCGTCCGACGGCCACATATGTTCCAACGATTAGGTTGGGTGGGCTAGCCCACATAACCGACACCATTCGGGCCTGTGATTTATTGTTCCTTAATGTAACATCAAGTCCAAAAACGTGATCAGTAAACCCACCACGTTTTCAAAATATTGAGTGGGAGCGGGAGAGGCGACAGCCGACCTCACGGCCTCTACTGTTGACACAAGCAACGTGAGAGAATGGTGACGCCTCATGTCGGCCTGGGACCGGCCTCCCTAAGGAAGGCCTTCACCACTATCAAAATTCAAGGCTTGGTCTCCGAAAGGATAGGATTTTGGGTACTCGTCGGGTCACTGACAGACCCTAAGGCGGCATGCTCGGGGTCTACCTAAAAATCTGAAACAGTAGCTCACACTCATAAAGGGTATTTTGGTAATACCTTGGCTGAAAAAGGAAAGGTGATCGACGATCACAAATGAGATGTTTGATTCTCAACTTGATCTTCAATATTAATTGAAACCTCTTCGACCTACCCTAAGGCGGCACTGAGGCAAGAGATTAAGTCCTTGGAATGGTAGGATAGACTATAAGTACTTAGTTTATAGTTCCTAAAATTTATTAGTAGTGTATGATTTGGATTTATTTTTTGTCAATTTTATTTACAACTATTTATATATCTCTCTAGGGTACTAGACTGCTAATGTATGTATTAAATTGACTAGTAACGACTTCGTTAAAAAGTGGAAAGTAACTAGAACGTTGTACTCATTAGTCTTACATGCGATTAATCTTAAGTGACGTAAATGAGTATGTCACTGCTGTCACTCGTGTTGAATGAGAGACAACCATAGTTAGTTTGAAAGATGATTGGGACGGTAAAATTCTTTTAGTGATTCTTTAATAGTGTAGTGACTACACGAGAAATTTTCTAATATAAAAATTGAGAATCATAAATTAAAGTGTCGCTAGTTAGACGGTATTTGGAACCGATAAACTAGTTGGAGCTTTTATCTTATGTTTTTCTGATTGATTAGAAAATTAGTCCCACTGGGTAACGCTTTCATTAGACATCCCACAGTTCATGAGTAGTGTCTACTCAAACGAACTGCTAGTTCAAGACTATTTCCTTTTAAGGAAAGTCAAGAATGGGAAAGAATGTCTACAAGTGTTAATCATCTAAACTAAGTTTGAGGCTAAAACGAAGAATTAATTAAAGAAAGTATGTAGGATAAGGAAAGTGATTTCCGATCACTAACCAATGAATCCTTAGCGACTTTCTTAACCGAGTAAATCGACTCGGGAGCTAAGTTCTTTGGGAGAACAAGGAAGCTTTGCATTAACGATTAATAAAGTAACAACGGGCAGTAATTTCAGCTAAAATAGTGGGAGTGGTATAAGGAAATGAATTTCAGATTCTATCCTTGAATATCACAGAAAAATTTAATTTTATGTTTACAGATTCGTTGAAACAAATGGATTCACTTTCATCTCGATACTACAGTTGCCTTAAACAAAGTGAAGATGACATTTGTAGTACGAATCTGAGAACCACTTAGAAAAGCTAAATAGGTATGTGTACCACATCTAAAACTATTAAAGGTAAAAGGTTTCTATATTAAGATAAACGACCTTTCAATATCCATTAATTAGTGCATATATCCTAGAGATAAGACCTAACGACTGGCTAAGGGTGATTCCTATTTCCCAGTCTACGAACACTATCTCAAAGGAACAATGACTAAGTTTCCTTTCAATCGGGAGAGGGTAATAGATTTGAAGGGGTAACATAGCTTGTTCATCATGACCTTCGGGGTCTAGTGAGAGGCACAAGCTAGTGGGAGTTTTTGAGTGGTGACATTTTGTCTGATAACTACTCGAAACGCGATTTAGTTTATCAAAAGAATACGAGGAGGAGTCTCTGATTTTAGCAAAGAATAGAGTATTCCATGCTCAAAAATAGGCTATAGCATAGTCTTGGGACTGATGCTCAGCCTGCCTCCTAGTGGAATGTTTCTCACTGAGAAAGAAACCATAGACTTGCCCTATATAGTTATTGATGTACTACAATACACTGCTAAACTCGATTATGATATTTTGGTGCAATATAACGGTTAACATTATTTTGTAAACCGAGAAGTCTATCTAGAAGATGCTAGTGAATTTATGGATAAGGAGTGAATTCGGTTCACACCACTTCTGTAAATGTGAGCATTTAGCACTTAATGCTTGAAGGTAGGACTGGAGATTTTGCGCGTACGTTCAGATTGTGACTGTTCGTGAAATATCTTAATGTGTCGACTGAAGGTTGGTTATAAGATTCTTGAGATCAGAAAGTGACGGTTGAACTGTCACAAGCCTTCTGATAGAATCTATAAGTAACAGCCTTACACCTTAGTGTACGGTTACACAAAGGTAGTTACTATCTGATTTAATCAGACCACGTCCAACATCTGTTGTTGGTGATTACACTGATAAATACTACAAGTTCAGAATGTCAATCCACCCAAAACGCAGTGGGAGTATGGTTTAACCGTTGACCCATTGTGGTTTTGTGGACTTTACAGTCTGCTGGGGTAATTGATAACCTATGGCTCTTGATGGGCTGTACAGGATTCTGATCATAGAGGTTGGTTTGAAAGCCTTAACCCTGTGAATGGAGTTTTGGTACTCCAGTTCTGTTCAGCCTCTTATAGAACCACCTGAGTGTCTCAGGCCCAGTGGGAGCAATTGGATCTACACGGAAAAATGTCGAATGAATAGGAAATTTTAAATTTTCAGTGCAAAGCTGAGTGGTCTAGGGTGAACTCTCTCACCACTCAGTCTTGCAACATTCCATTAGAAAGCAGAAAATAGAGGTGATTCCCTAAGATTTTCTTGCCGAAAAACGGAGTCTGGATTCATTCGGAACAGAAGGGTCTTGGTTAGAACAAATGGCAGGTTGCCTGCCGGGACTTATGTCCTTTGTGGATGTAAGAGAACCTCTCGGTCATTAAAAGTCGCATGTTTTAAAATATGTGGACTTGACCAGAATATTGATAAGTCTTTTGTAGACTGGGTATCAATATTGGTAAAATAGTAGTATTAGTGTTCATGAATGATAACACTGAAACATTTGGAAACAACATGTGCGTGCTATCTGAAGTCGGAAACTGACAGGCCAAGATTCTCTGGATGAGATAATTGGACTATATTCTAAGAATCTGATTCGGTCAAATTCACGAGAATAAGTCATTGGCTATCCCACCTATCTTATTGTATAAGATGATTATGCATATACTGTTGTAGAATTCATCGAGAGTAGTCCTACCCTAACTCTCAGGAATGATTCTCCAAATCTTCGGATAAAGAGAAAATAGGATAGAGTCTCTTTGGGATAAGGGCAAGTCCGCCTAACACGAGTCAATGGCAATCTAATCTTGGATTCGAGCAATAATTAGCGGTTTAGTACGTCCTCATGTATCTTTAGAGAATGATGAATAATATGCTTGTATATTCAGGTGCAAACTTGAATATGGTTGACTACACTGATTCTGACTTGTAGTCAGATTAAGGATGATCATTAAGTTGATCTCGGGCTCAGTGTTTACTCATAGTGCTTAGAATTTTCTTTTTGGTCTGGGAGTAATTCCAGGTCTGACAAGCCGATATCACTTCATTGTGAAAACAGTGAAGAGATAGCTTAGAAGGATCTTCTCAGTCACAAGAAGTCAAAAGAATATTGAGAGAGAGTACCACCTGATTGGAAGGACCGACAACGTTTCAATTCTAAAGATCGTCTCGAGTCGACAACCTAACTAATCAGTGTACCCAGTTGAGTGGGAGAGTGTTGTGAATAAGATGAGAACGGGTGTGCTATAAAAACAATTGTTTCTTGTCATTTCGTGCAAGTGGGAGATTTTGAGGTGTAGTGCCTGAAAAACAATTTGTCTAATTGTGTTTAATAATGGATGACAGAAGTTATCTCACCTTATTACTTGCTTTGTGCTTGTAAAGTAATACACTGCTGCAAATCCTAAGTATATCTGTATGTAACCACTTAACTCAGTGTATGGATTACACGTGAGAATTGAGTTAGTGGATATATGCTTAAACTGTTAGTCCGTGGTGAACTTAATCAGAGTTTAGGGTCTCTTGATTAAAACACCAATAATGCACCCAGAACACCTTAGGGTGTGATAGTCTTATCCGGATTGTCGGTAGAGGGTACCTACGTAGGGCATTTATATATGATGGCATTCATATAGGACTGGGCCGATTTAATCTGTATTTCTCGGTATAATACCGTAATCGAGGAATCTTATTTAATCATTAGATGATCATATATGGGTCAACCTTAATCCTGAGGTGATCACAGGGTGCTGCTTGTCTCGGGGTAGTGTTTGATGTGTTAGTTACGGTTCACTTAAATATGTGTTCCAAGCCACTTCTCATTGGCACTATTTCCTGTTGAGTGAGTAGTTCTGATTTTCACAGACATGGAATCCATTCCTTCCTGCGGGAAGTAGAGAGACAGTCCCCTTATTTGTTAGCCCTGAGAAAGTGATCGATCCCGGGAGTTCACATTTGACTAATTAGCTACTAGTCAGATATGTGTACTAATTGATCATCGGGGGGTTATTGGTAAATGAAGATAAGATATTTTGAGTCGGGTTCACGGAGACTTCCCACTCAGAAAGGACAGTCTATGGAGGGTTAATCCGTATGTAGTGGTTATATCAATGGACGCTTATTCACTCTATGGGTTGAGTATAAGTATACATCTATAATCGGTAGAGTTCAGTTTCGGGTTTATGGTGGCGTAATCCCGGAATTAATAATTATATTCTGTTTGATGAATAATTAATTATTGGAGCTACTCGTTATGGGTCCATGGTCCCCGATGTGGCTTCTGTAATTTGGACTAATAATCTTGTTATTTGGGCCTCAATGATAATTAATTGGCTGGGCTAATTAATTGATAGGCATGGATATTATTTAGTTGGGCTAAATAATATAATACACATAAAAGACATTTTATGTGGGCTTATTAACCCTAAGTGTGGCGTCAACTCCTCTTTAATTATCACAAGAATTAATTTTTGTGATATGGAAAATAAAAGATATTCTTATTATATGATTGGTTGGAAGACTTGTTATTTGGTTTCCTATTGGTCAATACATGTCACAATTAGTCATTAAGGAAAATATCTTTTTATTTTGTTTAATTAATTAATTATTTAATTAATTAAAACTTAGAGACCAAGGATTTACTCTCCTATAACTAAGAATTTTGTGTTCAGAAAAATATGTGTTCAGCATTGATTTTCTTATATTTTTTCAAAGTGGTGATTGGAACTTAGTTATTTTCAAAATGGTGTAATCTAACTTCATAATAAAAAGTTAGATATAAGAGAAGTCAGCTGCAGTGTTTTTATAAACATAGTAACTTTGGATCAGCTAACTAAAATGTACTTCAGCAGACTTACACTGACAGGAATCCGCTGAACACATATTTCGATTTAATCAAAGGGTACATTGGAAGATTACAAAGAAAAGGATAGATAACAACACTTGATCTTATCAACCAATCAATGGCCAAGATTAAAGGTACGTTGGAAAGAAACAGAGGTTTATCCAATGGATACATGTCAAAGGGTGGACTGTCTGAAAACTGTCAAAAAGTAAACTGACAGTGTCAGTACTATGTATAGAGACAGAAAGCAAGTCAAGATGGGACAAATCTGAAACGGCTATGTTTGAATTCAAACATAAATCACAAGGAGTCTCACCTATAAATAGAAGACCCATGTTACATAAACAGATGATGATTTTTGAGAGAAAAACAACAGATAATCTTGAGCTTCAGATTCTTATCAAGAAATCACCCTGCTGACCCTACTGAACCTAAACCTACTGATCCAGAAAACTTATTCAAGTTTAATCTGTTATCAAGCTACATCAAGTTTGCACACTTGAAGAATCCAAGCTGCTGATCATATCATCCTGATCAAGCTGCTGAAGCCTGAATCATTTACTTGATTCAAACTTTCATTTATAAGAAATCTACTGAAGACAGTGAAGCATCTATGGGTGTCAAGGACTGTTGTTTGTGGTGGAGCTGGTGAAGAGACAATCCTAACCTTCAAGGACCAGTGGAAGACTTTGGAGCAGCAATCCTACATGTTCCAAGTGTTCAGTTTGTGAAGCCATAGTTATTGGTGAAGGACAAGCAACTTAGGGATTTTTGTAACTGCTACCTCAGGGATCTCTAGTGAATTACCTCCAACATCACAGGAGAAGAGTGGACTGTCAGGATTACACCTCCTGGAACCACTATAAAAATTGCTTACTTACTTTCTGCATTTACATTTTGCATCTAGTACATTTAGCACATCAATCTACTGAACTAGAAACTGAATCACACACATACACTACTGAGTATCTAATACTTGGTATCATATTTTAACAAAAAGTAATAAGGCTTAATTTAAATATATTCCGCTGCAACAAATTCAGTAAATTCAGTAGTCAGCAGACTACTGAGTGTCAGCAGACTACTGAGTGATCAGCAGGCTGCTGAAGTTGCTGAGTTTGTTAACTCCAAAATTTTTAAGTGTTAATTTTATTCAACCCCCCCCCCCTCTAAACTTAACCAAAGCCTTTTCAAGGGACCAACAATTGGTATCGGAATAGTGCTTCTGTTCTGAAGTAATCCTACTTGTCGTGCTTGATAAAATACTTTGAAACTTTTTCAAGTTTCTAATTTTCAAAGATTTGCATCATGGATAACAACCAGTATGCTAGAACAATGTTGATGTGTTCTTTAGATCGTTTTGATAAGTATAAACGTCGTGTGCAGCCTTTTCTAGCTGCAAGGCATGATGAGATGACTGCTGTGCTAACTGATGGACCACTAGAAATTACAAAGGCTATAACTGTGGATAATCAAACTCAGTTCATTCCAAAGCCAAAAAGAGAATGGAATGCTGAAGATAAAAAAAGAGCACACCTCAACAATATTGCTATTGATATCATATACAGAACCTTAGATAGAAATATGTACGTGAAGGTGAAAGATTGCAAGACTGCAAAAGAACTTTGGGATAAGTTGCAATTAATCTGTGAAGGCACTGATGCTATCAAGAAGAACAAGATCAGTGTGGCAAAGAAGAAGTTCCAGGAGTTCAAAATGAAACCAAATGAAACTATTGAACAAATGGAGTCAAGATTCAATGCAATCATGGATGAACTCACTCTACTGAGTGTAAAATACTCAAAAGAAGAAATCAATTCAAAAATCTTGGAAGCATTACCTACAAAAGAAGTTTGGGAAATGAAGGTGACTGCCATAGAAGAAATGAGAAGTCTATATAAAGAGGACACCTTCAAATTGTTTTCAGATCTTAAGGCCTATGAATTCAGTAAGAAACTTGTACCTAAGACTGAAAAAGAATAACCAAAGACCACTGCATTGGCTGCTACACATCAAGAAGAAACGTCAGGAGCTCAAGATGACCTACTGGATGAAATGCAAGAACAAATTGCTCTACTGAGCAAGAAAATCAGAATGATGAAAAATGGAAGGGGTTCTTTAAGGAATTTCACAAAGAAGTTTAGTGAAAAGAAGAATGAAGAATCCAAGAAAGACAATGATTACTTGTGCTATCAATGCAAGAAACCAGGACACTTCAAACCTGACTGTCCTGAACTAAAACAGAAGAAGGAACCTAATTATCTTTGCTTCAACTGCAAAAATCCTAGACATTTCAGACCTGTTTGTCTAGACCTACTGAAGAGCAAAAGTCAGCAAAGAAGATTTGGCAAGAAAGCTATGGTTGCTGAAGATGAATCAGGATAAGAAGTAGAATCAGAAAAGGGAAATGAATCTGATGATACTGCACTTGTTGTTGATATGGATGATTATGCTTTAATGTCAAACATGGATGCAACAGAGGAGGTATACAATTCTGTATCTATAAACACTCCCGCTGAAAGTGATTGTGAATCTACTTGTGGTTCAAATCCTAAGAATTCTGACAATGAAGAAACTTTGGATGCCATCATTAATCAACTGAGGATAATACAATCTGGTTATGAGATTGTGAAGGCTGAAAAAGAAGCTCTTCAAACAGAAGTTGATAGATTAAAAACTGAATTAAGAATTCTCAAGGGTAAGGAAAAGGAGTTTGGACAGAATCAACACAAGTCTGCTGAACATAAAGTAGCTGTTGAATCTGCTGAACAATTTTTTTTAAGCAACTTTATTTTTATTGATAAACCAAATAAAGAGCTACAAAATTCATTGCCATATCCTGGCCCACCACAAGTTTACGTGATAGAGTGCATAGCATGGCCTCCTTAAACCCTATGTGTGGCAAACCCAGAGTAGGAAAATCCATCACATAGGGAAGAGTACTCGCTCTATGCACTCCCAATAAAATCCCTGCCCTATAGATAATTACATCACTGGAAATCAAAGTGGAATAAGTGTTGTAACTTTGTCGTCTGCATCGTGTATACGATCGAAGGAGATAAAGTCAAAGATCGCTCTGCACCCTCATTTGAACTTGCACGAGCAATAGAGAATTGTTGTCCTTCCTGGTGAAATTCCGACATGACCGGTCCGTAAAGTGAGCAGCTACACCTATGTCAGAAGGTGTACCAAGTAAATAAAGGGGTAGATCAAATACTAGGAAAAGTACGAGCACAGCGTTTGACAGCAAAAGCAACAAAGACACCTGGATTGCACCTCTAGCAATGCGGTAGGGGTGCGTCCAAAGGTAGGCATGATCGTGTATGCCATGTCCATGAGTAAACGTCAGGCAAACTGCACGGCTATAATCCTTAGTGAGCCTCATCAATCTGCACAAAGTGTGATACACAGCATATGGGTACGAATTGGTGAAAATGGAAAAGCAGGTGAAATGAACAGTATGACCTGGTTTGCACCCTTCATAAGTGAAGAGTGCTTCCTGGATTATCAGTGATGTATCGGATATGAGCTAGGCCATGTAGATCATCATGGATTAAATTCAATATGTGGGGTGGGACATCCCTCTGGTGAATAAAAATGTGATCATCCTCTTCCAATGCTGCTAGGGCGTCTGCGACCCTGTTGCACTCCCTATAGACGTGAGAAATAGTAAATGGCAGCAGTCTAAGGATAGCACAAATCTGAGTGACGGAGAGGCACAGAGGCCATCCCCCACTCAGCATCCACCATCCCCTGCCCAAAACACGAATGAAAAGCCATTATAAACCCGCCGTCGGAGTCCCTGAGGATACCTCCACCATAAGCAATTCCATTCCTGACACTTCCGTCCACGTTCAATTTGACATTGCCAAAACATGGGGGCGTCCATCTTAGGTAAGTCACTTTCCTCTTAGGGGTCGATTTCTACTTGAAGGGTTGGAAGAAAGGGGTGCCTCTGTCGGATCCCAAGACTGTGGCTTCCAGTTCCTTCCGGAAAGCAAGTTGTCTAATAGCCCGCTCAGTTTGAATGATGGTGCGCAGGGTAGAAGGAAGGATTTCGTCATGCCTGCATCTATTCCTCTCAGCCCAAATACCCCAACAAACAATAACCGGCACAATCAGGCGAAGGCTGGATATACTAGGAGCTAAATTCTTCCAAAAGTGCAGCATAGGCACTATCCCTAACGTAGGAATAAACCGTAGCCCGATGTGATTCATAAAGTAATTCCAAACAGAACTGGCAAAGTGACAATCAATAAACGTGTGTCGTAGATCCTCCCCATGTTGACACGCAAAACACTTAGACACCAGAGTTATACCACGTCGCTGGATGTTTGGGTCAGTGGGAAGAATGTTATGAAGTAACCTCCAACAGAAGAAAGAAATCTTGAGAGGGAGGAGGCTGTTCCAAATTATATTAAATAAAGCGTTGGAGCGGTGAGTCGTGCGAACCATGTTCCACGTGGACCGTGTGCTAAACCTCCCATCAGGGCTAAGGGTCCAATGAAGCTCATCTTCCTCCACTGCATTCAAATCTGGAAAGCCTTATGGTGATAGAAAAGGCCTTGGATTTGGAACTCAACAATCCAATAAGAGTGGATCCAGTAAGGTTACTGAACCTAGTACCAGAATTGGTCCAAAGTTTATACCTACACAAGATCCAACACCAAAAAGGGTTGTTGAAGCAGTAAAGCCTACTGAAAATGCCTCAAAAAGGAAAAATCAGATGTCAAAAAGGACATCAGCACCTAACAAAAAGAATAAATCTAAGAATAGGACTGATGTACCTTCTAGACCAACTGATAGCAGACCTGCTACCAGGTCTGCTGGACCACATAAAGGAAAAAATCAGAAATATTCCAAGGATAAGAATCCTAAATCTAAAAATGTCAATCATACTAAGGATACTTATCTAAGGGGGAAAGGTACATTGTTCCCTACTGATGATGATTGGAATATTCCTGCCCCTACTGCTAGAAATAACAGGTATAACCATACTGTGAGGGTAAAACCTCTGCAATGGACTCAGCAGAGACCTCAGCAGACTCCATATTACTGGGCTGTTCCTAAAAGACAGCAAACCTATGGTTATGCAAGTGCTTCTAACAATAGAAATCACTTTAAACAGCATTACATACCAAAAAGCCAGAAAGCATATGTGAGTCCTACACAACCAAGAGTTAGACCATATGGATGTGTAGAATACACGTATGAACAAAAGTATGACAC
The DNA here is from genome assembly GCA_024500145.1 of Gentiana dahurica var. dahurica. Taxonomy (NCBI): domain Eukaryota; kingdom Viridiplantae; phylum Streptophyta; class Magnoliopsida; order Gentianales; family Gentianaceae; genus Gentiana; species Gentiana dahurica. Next base: position 69,543,889 of record CM044896.1, read on the forward strand.
TTTTCAGAGAAGACCTTACGGAAATTTGCCAAGGGTCATGCTTACCACAGACCACTATGGACCCAAACAGTATTGGTTACCTAAAATACATTAACTTTGTTTTGTAGTGTGTCTGGTACTTTGACAGTGGATGTTCCAGACATATGACAAAGAATAAGCACTTTTGTCAAACTATGTGGCAAAGGATTGTCCAAGAGTGAATTTCGGCAACAAGAATACACCATGATACACAAGAGGATATGGCACACTTGTGAGAAATGGATTAACAATCAGAAATGTTGCATTTGTGGAAGGACTGGACTACAACCAACTGAGCACTGGACAGTTTTGTGACATGGGTTACAAGGTCACTTTTGACAAAGGCACATGTATTGTCATTAGTGAAAGAGGTGATCAAGTTGTGTTGGCTGGAAGAAGACAACAAAACATGTATGTTGTGGATTGGTCTACTGTTGTTCCAGAAACTTGCCTGATTGTGCATACCAAGTCAGAACTTAATTGGCTATGGCTTAAGAAGTTAAATCATCTAAACTTTGATGATATCAATCAGTTTGTGAAGAAGAAACTGGTGATTGGTTTACCTGATATTTCATTCAAAAAGGATGCTATATGTGATGCCTGTCAGCAAGGTAAACAGATAAAATCAAGCTTCAAATCAAAGACTAAGCAATCAACAAAAAGAGTTTTGGAGCTAATGCACATGGATCGATTTGGACCAGTAACTCCAACAAGTGTGACAGGAAAGAAGTACACTCTAGTAGTTGTGGATGATTATTCAAGATACACTTGGCAAGTATTCATGAACAAGAAAAGTGGAACACTTCAAAAGATGCCTGAACTTTTGAAGAGATTGCAAAATGAGAAAAGTTTGACAGTAGTAAAGATCAAATCAGACAAGGGTACTGAATTTCCCAATAAAGTTATAAGAGAATATTGTGAGCAGAATGGTGTACTACATCAACTAGCTGCTGCTGGTACACCTCAACAAAATGGGGTTGCTGAAAGAAGAAACAGGACTTTGAAAGAAGCAGGAAGAACTATGATTTGTGAAGCATTATTACCTGAAAGATATTGGGCTGAAGCTGTCAACACAGCATGCAATACACAAAACAGAACCTCAGTGAACAAGAAGCTGCTGAAGACACCTTATGAAATTTGGAATGGAAGGAAACCTAATATATCTTACTTCCATCCATTTGGAAGCAAATGTTTTATTTTAAATCATAAGGAGCAATTGAAGACATTCCAACCAAAATCAGATGATGGAATTTTCTTGGGATACTCTTCTGTCAGCAAGTCCTTCAGGGTACTGAAGAAAAGGACACTGAAACATGATGAAACAATACATGTTGTATTTGATGAACCAAAGTTCACTGGAATGGAAGATGAAGCTTCAGAACCTGCTTAAGATCAACAAGTCACTGATCCAGAATGTGTTAATGTTTTGGAAAGAATGAATGACTTAAAGGTTTCTGACTCTGCCCTGCTGAACCCCCTGCTGGTAACACTATTGATGCAACCACTGAGGCAGTTCAAGGATCTGCTGAACCCCCTGCTGAAGAAGCCACAGCAGACCCTACTGAAGATGATGTTCCTGAGAATCAATCTAACCAGAATCCACAATGGTTAAGGGATCACCCTGTTGAGCAATTTATTGGCAGTATACAGCAAGGTGTAAGGACTAGAAGACAATTAGAATCAATGTTTACATGTTTTCTATCTCAAATGGAACCTAAAGTTGTTGAAGAAGCAATATCAGATCCAGATTGGATAATTGCCATGCAAGAAGAACTTAATGAATTTGAAAGAAATCAATTTTGGACACTAGTGGAATGGCCTAATCATGCAAATATAATTGGAACCAAATGGGTATACAGAAAAAAAATTGGATGAATCTGGTACCATTGTAAGGAATAAGGCCAGACTAGTTGCAAAAGGCTATTCTCAAGCAGAAGGAATAGATTTTGATGAAACATATGCACCTGTTGCAAGATTGGAAGCTATAAGATTATTCTTGGCATATGCTTCTTACAAAAACTTCAAGGTATACCAGATGGATGTCAAGAATGCATTTTTGAATGGCATTCTGGAAGAAGAGGTCTATGTTCAACAACCTCCTGGTTTTGAAGTTAAATATCAAGAAGACAAAGTGTACAGACTCAATAAAGCACTTCATGGTTTGAAACAAGCACCAAGAGCATGGTATGAGACCCTATCTCAATTCTTGGTGGACAATGGTTTTACCAAAGGTACCATTGACAAGACTCTTTTCAGAATCAATGAAGGAGAAAACACCCTGCTGGTACAGATTTATGTTGATGACATAATTTTTGGTTATGAAAATGAATTACTGTGTGAATAGTTTGCTAATCTGATGAAAAGTAAATTCCAAATGAGTATGATGGGAGAAATGAACTACTTTTTGGGATTGCAAGTCAAACAAATAAAAGATGGAATCTTCATTCATCAAACCAAGTATACCAAGGAGCTGCTTAAGAAATTTGGTATGGAAAACAGCACCAAAGTATCAACTCCTATGAGTACAAACATTAGACTGGATGAAGACAAAGAAGGCAAAGATGTTGATCAGACTTTATACAGAAGGATGATAGGCAGTCTGTTGTACCTTACTGCCAACAGACCTGATATATCCTTTGCTGTAGGTGTTTGTGCAAGATTTCAATCTAAACCAAAAGAAAGTCATTTAGCTGCAGTCAAAAGAGTTCTCAAGTATCTAAAAGAGACTTTGGATGTAGAAATTTGGTATTCAAAAGATGGAAGCTTCAAGGTTATATCCTACTCAGATTGTGATTATGTTGGATGCAAGATTGATAGAAAAAGAACCACAGGAACCTGTCAATTGATGGGAAATAGACTGGTTTCCTGGTTTAGCAAGAAACAGAATTCAATATCAACTTCCACTGCTGAAGCTGAATATATTGCTGCTGGAAGTTGCTGTGCTCAAATACTCTCGTTAAGACAACAATTAAGGGATTATGGAATTGAAGAAATAGAAATTCCTATAATGTGTGACAACACAAGTGCAATTGTAACCATAGAAAATCATGTTTTGCACTCAAGAACTAAGCATATTGATGTGAGACATCACTTTATAAGAGATCATGTTGAAAAGAAAGATGTGGTGGTTCTTTACATCCCTACTGAAGATCAACTCGCTGACATATTCACAAAACCATTGGATAGTGAAAGATTTTCTATTAAGGACTAAACATGGAATTATAAAAGTTGACTGATACACCTATGATCAGCAATGTACTGAAATTCACCAAGAGGACTAGTCTTTGCTATGTTGGGTGAGCTCACTTAGCAGATTAATCATTGGTATCAACAATTCCATGTACTTATTTATGTTTGAACAATTGACCAAATGAAGTTGCCAAGAGGATTGGTCTTTGTCATGTTGGGTGAGCTCACTTGACAGATTAGACATTGGTGTTAAACTTCATCTTGTATTATCAATTGGACAAAACAAGCGGAATTGAAGATCAACAGATTAACTCTGTCAGCAGGCTGCTAAGACATCTTTGTCAGCAGGCTGCTGAGCCAAGTCTACTAATGACAAGGCTACTGATACATACGTTACACAGTCAAACTTTAAAAAGTCAAAAAGCAAAAGACTGGGATATTTATTCTATCCTTATAACCGCAGTTACATGATCTGACGGTTACAACTCTTTATGGTTAAGTTATGGGCCACGTGTCAAGATCTCATTAACTCAAATTTAATCATGGTTAATGCTACAGTACGTGTACAGTGGATTATCTGACAGTTTCTACCCACTACCCTCTCTATATATACAGACCTATACACAGAGGATCCTTACATAACTCAGATTGATTTTCTCTGCAAATATACCGTGTGAACACAGATTTGAAGGCTATCTTATTCATCTTATTCTTAAATAATGGCAGATAAGGATGAGGTTCATATCGGAACAAGCCAAAGTGTCAGAGGATTTGTTGTTGATGCTAACAAAACTGAATTAGCTATCAATATTGGTCGTAGAATCAAAAGATTTAAAGGATTGGAAGATGTTCTGAATATCAGATTGGAAAGAATATCTTACACAAATGTTTTTAGCTTCTGTAGAAACATTGTGATAAGAGAAGGTAGAGAGGCATTTACAACAATAGTGAATTGCCAGGAGATTGAAGTTTCCTTAAACTTGCTGAGGGAAGCTTTTGGTTTTGGACCTGGAAACAATGCTTCAACTAATCCTGTGGAAATGGGGCTGTCAAGATTGGAATTTGTTGACAGAATAAAGACAGATGATGCAATCAAATCATCCCTGGGAATCAATGTGAAACAAATTGGGATGTAATACAATCTGCTGAGCAAAATTATAGCAAAGAACATCTTGGGATTGAGTGGAAGCCTTGACACATTGTCTGGACCCAAGATGGATCTACTGATCATCATATGTAAAAGTATGAATTTTGATTGGGCTGGGTTCTTTGTCCAATACATGAAGAAAGTGATAACTGAGGAAAGAGAAGGGACAAGGAAATCCAAGGCCTTACCTTTGGGTTTGATGATTCAGGCCCTACTGAATCATTTGGGGATTGCAGATGTTGCACTAGAGAAAATAAACAAGTCCAGATACAAGAAGGAGATTGGCTATCTCATCCCTGCTTTGGATGATGATGAAGATGTGGATGCTGAAGCCACAGAAAGTGATAATGATGGAGATGGTGGTGCTGGTGGTGAGCAGTGCAAACAAGTTGTTAAACCTGCTGCACCCAAGAAAGTTGCTGAGAAGAGGAAGGCTGCTGACACCAGAAAAATCACAAAGATGTTACAGCCTAGGAAAACAAGGAAGCAGAAAGCAGAGACTGCTAAGTCTACTGAGGGTTTAGTTGATGTTGAAGTTACTGACCCTGCTGAAATTAAGAGAAAGAGGAAAGCTGCTGAAGTTGAATCAGAGCAACTTTTAAAGAGAATGAAGGAAATTGGCCAAGAAGAAGAAGCATGGAAAAGGCAAGGAACTGAGGGTCATTAAAGAACAAAAAGAGCAAGAGGGTATTGAAGATGAACCTCTAAAAATTATTATGCCTACTGAAACTGGAAAGGTTGTTGTTGAGCAACCTACTGAGCCTACTGAAGAACCACAGCAGACTACCGAGTCTGCACTTGCTGTGGATATTGATACAATTGTACAAGACCCTGCAAATTCTGCAATAGTTCAGGGGGAAGAGCAGTATGCTGCTAACCCTGTTGATGAGCATGTAAGTCAGGGGGAACCAAGTGTGAAACAGATGGAGGTGGTAGGTACAAACATACAACTAGAAGAACCTACTGACCTAGAAGCATCTGTTGAGGAGACTCTGAATCTACTTGTTGAGTCGTCTGGAGGACAACAAGCTAAACAAGCTGAAGCAAGAAGGCCAACCATGCCATTTGAAAGGAAAGAAAAGAAAAAGAAGGAAGGATATGTTGATCCTACACTCCTGCTGGTTGGTGATTACTTTCAATGGAAGTTTGGATTCATCATCATCTGATTCTGATGATGGTCAACCCCCACATCAAGGAGAAGCCAGTGGAATTGCTATGATAAATGAACTAAGTGTAGAACAGTCCACTGATGCTGGCAAGTCTGCAGAGGGCCAGCAGACTAGTCAAATGGATGAGGATCTGGAAGATCTCACCATAAATGATTTGGAGGGATTAATAAATGATGGCATAAACCTTGGAAGTAACAGGATGGTTGGCACATCTGATGCATTCAAGGTTGTGGAGGCTGATATGAATCCTGAGGATCAGCAAACTGAAGATTTGGATGAAGAAAATGTTGTTGAATATAGTGAGCCTGATGTTAGTTCTAAAGATTCAGTTCAATATGAAGAATGGATTGATACTCAGGGCACTATCTCTAAATCTGCTGAGGATCTACAGAAGATTGCTGCTGCTGAAGGAATTCTAGAGGAAAACCTGGCAACTTTTCCTTTCATTTGTTTAGAAGAGAGTGTCTAATCACTGAGGAACAGACAGTTATTGGACAGGAGGTTCAGGTTGATGAGAACCAACCAGCACCTAAACAAAGGTCGAAACTGCTGGTACAGGTTGCTGAGGACCAAACAGCACCTGGACAAAGGTTGGAACTCTCAATGGGTTTGGAGGAAACCCCTGTTGTTGTTGTAGAACAGGCTGCTGAAGTAGAGCCTACTGGAGTTAAGGTCACTGAAGGGAAGGATAGTCAGCAGACTGCTGTTATTGATGAGGATGAACAGCTGCTGGACTATGACTTCAGTGATGAGGAGTTTCAAATGCCTAAGGAAGAACATATTGCTGCTGAACCACAATAGGCATTTGTACCAGTTTTTGAGCAACCTGCCCAAGATCCAATCTTAGAGGAAATTTTTGGAGACATAGTTGAGGAAGATCCTCACCCTGCTGAAAGGGATACGAGCGGGGCTATGGTTGTCAGCAGACAAGGGCACAATACAATATGGAAGAGCCTACTAATGAATCTGCTTGACACGTGGCTCGAGGAATGGCTGGTTGGGTACCAACACAAGTGATGGATGAGTTGAGGGCTGTCAGAAATGACATTACAAGGTTAAAGACTCAACTTGATAGACAAGAGCAAAGGTTTGAAGATTTGCTGAATCTAGTGGAAAATAGAGGGAGAACCACTGAAACAGTTGCCTCCAATATTATTTCCACTCAGAATGCTCTTGCTGATCTTGCCCTATATGTAAAGGGAAAAAAACAGGGCAATACACTGAAGGATAAGTTCCTGAAAGATCAGATTACATCCATTCACCGGAAACTTGATAAACTTGCTGAGGCACCCAAGCCTGATGTGGCTGAACCTACTGGAACATTTCACCTGCTGGATTGGATCCTAAGCTTATTGAGAGGATCAATGTACTGTAGCAGACAATGCAAGGAAGGATCACTGTAGTTTACACTAGAACAGAGATAATGGAGGGTCAACTGAACAATTTGGTGATCACACAAGAGAATGTTCATGGCCTGCTGTCCCATTTTGTTGATGATGCCAATAAGGGGGGAGAGAGCCAAACAGCAATAGCAAAAGAGGCTGCTAGGATCTTTGCACAAAAAAGATGGGAGGTTGACACCAATGCTTTTAAAGAACCTGCACCTGGCAGACTTCCACTGACTGATGATCTTTTCAAAGAATATAAGAAGCTTTACAACAACAAGAGAAGACCTTACCATGACAAGGGCTTCCATGAGGGACTAAATTCCTTTTTGGGGCTTAAGTTTTGGGAAGCATGAGTGAAAGCTTTAAGATCATCACACAGAGGTGGAAGAGGGGGAAGAGGTGGTAGAGGTGGAAGGAGTCTACCTACTACATCATTCACTATATGAGTTCAAAGAGTCAAACATGCATTTAGGTTTCAGAGTACATCAGATCAACCTTACTCTACCTGTGTGGAAGGAAGTGAATCCCCATATTGATTTTTCCCTTATTGAGAATCAATGGATGAGAGATATGGTTAGGGAAATAATGGAATATCATGAGCAGCAAGAGAAAGAAAGGCAGGAAAGAGAAAGAAGAAACTAGATTAGCATACTTACACTTGCATTTTATTTTTGCTGAATCTAGATTCTAATATCTTTTGAAAAAAATGATTATAATGATAAATGTCTGAGTTTGTTCTGTTTTTGTTTTTACTCTTTTTGCTTTGCTGTAAGGAGTGTGTTGGTGTCATCACAAAAAAGGGGGAAATTGTTGGACTTATTTTAAGTTTTAGTGATGAGTGCCAGACTAGCTGTTATAGAGCAAAGGCAAAAAGATGTCTAGATCAAATGTATAGGATTATTAGGGTTTAATATTGTATAGCTTTGATCAAACAAGCACTGTAAAAGGTCAGCTGACTTTCATCAGCAGACCTGTCTAGATTAGTAGGGTACCTGAGTCAGTAGACTAGTTTAGGAACCTGCTGAAGACTGAAGTCTGAGGGCTCAAACTCAGTTATTAAAGGCTAAGGGATCAAACTTAATATTTAAAGTCAAGGATATGGAATTTGAATTTAGGGAAGTCTGTGATGACCTAAACTGATTGCATGTACCTTGTGTACAAGGTCTAAGTTCCACAAGTTAAGTGGTGATTAGAACTTAGTTATTTTCAAAATGGTGTAATCTAACTTCATAATAAAAAGTTAGATAAAAGAGAAGTCATCTGCAATGTTTTTATAAACACAGCAACTTTGGATTAGCTGACTAAAATGTACTTCAGCAGACTTACACTCACAGGAACCGGCTGAACACATATTTCGATTTAATCAAAGGGTACATTGGAAGATTACAAAGAAAAGTACAGATAACAACTCTTGATCTTATCAACAAATCAATGGCAAAGATTAAAGGGATGTTGGAAAGAAACAGAGGTTTATCCAATGGATACAAGTCATAGGGTGGACAGTCTAAAAACTGTCAAAAAGTAAACTGACAGTGTCAGTACTATGTACAGAGACAGAAAGCAAGTCAAGTTGGACAAATCTGAAATGGCTATGTTTGAATTTCAAACATAAATCACAAGGAGTCTCACCTATAAATAGAAGACCCTTGTTATATAAACAGATGATGATTTTTGAGAGAAAAACAACAGATAATCTTGAGCTTCAGATTCTTATCAAGAAATCACCCTGCTGACCCTACTGAACTTAAACCTACTGATCCATAAAACTTCTTCAAGTGTAATCTGTTATCAAGCTACATCAAGTTTTCACACTTGAAGAATCCAAGCTGCTGATCATATCATCCTGATCAAGCTGCTGAAGGCTGAATCATTTACTTGATTCAAACTTTCATTTATAAGAAATCTACTGAAGACAGTGAATCATCTTTGGGTGTCAAGGACTGTTGTTTGTGGTGGAGCTGGTGAAGGGAAAATCCTACCCTTCAAGGACCAGTGGAAGACTTTGAAGCAGCAATCCTACCTATTCCAAGTATTCAGTTTGTGATGCCATAGTTATTGGTGAAGGAGAAGCAACTTAGGGATTTTTGTAACTGCTACCTCAAGGATCTCTAGTGAATTACTTCCAACATCACAGGAGAAGAGTGGACTGATAGGTTTACACCACCTGGAACCACTATAAAAATTGCCTACTTACTTTCTGCATTTACATTTTGCATCTAGTACATTTAGCACATCAATCTACTGAACTAGCAACTGAATCACACATATACACTACTGAGTATCTAATACTTGGTATCATATTTTAACAACAAGTAATAAGGCTTAATTTAAATATATTATGCTGCAACAAATTCAGTAAATTCAATAGTCAGCAGACTACTGAGTGAACAGCAAAGCCTTAATAAGGCTGAGTTTGTTAACTCCAAAAGTTTTAAGTGTTAAGTTTATTCACCCCCCTCCCCCCCCCCTCCTCTAAACTTAACCAAAGCCTTTTCAAGGGACCAACACTTTCACATTGCACATAATCATGTCTTCCATGAAAGAAACAAACACATAGAGATTGACTGTCATGTTGTAAGAGACAAAGTAAAATCTGGACTTGTCAAACTACTTCCTGTCAACACAAAGGAAAGAATGGCTGACATTCTCACCAAAGCCTTGGATGCACCCATTTTCTCTTATCAGATAGACAGAGTGGGAATTTCAAAGATATTTCAAAGTTCCAGTAGCTGAAGGGAATGTTGATTGCAAGCTGTTCATGTACCACTCTCAGTTGGAGGGGGTGTTACAGTATAGAGGCTGGAGGGAGTGGTGAGTGCAGTCAGCTGATACACTCTGCTGATTGTATGAAGACACAGCAGCCTGCTGACAGTAAGAAGACACCACAGCGTGCTGAGTAGTCTAGTGTAGTGTGATGTAGAAAGCTGTTATTCTGTTATAGTTTGTTGTAACCGCTTGTAAATTACTTCTAACTGATTCATGAGGTGTATGAAGTTATAAATACCCTATGATCAGCTACATTGTAATCCATCTTGTAACTTTCAGTTCATCAATAATAATTCCACATTTTACTTTCAGTTTATAATTCTATAAACGTCATCACCTTACGCTCAAGCTTTGAAATCTCATATGGAATATATAGAAGATATGCGGGTCTACAACTTACAACTCATAGACGAGGGTGTGGAGTAGGTGTCCTAAACCCAATCGGGTTGGACCGGATCTGACCGGGTCGGGTCATTTACAATCTGTTTTAGTTCATGTAATAACTTTATTGTGATTAATAAAAGCAACTTCGTTATTATATATTGTTTGTCATCGTGTTATTGGTTGTATATATGTAGTAACGTCCTTAGTGTCAAACTGTGATAGAGAAACCATGATAGTGATTATGGTTGATGAGATCTCTAATCACTTTAACAAGTTTGATACTTAAATATCTCTAGTCGTATGTACAGTCAAATGGGACATTGATAGTATGATTAGATTAGCACGTATTGGATGTCTTCTATCTTCTAGAATGTAGGGATAGATCTCGTCAATCGAAGTGTAGAGACACTTGGACTGTGCGTGGACGTATATTAGAGAATGCATACGTTAGACTGACCCACTTACATTAAGTGTCACACTATGTGGTGGTTGTATAATTATCCTTTAGACCGGAGTCTTCATGGCATCACAGTATGGATTCTCATGTTTTGACACTATTGAGAATTTCCTTATAAATGGGGTGATCATGCAATAGTGATTGGGTGTGATATTAAAGCATGCATAGTATACATGTTTGGTCGTCCAGGAATCGCATATCCTATTATTGGGATTGAATATCCGAAACGGCCTTCTTATTAGGAATGTCTAGCCCTCAAGAATCTATGCAAAGTGGGAGTAAATGTGTTATTCCGAGAGAGCATGTGATAGTGACAGACCTAAACCTAACCTTGAAAACGGCGCCAGAAAGCTGACGGACATTACCTAGGCTATACAGATCCTAACCGGCAGTGTACCGGGTCAAATTGTAGTGCTAGTCTGGTGAGTCAGGTCGTATTCCTCAGGGAAAACATGGTAATTCTTTTAAGTGGGGTTAAACACCAAGAAGCTATTTTTAACTCGATCTAAGTCGCAGTTTTTACTTTTTCCTGGGTTAGATTATGTTAGTAGTTAGAAGTTAGTAGTGCATAAAGTAAAACAAACAAATAAATAATAATATATATTTTTGGAATCTAGCCAAGATTTATGTCACTGAATCAATATATCTTTTTAGTAGAAATAAATGAGACAGATCTTCCTTTATTCAAGGTGTAAATTATATATGAATCGGTGTACTCCTAAGCTAGACAACTCCTCCTCACACGAGCGTATGAAATTGTCATATGTCCATTGTCATCAGTCCAAGGTCCACAACTGTTACGGTTTTTCTGAACAGGTCCCGAGTACGATTCTACCTTTGGATAAAAAGGAGTCACTCCGTTCGTCAAACGGTCAATTTTATTTAAAAGCTTCGGTTGTCAAGGCCGAACGATTCAACTTTCCGGTTTAAGTTTCAATTAAACTGATGATTTAACATTATTACGATTTCGAGTACAAATGTCAATAAAATTTATCTTTCCCAAGACAAATCTGCCCCCGGGTAGGAAATAGGATTCCGTTTGTTAGACAAACGGCCATTTTTACCCTCCGGTCTTTCAATTTTAACGTTTCATTAAGCGCAGAAAGAAAGAGATTCATCATAATTGATTTTAGTCATTATTACCATAGTCAATCATCCAGATCTATAAAAAGAACAACTAATTCAGATTTATATCTTGGCTAGATATATTTTTAGCTTAACATAGTTATAATAAACATCATAATATTAGAATAGATTACCGATTACAACTGTTGAATCGGGGTCATTTCCGCCAGATCAACAATCTTCGATAATTATTCTACCATTATAACGATACTATAACTACTTTATTTATATATATAAATAGAAACAACAAACATAATAACTTGATAAAATTACCCGTTTATTGCAGATCTAAGTCGTATCCTCTGAAAATAGCAACTTCTTCAACACAACTTCTCGGATAATTCTCTCGAGCATTACAACGGTACTACTTTTATTTATAAAATCATATATACATACATAGACATATGTATATACGGGCCCCGAAAATAAAATAAAAAGACAAAAGAGATATAGATCTATATATATATCAGATATATGTATATATGATCTACAACAAAAAATAAAATAAAAAGAACAGAGACGGAGAAAGAACAGAGATGGAAGAAAAGGGGCAAGAAAAGGGGCATCTGTAATTGATCCCTGAATGTGTGCTTATATAGACCAAAATGAGGGGGGCCGGACCGGTCCTTGAAGGAGCCGGACCGGTCCGGGAGTCATGATCACAGTGACTCACCACATTCTGGATCCTTCGAAATTATATTTATTGGAATAAAACTTCTAAAATTCATATCTTGAGTTGTAGACCTCCAAAAATTATGATTCAAACGTCAAAATTAAGCTCTCGGAAAATTCTTCAACTTTCATGAAGGACTCTTCTTCAGAAAACGCCTTTTTGATAAGCAAATTCATACTCCGAACGTTTTGCGGGATTTTTACGAAATTGAATCAATTAGCCACTTGACCACCATTTGAGTTGTAGAAATCCGATTGACTTGATTCAAAATCCATTGGAAAGCTTTCTTGAAGATATACAACTTTTATTAAGGAAACTTCTTCAGAAAATGTCGTTTTGATGAGCCATTCGTATGTCGTGTCTTTTACGGGATTTCTACTAATCCGAATTGATTAGTCAATTGACCATAACTTGAGTTGTAGACCTCCAATTGATGTAATTCAAAGTGCGTTGGAAAGCTTATGTGAAGATCTACAACTTTCATTAAGAAGTCATCCCCTGAAAATGCCTCTAAGCTGGGTCAAATCTCCGTCGAAAATATGTAATGATTTAAGTACTTAGAAAATTTGCTCCGTTGAACTTATAAACTTGTGGCACCTTCTTCTAACCCTCTAAACACATCTTTTAGACTCAAAACATGTCGTTACGTGGAATCTTGGTCAATAGATAATCCTGCAATGAACCACCAAAATACCAAACGTAAATCCGACACGACACTCCGGTTACTAAACCGGTACAAAAACTAATAAAAACTTATAAAAATACGATAATTTATATAATAACTACTACTTATACATTTGAATAAAACTTAGTAATTTTGACTTGATTTGATACAATAATGCTCAAAATGGTATCAATATTGGGGTAAAATGTCGTAATAATGATCATAAATTTATCTCTCATCAGATAGCAAAATACTTAACCGCTAACCTTAACCGACAGAGTATCGGGTCAACGGTAGTATAGTGGTTTCAAGGTCGAATCCACAGGGAATAATAGTGAAGTACCAAAGTCGACGTCTAAACTTGGTTCATGTCAATATTAAGTGAAAAGTATTATAGCTAATGCATAAAATAAATATTATTCTAACGGATTTATCTAGGTGATTAAAAGTGCATAGCCGAACTACGATCCAACAGGTTACTTTTACCCCACAAGAAAGACTTGACAAGGAGTGTGTCTTAACGGACCTACCTATCCAATTCAGTTTATATGACATCCATGGGTGTCAACTCCTTATTCTTGCGTTAAGGTCTGAACAACTCTTGCTTAACCCCCCCTATACTAGGACCCTCCCTTTAGAAAGCTAACTCGCCTAACATGGTTTACCAGAATAATGAGCCGCTCGGGAACCTGATAAGAACCTCACATAGGCACAGTCCTAATGTCTAGCTAGGTTATCAATCTAACAATCGAGGCTATGTCTAGTGATTCTAATACCCGTATCCCACATATCGCCGCGAAATACATATATAAGCTCGATGTGTGTGTAACAGTGAACAAGGTTGTCAATCTCATTCAAAGCTATTAAAACAATCAAAACAAGTTTTAGAACATGAATTCATCATGCAAACGTTTAATTAAGCGCTACACAAGTACACAACTCCCATCTCATCCCCCTTTGGGATTTTCACCCGTTTTCACATAATTCGGCTACACAACTACTTTAGCTACTCATAATCATACTAACAACGAAGTAATTAAAGGAAATTATACTAAGAAAAATAATAAACGAAAGCATAATAATCATAAAAATCAAACCTTGAATATTGAGTAAAGGTATTGCGCTAAAAGTCGAATCTTTGGTGTTGAAACAGAAATTTAATCTAATAAAAAGTATGTAGAATCAATGGAATTAATCTATGGAATATGGGGATCAAAGGGTGTTTAAACTACTCAAAAACCGCCCTAAAATTGGCCCTAAGATGCCCAAAGTCATCTAGGATGAAATAGGGGCTGAATGAGCTGCGTATTTATATTGTAGGTCGATATTCTGCTCCTGTCGGTCACAAACGCCCGTTTGGATCTTGGCAAACGCTAGTTTGGCCAAACATGACCTGTCTTCAGTAAATCTGCGATAACTTCCTGTGTAAAGCTCCGATTTGAACGATTCAAGATGCGTTGGAAATAAAGGTCAATTACCAACAACTTTCATGAGGATGAACGGACCAGAAAATGCCTCCAAGATGGGGCAAAATAATGATTATCGGACAGGTACGGCGAATCTGATGCTGTCGGGGCCAAACGCCAGTTTGCATCCTTGCAAATGCCAGTTTGCCTTATACGAGTCGGACCGAACCCATCCAAACGTGCATTTGAGGTGATTTGGACGCTAGTTTGCCTGAAAACCCAACTTTCAGTATCATGTGAACGCCAGTTTGACTCGTCCAAACGCCAATTTGCACCAAGCTTCGGTATTTTCATCATAACTTCACTTCTAGGGCTCCAAATGAGATGATTCAAAATGAATTGCAAAGCTGATTCAATCCTCTACAACTTTCATCAAGACAACTATTCCTGAAAGTGTCTCCAAGTGTGACCAAAATTCCCCTGAAGTGACTGGTTCAGATTTCGTCAACGATTCTTCACTCTTTTCTCCTCCTTGGCCCCAAATCTCGTTCTTTCTTGAGACTCTCTTCCTTATTCTCAAGCTTATACATCAATCTACGCCTTAAAACAAAGACCCGAACCCCAAGGCATAATATTCATTGACAGAAACGTAACGAAATCCACATAAAACACGAGTTTATAGGACGAAAACGTCTTTAGTCTCGAAACATGCATATAAGAGAATATCATTCATATCCTACCCATAATAGCCCAAAATAACCATGAATAACTCGTAAAAGGAGGTAATCTCATATAACAAATACACTACAATTTGACTCCCATCAACTACCCCCCACTTAGCTTTTGCTCGTCCTCGAGCAAACAAAGCGACTCTAAAATGTAACATAGAGTCAATATTGTAGTCATACACGGGATCATCATATGCAAAGGGTAAGTGAAAACAACCAGGCAAATGCAATTGAGTCAAATCCTACCTTATTACAAAAACGGAATGTGAGTGTGTGCATAGCTTCTCATTCATTCATCACAGTTAACCGGTTCAGATTATAGATGCATGACTATTGTTGTTACTGAATGATGTAGGATATTAGATCTAAACGAGTTAGATCTACGCGCAGCGGATGGATCATGACTTATATACCACAATACATAATTAAAGGACTTAAACTACTACAAGGGGTTTAAGATCATGTTATCAATATCGGGAAGATAAGCCAAGATCTTAGGATGAGAAGCCTTGATCTTCCAATGTGTTCTCCAAACGGTGGTTGGTGGACACCCTTCTTGATATGAGAACTTCCTTGATATGCAACACCAAGAAAAACTTATAGTTTTTCTTCTTCTAAAACCCAAGACAAGAAAAACAATTTTTTTCTCTCTTTTTGTATGAAGTGGGGCGAAATTTTTCATTGCTTTGCACTTGGAATAACTCTCCTTTTATAGGAGAGTAAACCCTTGGTCTCCAAGTTTTAATTAATTAAATAATTAATTAATTAAACAAAATAAAAGGTTATTTTCCTTAATGACTAATTGTGACATGTATTGACCAATAGGAAATCAAATAACAAGTCATCTAACCAATCACATAACAAGAATATCTTTTATTTTCCATAACACAAGAAAATTAATTCTTGTGCTAAAAGAGATCATCCATGCGCCACTTACCTAGGGTTTTAGACCACATAAAATGTCTTTTATATGTATTATATTATTTAGCCCAACTAAATAATATTCATGCATATCTATTAATTAGCCCAGCCAATTAATTATCACTGAGGCCCAAATAAACAAGAATATCAGCCCGAATTATAGAAGCCACATTGGGGACCATGGACCTATAACCAGTAGCTCCAATAATTAAATATATTATTCATCGACAGAATAAATATATTAAATTATTAATTCCGGGATCACGCCACCATAAACCCGAAACTGAACTTTACCAATTATAGATATATACTTACACTCAACCCATAGAGTAGATAAGCGTCCATTGATATAATCACTACATACGGATTAACCCGCCATAGACTATCCATTCTGAGTGGGAAGTCTCCGTGAACACGACTTAGAATATCTTATCCTTATTTACCATTAACCCCCTGATGATCAATTAGTGCACATATCTGACTAGTAGCTAATTAGTCAAATGTGAACTCCCGGGATCGATCACTTTCTTAGGGCTAACAAATAATGGGACTGTCTCTCTACTTCCCGCAGGAAGGAATGGATTCCGTGTCTGTGAAAATCAGAACTACTCACTCATCAGGAGATAGTGCCAAGAGAAGTGGCTTGGAACACATATTTAAGTGAATCGTAACTAACACATCAAACACTACCCCGAGACAAGCAGCACCCTGTGATCACCTCAGGATTAAGGTTGATCCATATATGATCATCTAATGATTTAATAAGATTCCTCGATTACGGAATTATATCGAGAAATTCAGATTAAATCGGTCCAGTCCTATATGAATGCCATCATATATAAATGCCCCACGTAGGTACCCTTTACCGACAGTCCGGATAAGACAATCACACCCGAAGGTGTTCTGGGTGCATTATTGGTGTTTTAATCATGAGACCCTAAACTCTGATTAAGTTCACCACGGACTAACAGTTTAAGTATATCACCACTAACTCAATCCTCATGTGCATGCCATACACTGAGTTAAGCGGTTACATACTGATATACTTAGGGTTTGCAGCATTGTATTACTTACAAGCACAAAGCAAGTAATAAGGTGAGTTAATTCTGTTATAAAAAACAATTACACAAATTGTCTTTCGGGCACTACACATAGCAATCTCCCACTTGCACGAAATGACAAGCAACGATTGTTTTTAGAGCACACCATTTCTCATCTTATTCACACCACTCTCACACTTGCTCTAAAAGCAGATGAGATATATCCCTCAATGCCGTACCCTCCAAGCACTCGACTTGGTACACTGATTAGTTAGGTTGTCGACTCGAGACGATCTTTAGGATTGAAACATTGTCGGTCCTTCCAATCAGGCGGTACTCTCTCTCAATATACTTTTCACTTCTTGTGACTGAGAAGATCCTTCTAAGCTATCTCTTCACTGTTTTCACAATGAAGTGATACCGGCTTATCAGACCTGGAATTACTCCTAAAACAAAAAGGAAATTCTAAGCACTATGAGTAAACACTGAGCCCGAGAACACTACCCCGAGACAAGCAGCACCCTGTGATCACCTCAGGATTAAGGTTGATCCATATATGATCATCTAATGATTTAATAAGATTCCTCGATTTCGGAATTATACCGATATATACATATTAAATTGGTCCAGTCCTATATGAATGCCATCATATATAAATGCCCCACGTAGGTACCCTCTACCGACAGTCCGGATAAGACTATCACACCCTAAGGTGATCTGGGAGCATTATTGGTGTTTTAATCAAGAAACCCTAAACACTGATTAAGTTCACCACGGACTAACAGATTAAGTATATCACCACTAACTCAATCCTCACGTGTAATCCGTACACTGAGTTAAGCGGTTACATACTGATATACTTAGGGTTTGCAGCAGTGTATTACTTTACAAGCACAAAGCAAGTAATAAGGTGAGATAAATTCTGTCATCCATTATTAAAAAAAATTACACAAATTGTCTTTCGGGCACTACACCTAACAATCTCCCACTTGCACGAAATGACAAGCAACGATTGTTTTAAGAGCACACCCATTCTCATCTTATTCACAACACTCTCCCACTTGCTCTAAAATCAGATGAGATATATCCCTCAATTCCGTACCCTCCAAGCACTCGACTTGGTACACTGATCATTTAGGTTGTCGGCTCGAGACGATCTTTAGGATCGAAACGTCGCCGGTCCATCTAATCAAGCGGTACTCTCTCTCAATATGCTTTTGACCTCTAGTGACTGAGAAAATCCTTCTAAGCTATATCTTCACTGTTTTCACAATGAAGTGATATCGGCTCACTAGACCTGGAATTACTCCCAGATCATGAAGGAAATTCCTAAGCTATATCGCCACTTTAGCTGCCCCGAAAGCTGCTACGTATCCGATTAATTTAAGTCGAATTGGCGGTGCTGGATTTCTCCAGACTATAGCTCTATCACAATGAGTAAACACTGAGCCCGAGATCGTCCCAACGATCATCCTTAATCTGACTATAAGTCAGAATCAGCGTAGTCAACCATATTCAAGTTTGCACCCGAATATACAAGCACATTATTCCTCGTTCTTCAAAGATTCTTGAGGACATACTAAAAAACCGCTATTCAATGCTCGAATCCGAGATTCGACTACTATTGACTTGTGATAACTTGACTTGCCGTTATCCAAGAGAGACTCTATCCCATTCTCTCTTTATCCGAAGATTTGGAGAATCATTCCTGAGAGGTAGGGTAGGACTACTCTCGATGAATGTTGCATACGTATATGCATGATCATCTTATTCAATAAGATGGATGGGTTAGCCAATGACTCATTCCTGTGAATTTGACCGAATTAAATTCTTAGAATATAGTCCAATTCTCTCATCCAGAGAATCTTGGCCTGTCAGTTTCCGACTTCAGATAGCACACACATGTTGTTTCCAACCGTTTCAGTGTTATCATTCATGAACACTAATACTACTACTTTACCAATATTGATATCCAGTCTACTAAAGACTTATCAATATTTTGGTCAAGTCCACATATTTTAAAACATGTGACTTTAAATGACCGAGAGGTTCTCTTAAATCCACAAATGATATAAGCCCCGGCAGTCACCTTGCCGTTTGTTCTAACTAGGACCTTTCTGTTCCGAATGAATTCAGAATCCGTTTTTTGGCAAGAAAGTCTCAGGGTATCACCCCTATTTTCTGCTTTCTAACGAAATCTTGCAAGACTGTGTGGTGAGAGAGTTCAAGGTCTGTTTAACTCTCTACTTGTCAGGGAATCACCCCTATACCAGTCAGCTTTGCGCTGAAAGTTTAAACTTTCCTATTCATTCCACTCTTTTCCGTGTAGACCCAATTGCTCCCACTAGGCCTGAGACACTCAGGTGGTTCTACAAGAGGTTGAACAGAACTGGAGTATCAAAACTCTATTCATAGGGCTAAGGCTTTCAAACCAACCTCTATGATCAGAATCCTATACAGCCCACTATGAGCCATAGGTCATCAATTACCCCAGTAGACTATAAAGTCCACAAAACCACAATGGGCCAACGGTTAAACCATACTCCCACTGTGTTTTGGGTGGATTGACATTCTGATCTAGTAGTATTTATCAGTGTAATCACCAACAACCGATGTTGGACGTGGTCTGATTAAATCAGATAGTAACTACTTTTGGGTAACCGTACTCCAAGGTTTAAAGCTGTTACTTATAGATTCTATCAGAAGCCTTGTGACAGTTGAACTGTCACATTCTAATCTCAAGAATCTTATAACCAACCTTCACTCGTCTCATTAAGGCATTTCACGAACAGTCAAAATCTGAACGTATGCGCAAAATCTCCAGTCCTACCTTCAAGCATTAAATGCTAAATGCCTACATTTATGGAAGTGGTGTGAACCGAAGTCACTCCTTATCCATAAATTCACTAGCATCTTCTAGGTGGACTTCTCGGTTTACATAATAATGTTAACCGTTATTTTGCAACCAATTATCTTAATCGAGTTTAGCAGTGTATTGTAGTACATCAATAACTATATAGGGCAAGTCTATGGTTTCTTTCTCAGTGAGAAACATTCCACTAGGAGGCAGGTTGAGCATCAGTCCCAAGACTATGCTATAGCCTATTTCTGAGCATGGAATACTCTATTCTCTGCTAAAATCAGAGACTCCTCCTCGTATTCTTTTGATAAACTAAATCGCGTTTCAAGTAGTTATCAGACAAAATGTCACCACTCAAAAACTCCCAATAGCTTGTGTCTCTCACTTGACCCCGAAGGTCATGATGAACAAGCTATGTTACCCCTTCAAATCTATTACCCTCTCCCGATTGAAAGGAAACTTAGTCATTGTTCTTTTGAGATAGTGTTCCTAGACTGGGAGATAGGAATCACCCTTAGCCAGTCATCAGGTCTTATCTCTAGGATATATGCACTAATTAATATATTTTGAAGAATATTTTATCTTAATACGGAAACCATTCGCCTATAATAGTTTAAGACGTGTTACATATACCTTTTCAGCATTTCTTAGTGGTTCTGACATTATCAAACAAAAGTCCGAGTCTCGGATTCGTACTACAAATGTCATTTTCACTTTCTATGAGGAAACAATATATCGAGTTGAAAGTGAATCCGTTTGTATCAACGAATCTGTAAACAGAAAAATAATTTTTTCTGTGATATTCAAGGATAGAATCCGAAATTCATTTCCTTATATCACTCCCACTATTCTAGCTGAAATTACTGCCCACTGTTACTCTATTAATCGTTAATGCACAGCTTCCTTGTTCTTCCAAAGAACTTAGCTCCCGAGTCAAGTTACTTGGTTAAGAAAGTTGCTAAGGATTCATTGGTTAGTGATCCGAAATCACTTTCCTTATCCTATACTTTCTTTACTTAATGTTTCGGTTTAGCCTCAAAACTTTAGTTAAGATTATTAACACTTATAGACATTCTTTCTCATTCTTAACTTTCCTTAAATAGTCTTGAACTTGCAGTTTGTTTGAGTAGACACTACTCGTGAACTGTGGGATGTCTAATGAAAGCGTTACCCAGTGGGACTAATTTTCTAATAAATTAGAAAAACATAAGATAAAAGCTCCCACTAGTTTATCGGTTCCAAATACCGTCTAACTAGCGACGCTTTAATCAATGATTCTCCAATTTTTCTATTAGAAAATTTCTCGTGTAGACACTACACAATTAAATTTCACTAGAAGAATTTTATCGTCCCAATCATCTTTCAAACTAACTATGGTTGTCTCTCGTTCAACACGAGTGACAGCAGTGACATACTTATTTACGTCACTTAAGTCTTGAAGGCTCAAGAGAAATATCTTTTCCGAAAAATTAATCGCATGTAAGATCAATAAGTACAACGTTCTAGTTACTTACCACTTTTTAACGAAGTCATTACCAGTCAATTTTACACTAGCAGTCTAGCACCCGAGAGAGATATGTATAACAGTTGTAAATAAAATTGACAGAAAATAAATCCAAATCATACACTACTAATAAATTTTAGGAACATAAACTAAGTACTTATAGTCTATCCTACCGTTCCAAGGATTTAATCTAATGCCTCAGTGCCGCCTTAGGGTAGGTCAAAGAGGTTTCGATTAATATTAAAGATCAGATTGAGAATCGAACATCTCATTTGTGATCGTCAATCACCTTTCCTTTTTCAGCCAAGGTACTTCCAAAAATACCCTTTATGAGTGTGACCTATTGTCTCAGATTTTTAGGTAGACCCCGAGTGTGCCGCCTTAGGGTCGGTCAGTGACCCAGCGAGTACCCAAAATCCTATCCTTTCGGAGACCAAGCCTTGAATTTTGATAGCGGTGAAGGCCTTCCTTAAGGGGACGAAATCAAAGCCGGCACGAGACGTCACCATTCTCTCACAGTGCTTGTGTCAACAGTAGAGGACGTGGGGTCAGCTGTCGCCTCTCCCTCTCCCGCTCCTACTCATTATTTTGAAAAAAGTGGTGGGTTTACTGATCACGTTTTTGGACTTGATGTTACATTAAGGAACAATAAATCATAGGCCCGAATGTTGTTGGTTACGTGGGGTAGCCCACCCGACCTATTCGTTGGAACATATGCGGCCGTCGGACGGATCAAGACTAGGGGAGCTCCGTTGAGCCGTAGTGGCATTTCGGATGGCTCAGCCTTGCCAGACCCCCGTGCAAACGCCACATGTGGAGGGTGAAGTCGATCGAGCCATAGCTACTGTTGACCACCCAACCATGGTTAAACCACTTTCGAACCATGTTTGCCCGTGATTATCCAATCCTTAAACATCAAACTTTCACGTAGACACTACGGAACAAAAACGTAATCTCGTCTAGGTAAGGTGGAATTCACCGAGAATCCAACACCTTAACCACGAGGTTTCGGGATTTTACTCCTTATGCTTTCGCAGAGTGGGATTCACCGAGAATCCATCACCCAACATCGACGATTGAAAAAACCCGTGTTCCTCGGTTTTTACCCTAATTAGTTTCTAATTAATATCAAACAATTAATTAAAACTAATTTCATGTTTTATACATGCCTAACTAATTCCTCGAATTAATTTCTACATGTATGCATATGGAGTGGAATTCATGATACGATGCATGACATGGCAATTTTCCGGTTCTACCCATACAATCTAAACATGTATTCTAGTTCGTAAAATAAACACCGAAATGGACCGTTGGCATCCCCGTATCTAACCTATTAGAAAATAAATAACCAAACCCTAACTAGGGTTTACTACTTTCTAACAAAATCTGCAGCTGTTTAAAATTTTCGACAATCGGCAAACCAAACGAACTGGGATCGCGACGAAACTTTCCAAGTCTGTTCTTCACTCCTCGGGCTTCAATATGGACGGTTGGATCGGAGCTTTGACTTGTCAATTTTCTCCAGTGAGCCGCCCAACTTGCTGCTGGATCTGACTTTTACAGCAGCACCTTGAAGACTTTCCGAGACCGATCGGGAATCGAGACGAATCCCGATCGACCTGAAAGTTTTATACCACGTCAAAAACTCCATATTTATCGATCTGACCGGTTGGATTTGCATTTCAACGGTCTAAATTCTCCCAGAAATTCGAGGAAGTCACAGGTAGGGTTTCTGTGAATCCTGAGTTTTTTGTTACATCAGCTTCTTTGCAGCAACGAACGGATATCAAAACGGACTCCGATCGACGCCAAATTTTGTGGAATTGTTCATCATCTTCCAATCTTGATACTGATCAGAGGGATCATCGTTTCAACGGCTCGATCAACAGTAAAAACGAAATAACTAAACAGCTACTAAACAGATCTACTTTCTGGAAATTAAAATTGCAATAAAAATAAATTACATAATTTCCTATACTCATATGAACGAATTTTCATCATTTATATGAGTTTACAATAGATTTAACGGGTAAACAGTGCCAACCCCCAATCCATCTCTTCAACCATAGCAATTAATCATTAGCATTGCATAAAACAATAAATAAAATTTACCTACATGCAATTCCACTCCTTTAAATCGTTTAATTATGATTATGACTATATAAATTGTGGAACCTGTCTCTGATACCACATGAAGGATGTAGGATCTTAGATCTAAACGAGTTAGATCTACGCGCAGCGGATGGATCACGACTTATACATCACAATACATAATTAAAGGACTTAAACTACTACAAGGGGTTAAGAAAAACATACCAATAGTAAGGAAGAAAAGCTTTAATCTTAGGATGAGAAGCCTTGATCTTCCAATGTGATCTCCAAACGGTGGTTGGTGGACACCGATTCTTGGAATTGGAACCTCCTTGATATGCAACTGAGAAAAACCCTAAGTTTTTCTCCAACCGGGTGGAGCTAAGGATCGAACTCCTTAGCCTTTTTTCTTTATGAATTTCGTGGCTTTCTCCTCTCATAGGGCTCGGGGAGAACTCTCTTTTTATAGGCAAATTCGAAGAGAGAAAACCTATACCCAATCGGTTTAACAAAATAAAAGAGATAATTCTAATTATTATTATCCAATAAAAATAAGAGATAATTATAATCTTGTAAAAAGAAAATATAATTATCCTTATAGTTAAGAGATAGATAAATAATAAATTATTTTCTTTTATTTATCCAATTAATTATTTAACAAATAAATAACTAATTACACAATATGTCATTTATCCAAGAAAACTAATTTCTTGGAAAATCCAAGACATATTGGCGCCACACTAAGCACACCAGGCCCACAGAAAATGTCTTTTCTATGTATTATATTATTTAGTTCAACTAAATAATATCCATGCATATCAATTAATTAACCCAGCCAATTAATTATCACTGAGGCCCAAATAACAAGATTATAGTCCGAATTACATAAGCCACATCGGGGACCATGGACCTATAACCAGTAGCTCCAATAATTAATTATTCATCGAACAGAATAAGACATTAATTATTAATTCCGGGGTTACGCCACCATAAACCCGAACTGAACTCTACCGATTATAGATGTATACTTATACTCAACCCATAGAGTGAAAAAGCGTCCATTGATATAATCACAACATACGGATTAACCCTCCATAGACTGTCCATTCTGAGTGGGAAGTCTCCGTGAACCCGACTCAGAATATCTTATCCTTATTTACCATTAATCCCCTGATGATCAATTAGTGCACATATCTGACTAGTAGCTAATTAGTCAAATGTGAACTCCCGGGATCGATCACTTTCTTAGGGCTAACAAATAAGGGGACTTTCTCTCTACTTCCCGCAGGAAGGAATGGATTCCATGTCTGTGAAAATCAGAACTACTCACTCATCAGGAGATAGTGCCAATGAGAAGTGGCTTGGAACACATATCTAAGTGAACCGTAACTAACACATCAAACACTACCCCGAGACAAGAAGCACCCTGTGATCACCTCAAGATTAAGGTCGATCCATATATGATCATCTAATGATTTAATAAGATTCCTCGATTACGGAATTATACCGAGAAATACAGATTAAATCGGTCCAGTTCTATATGAATGCCATCATATATAAATGCCCCACGTAGGTACCCTCTACCGACAGTCCGGATAAGACTATCAAACCCTAAGGTGTTCTGGGCGCATTATTGGTGTTTTAATCAAGAGACCCTAAACTCTGATTAAGTTCACCACGAACTAACAGTTTAAGTATATCACCACTAACTCAATCCTCACGTGTAATCCGTACACTGAGTTAAGTGGTTACATACTGATATACTTAGGGTTTGCAGTAGTGTATTACTTTACAAGCACAAAGCAAGTAATAAGGTGAGATAAATTATGTCATCCATTATTAAAAACAATTACACAAATTGTCTTTCGGGCACTACACCTAACAATGTATGCACTAGACTAGATGTCTCGTACCCTCTTAGTATGACTAGTAGGTACCAGTCCAATCCAGGTGATGGTCACTGGATTGCTGTCAAGAATATCCTCAAGTACATGAGACTTACTAGGGATATGTTCCTGGTTTTCAGGAATGATGATTTAGTATTACGAGGTTATACAGATGCCAGTTTCCAAACTAACAAGGATGACTTTAAGTCACAATCTAGATTTGTTTTCATGCTTAACGGCGGAGCAGTGAGCTGGAAGAGTTCCAAGCAAGAGACTACTGCGGACTCTACAATGGAAGCCGAATACATAGCAGCCTCGGAGGCGGCAAAGAAAGCACTTTGGATGAAGAAGTTCATTACTGAACTTGGTGTGGTTCCCTCTATTGAAAGTCCAGTGCCTCTGTACTATGATAATAATGGAGCTATATCTCAATCAAAGGAACCAAGGTCTCATCAGAAGTCCAAACATGTGCTACGGCGCTATCACTTGATTAGAGAGATAATAGATAGATGATATGTAAAGATAGAGAAAGTGCACACGGATGATAAGATAGCTGATCCGTTAACCAAGGCATTGTCTCAAGCAAAGCATGAGAAACATGTTCACTTGCATGGGCTTAGGCATATGGGTGATTGGCTTTAGGCCAAGTGGGAGATTGTTGGAAATGTGTCCTAAACCCAATCGGGTTGGACCGGATCCAACTGGGTCGGGTCGTTTACAGTCTATTTAGTTCATGTAATAACTTTATTATGATTAATAAAAGCACTTATGTTATTATATATTGTTAATCTTCATATTATTTGTGGTACATATATAGTAACGTCCCTAGTATCAAACTGTGATAGTGAAATCATGATAGTGATTATGGTTGATGAGATCTCTAATCACTATAACAAGTTTAGGTACTTAAATATCTCTAGTCTTATGTATTATCAAATGGGACATTGATAGTATAACCAGACTAGCACGTATTGGATGTCTTCGATCTTATAGAAGGTAAGGATAGATCTAGTCTTTCGAAGTTTAGAGACACTTGGACTGTACGTGGACGTGTATTGGAGAATGCGTATGTTAGACTGGCCCACTTACATTAAGTGTCACACTATGTGGCAGTTGTGTAGTTATCCTTTTGACCGGAGTCTTCATGGCATCACGGTGTGGATTGTCATGCTTCGACACTATTGAGATTTTCCCTAGCCACGGGGCGATCATGCGGTAGTAATTGGGTATGATATTGAAGCATGCGGAGTATACATGATTGGTCATCTGGGAATTGTGTATCCTATGATTGGGATTGAATATCCGAAATGGCCTTCTTATAAGGAATGTCTAGCTCTCGAGAATCTTTTCAAAGTGGGAATAAATGTGTTATCCCGAGATAGCATGATATCCAGATTATAAGATACGATCGTTAATGTATTGACACTCGAGATACGATGGTATGGATATTGACACTCAAGATAATGTATTGACACTTGAGATACGATGGTATGGATATTATTACAGCGATTGGATTGAAAGTTACACGGTAACTGTTTCACATGAAAGGTAGTATTCATTGCTTTTGACTCTTCTGATGATTGGGGGTCACGGTGTGTTGCTAGACGCTATCCCGTGATCGTTAGGCATGAATGGCATTTTAGTAAATTGCACTTTGTGTCTACGGCCAACATATTCGGAAGCCTATCGGGTCACACACATATGAACATCGAGTCGGATTAAAATGCGGTTATAGTTGATAACCAAATAAGGAAAGTTTATCTCTAGACTATAAAGGTTATAGTGGTAAATTAATATGGTGGTATTTATTTATTATGAATAAATAAAATACAAGATATTAATTATATACAAATTATATTAATTAAAGAATATTCCAGAAGCCAATTAATTGACATTTGGGGTGCCACATCTTGGGTATTAAGACACACTTGGATTGTGCAATTTAATTAATAAGATTACCATAATATTAATATAAGATATTAATTGATTTTGGAAAAATAGATTTATGGTAATAAGATAATTATATTCAATATAAGATATTGGCAAAATTAATTATAATAAAATAGATAAATCAATCTAGAAGATTTTCCTTATTTTATTGCGAAAAGGTTTTATTCTCCTCCACACCATATGAGGTGCCACTTACACTATAAATAAGAGGTGGGTGTCAAGCTCTTTTGTACATCACAATTGCAAGAGCTCATAGTTCTTGTGTAAAATAGAGAGCAATCCATAGTGAGTTTGTGAGAGAGGAAAAAGGCCGGTCTTGCAACCAAAGTTTTCTAATATCAATCCAAGGAGGATTCCGGCGAGGAGTTCGTGTGGATTAGCGATAGAGGCTGGACGCGTGGACGGCCTGCGCACTGTACTACTATCTGTTGACGGTCAAAGCGACGATCTTATAGATCATTGAGGTATAACCGTCAAACTACTTAACGTGTTTATTGCATTAAACGAAGAACGATATAGAAAAAGGAAATCAAATTTTAAATTCCGCTGCGTTAAACTAGTGATTTCCTAACACAGCCAACGTATTCGGAAACCTATCGGGTCACACAATATGAATAACTAGGCAAAATTAATTTGTGGTTATAGAGATAAACCAAATGAAGATTTATTTATGCCCACTAAAAAGTGTTATAGTGAAAATTAATATTGTGGTATTTATTTATTATGAATAAATGTAATACAAGATATTAATGGTGTTAATTAATTAAATATAAATATTTTAATATATATGGTGTGAAATATATGTATATATGATATACATGGATTTTGCAAATTAATTAATATATGATATCATATAATTTTGCAAATTATATGATATACATGGATTTTGAAAATTAAATATATATATATATATATATATATATATATATATATATATATATATATATATATATATATATATATATATATATATGTGTGTGTGTGTGTGTGTGTGTAGTATATATATGATATATACACATGTGTAAATTTATTTATGGTAATATAATAAAGATATATTCATTATTAGATATTGACAATAGATATCTTGAAAATTATTTAATATAAGATATTAAATTAATGACATATATGATTTTAAGGAAAATCCTTAACAAGATTTAAGGAAAATAATTAATGAGATAATCAGTCAAATATCTGATTGATTTATTAAATACTTGGGAAAATAGTTTATTGTTCCGTACTACACTCCAAGCAAATATGGTGCCATCTATTCTTATAAAAGGGGAGTTGCGCCAAGCTCTTTTGTATCACAAAATTCATGCAATTCTAGTGAAAGAAAGAGAGATGTTCTTGAGAGAGTTTTGTGGGAAAAGCAGTCATCCGAGGATTCCGGCGATTGTTCGTGTAGATTACCGCTAGAGTCCGAACACTTGCAAGGCTTGGTACTTGGACCATCAACCGTACGTAGACGATAAAGCTTTGATCTATCAGATCGTCCAAGGTAACTTTCTAGTTTATTTCTTTTATGCTTGTTGCTTAAACGAAGTCAATCTTGATAAAAGGGAATCAAAATTTTAAATTCCACTGCGTTCCCACGTTGATCTCCTAACAATCATATAATCACTAACGAACCCCGGTACGTTTTGAATTCATGAACTCGATAACAAACCCAGTGTTTCAAATCATCAACTCAGTAACGAACCCCGAGTTTGAAATCATGAAGTCTCTTGCGAACCCAAGTTTCAATTCATTAACTCACTGACGAACCTTGCTATCAAATCATGAACTCACCAACGAACCCTGAGTTTGAAATTATAAATTCACTAACGAACCTCGGTTTTTAAATACTCACTAATGAACCCTATGTTTGAAATCATCAACTCATTAACGAACCCCGGTTTCAAATTCATGAACAACGAACCTCGGGTTTCAAATCATGAACTCATTAAGGAACCCCGGATTTCAAATCATGAACTACTAACGAACCCTGAATTTGCAATCACAAACTCACTAACAAACCTCGGGTTTCAAATCATGTACTCACTAGCGAACCATGACTTAGAAATCATTAACTCACTAACGAACTCCGGGTTTCAAATCGTCAACTCACTAACGACAACGGGTTTCAAACCATGAACTCATTACCAATACCAAGTTTTGAAATCATGAACTCGATAAGGAACCCTAGCTTTCAAATCATGAACTCACTAAAAAATCATGGTTTTCAATTCATTTACTCGCAAATCAACCTCTGCTTTCAAATCATGTATTCATTAATGAACACCGGTTTTGAATGCATGAACTTTCTAACGAACCCCGTGTTTTAAATCATGAACTCACTACCGAACCTTGAGTTTAAAATCATGAACTCACTAACGAACTCCGAGTCTCAATTCATCACCTCATCCAAGAACCCAGATTTCAAACCATGAACTCACTAACGAACCTTGAGTTTGAAATCATGAACTCATTAACAAACCCTGGTTTTGAAATCATCAACTCATTAACGAACCCTCAATTTGAAATCACTACTTCTCCAACGAACCATGATTTTGAATTCATGAACTCGATAACGAACCTTTGGTTTCAAATCATTAACTCACTAATGAACCCCGATTTTCAAATCATGAACTCACTAAGAACACAGAGTTTGAAATCATGAACTCACTAATGAACCCGGGTTTGAAAATCATTAATTCACTAATGAACCCTAAGTTTGAGATCATTAACATTTGAAACTCAGGTTTCGTTAGTGAGTTCGTTATTTCAAAACTGGGGTTCGTTAGTGAGTTCATGAATTCAAACTCAGGGTTCATTAGTGAGTACATGATTTGAGACCCAGGGTTCGTTAGAGAGTTCATGATTTCAAACCTGGGTTCGTTATCGAGTTCATGAATTCAAAACCAGGACTCGTAAGCAAGTACTCAATAATAAACCCTAGGTTTCAAAACATCAATTCAATAACAAACCCCAGGTTTGAAATCATTAACTAAATAATGAATTCGAATTTAAAATAATATATTCCATAAAGCCGGGTTTGAAATCATTAACTTAAAAAATAAATATTATATAATAAATATTTAATAAAAAGTAAATATTAAAAAATTATTTGTTTAATTAAAAACAATTATTATAAAACTGATTTAACTAAAATAATATTGTATTTAAAAACAAAAAATTAATTACAAATAAATATTATGAAGAATAGATAATTTAATTAAAAACAAATATTTTCTTTAAAAAACATCAAAAACAAATATTCTAAAAAGATTTAATGCGACGACACTTTCGTAACATAAAATAAAAAGGTTTTTTTAATAAATACAAATATATATTTATCCATAAGCACAAGTATAAATGGAAAAAGTATTTAATGCGACGAAATAACATTCTCATCGCATTAAATCCAAATAAATTGCCAATTAAAATTTCCCACCAAATTAAAATTCCCTCCAAAATCTGTGTGTCATCGCAAAAAAATCGTTTACCATCGCAAAACATCACCCGCCTAAGTTTCCCACCAATTGTTTCCTCAAAATTTGACTTTTCTCGAGTCTTATTGAATAACAACAACGCTTCGCTGTCGCTTTTAATCGCGTATTAAAAAACCTAATTTGTTGCAGTTGAAGTTGGAATGATTACGATTATTGTCTCACTTCTGCTTTCAGTTTCCTACAAGACCCAATTAACTACAACAAGACAACAGTCGTGCGCAGCGCACGCATCTATTAATAATTTGGAACACAATTACCACTTACATTTTAAGATTTAGCAAAGTAGTAAACAGTCCACACCCAAAAAAAAAAAAAAAAAAAAAAAGCAAAGAAGTAAACAGAAAGAAGAAAGAAGAAAAAAAAACAACACATGATTGATTGTGTAAAATTTAAGCCCACTTAGCCATAAGAGACATCCCACCAGCGCCTAATAAAACAGCAACATAAGCCTGGGCTTGAAGCTTCATGCTCTTCTGCAGTTGAGTTCCCATGAAATCAGCCGCCAAAAGATCCACCAAAGCCATGTAATTGAGCAAGCCAGCAGAGCAAGCATTGAGCAATCCAACCACAATCAGAGCTGTCGGACTGTTTTCGCTGTACACGTTTGATAGACCGATACCCAGTGCAATCCCGAATGGGGTTGTAGACGAGAAAAAGAACACCATGATAGATTTCATTTTAAGTCCATATTCAGCCTAATTAATACCATATAAAAACATAATTAAGGATCCTTGTCTAATTAAAAGGTGTCATCAATGTCATAAAATATATATAACAATTAGCCACTAGTAAGTACTAGCTAGGAATCAAGAAAACAGGACCCTGAGTTTTTATATATAGAGAAGTGATGGCGTCACAATCAAATTGATATAATATTGTGCACAACATACTTTGAGACCATTGATTATAATGCGAAACCTATTGAACCATACGAGTCCTATAAAAATCAATGGCTTAAAAATATATGTTGTGATATTTATTGTGCATGTTTTATTGTGTCAGAAATATTTCTCTTATATATAAATTGCTTTCTCATTCTTTTTTGTTTTTCCCTTCCTTTTGTGTTTGTTTAAGGGAGAGGGAGGGGGTTGACGAAAATTTAGAGAAATTCTACCTGCAAAATGCAACCTCCAAGGCCCATTCCTTCAAACATTTGATGAAAGCAAAGAGCTGCAACCAATGGCCTTATTGTGCAGGGATTATTGGATGCTCCCATTGACAAACCAATGACAACTGAATGTACAACTATTCCCAACTCCAATACCTAATATTAATATACAATTTTAATAAAACAAAACAAAAACGTATAAAACCGTGATCCGTATCTGTATGAATAAGCGCATGTCGCATTATCTTTTTACACATTGTATAACCATATAAGAATTTAGAGTAAAGTTCAACGGATGACATAACGTGATCTTATAGTCTTGATTTTGATGAGTGTTAATTGATTGTGATGTAGACTCATCAAAATCAAATGTGGGAGATCACGTTATGTCGTCCGTTAATTATTTAAGATTTGTTAAAAGTATTTAAAGAGGAAAATTGGAGTTCCATTTGTATCACTGATTATCACATGTGTTTTATACTTCCAAACACCGACAGGTGTCTTATTCAACAATCATAAGGAAACATAAGTTGACAGAAAAATAAATAATTAAAGAATTTAAACAATGGCCAGCCCTCTTACACGATCAATAAGTGACAAGAAAGCATTCAAAAGGACAAGGTCAATATAGGGCAATAAAGGGGAAAAAAATATAATTACTAAATAATTTGACCCAATGTATGCCCAGCACAATTATTAGGTGAAATAAGAAAAATCGTTGTATCAAAACGGTGAGTGATAATGCCACAGTAAAATATATCATACAAAAATGCACAACATAATTGTGCAAAATTCATTACGGTGTGTGACCTAATAATTTCTACGAAAATTCATTGTATCAAGATTCTACCAGGTATACAGTTACAACTTTTCATTTCTAATCTCTCAAACGATAAAAGTGTATTTTGTAAAAGAGACTAAAAATGAAAGGCACTAAAGTATGCTATTTGGTAGAACCTTACTACAACCGTTGTACCATAATCTCTCTAATCTTTATGTGTTCCAAAAAATTGAATGATTTAAAATATTTTGTGACACTTTGTTGTTGTTATTTTGTCGTGACGCAAATATTTCTCCATCAAAATTACCTCTCTGACATATATCATGTTAGAGTTGTCATCTCATGTGATGCCTTAAGTAAATGAGAGGTTTACATTAAAATATTGACCTTTTTTAATTTGATTTTATTGTGTATATATATAAACAGGGTAAATGACATGAGTAAACTGAGGGTGCAAATTAAACCAACCGGCTCGAGAAGAGTTATGGTACGACCGTTATCAGTGGAAAGCATACCTGAGCCACCACATGGTATCTCAGTAACTGAGACTCCTTAGTGTCGTCACCATTTCCTTCCTCTTGAACATTTCCATGGAAATGCCCTCGATTCCTTGCATCCAGTTCAACATCCTGGTGCTCGGGTGTTGAAGAAGGAACAATTTTCTTTTGAATTTTTCGGTAATAACTCATACAAAAAGAATCCAACATCAATGTAGCCACAGCCGATAGCATTGCAACGAACGTAGTGAACGGAAACTTCCTCCACGGATTCTCCGGCAGGCATTCCGATGTCAGATTGTCGAAGGCGTCCGGTAGGACATGCATATAACCTGTTGCTAGAATAACGCCGGAGGCAAAAGCCTTCACTATCACAAACATTTTTGTACCGGGTTGAAGGGCTGACACACCTCGGGTACATAGTGGGAGGCAAACTCCTATCATGCTAGTGATAAGAATTGTGAATATGGCAATTACCTTCAGCTTCATCGATTCGGCCTTATCGTGACATGGTCCGCCATCTTCCTTACTGCATCCTGGTGGTGGTTCGGTGGAATCGGGTGCACCTAAAGTCAACGGCACGAAAATGAGGGAAATTGAAATTATTATAACAAGAAATATTTTTGAGCCTTCCATTTTAGCTTATTGCTGCAAACAATTTGTTGCTTTTTTTTCTTGAGGGGAGACTACTTGTAGTTGAAAGCAATTTATAGGCTTCCTTGCTTTCTACTTAATTGCTAGGCGGCATGGCACATGCAGGTATCATGTAATTAGTTATTTGACCTGTTGTATATATATATATATATATATATATATGGCTTCCTTGCTTGCTACTTAAATTCTACGCGGCATGGCGCATGCAGGTATCATTTAATTAGTTATTTGGCATGTCGAATATATATATATATAATTTTTCTGGTTTAGATGCTGCAAATTGTATGAAAGTGGAGATGGAGTACGTCTTGGTTTGATTAGCTTATGCTACGTTTGTATGGCCCTCACTCGTAACGGCGTGGGAAATGCAGTGAGTAAAAGTTACAATACAATATATTACATCTTTTTCCCAGCATTGGCATACATTTAAATTACGTATAGGTTGTGTCGT
This sequence comes from Gentiana dahurica var. dahurica, assembly GCA_024500145.1. Classification (NCBI taxonomy): domain Eukaryota; kingdom Viridiplantae; phylum Streptophyta; class Magnoliopsida; order Gentianales; family Gentianaceae; genus Gentiana; species Gentiana dahurica. The sequence continues at coordinate 69,578,240 of CM044896.1, forward strand.
TGGTTATTATAAGGTAAGGAAAGAATTTATCATAATCGCATAATCTTATAATTTTGGATTGTTTGACGTATTTTAAAGTTTTATTAGAAATAACAAATATATGATGAGATAACGATATTGTAAAATAATGTAGATTTAAGAAATAAGTCTATCACTTCACCTTATTTATAAGTATAAATTGATTATAACGTGTATCTATCAGAATCAATTACGTAGAAAATCATTGTTTCATTCGTCATAATGCAAAGGTAATACATCTATCATTACTAACTGATTTTTTTTTTTTTTTTTTAAAGTATTAAAGCATTTATTGCAATAATAATAATAAGAGAATAACAATACACTATTTTTCATATAAAAAAAACCATTATAATTATAATAATTATACTAATTAAGTAGTGCATAAAAATAGAATAATATCGATGATGTATTACTGAGATGTTAAAAGCTGTGGCAATAAGCCCAAAATGTCATGAGTTCAAGTGAGAAAAAAAAACGTCTACATGTGTGCATTAATTAAAAATTGAATTTCTCAAATTAGAATAACTTACAAAAAATAATTAAAAAGTCAAACTAGTGATATATGATATATTGGGAACATGTTCTACTCTAGTATACGTATCCTTTACAATGTGTGGCAACGTGCTGTACGGTCGTACGGAGCATGTGTCTGTGTGTCCAGGGAGCCGTACGGTGAGTGTACTGTGCTGATGTATTCCATATACATGCCGCGTGGCATTTCTAATGCGGACTGGATTAATGACCTGTTGATGACATGGCATCCTGTCATGTTTTATATTTTAATGAAAAAATAGATGGATGTTCCTCCCGTTTATTTTTACCGTTATTTTTCAGATTTTGTTTAGTTTTTATTTATATGTCAATTTACATAATCAATGCAGCGCTTATTAATTTTTTTTTCCCTCCAAATTTACCCCTCAATTTAAGTGTAATATATAAACAAAGTATTTACCTCTCCAATAAAAAATAACATTTCCCAAAGCAAAAAACTCTAAAATCAACTTGCATCATTAGTGACGATGTTGAAAATCGTCGGGTAATAAATCTGGGGTTTCCTTCCTCTGAGTGACAATCCGTTCAAGGCAGAACTCTTTAAAGAGGTGAAACTGGGGGTGTTTTTGTGGTGGTTTTGACTGCACTTGAGAAAATGTATCTCAGGCTGCCTACGTATCCAATGTGCGTATTGGAATCAAGCCTTCATAATTTCTTAGGGATTGTTTATATAGAGGGGCTTGTGCCCTAGAGTTGCGTGTAGCTTGCCCATGTAGGACTCTAATTTCGTGTTCCCTAAGGAATAGATAATGATGATTTGATCTCCTTGATTTGAGGAGATAATTACGGAAATATTCGAATGTCAGAATCGGAGACTTTATGATTTGGGATTCCTTCCGTATTTATCTGATTGTAGTACGCACGTGGGAGATCGGGTCCAAGGCGGATTCAGGCTGAGGTGCTAGAGTTCGTTTATGCTTAGGCTGACCTGCCGAGGTCGGGGAGTAGCCAAGCAAAGCTCAGCTCGGATTCTCGGTTAGGGGTTCTTGGCCTTTAAAGTGTTGTCTCTTTGTCTCTAGTTATGGTTGGATTACTATAGGGATGACACGTGACGATGTGCTAAACCGACCTCCATCATAAGCCCCCTAGATCTAGCTGAACTCGTGGGGTTAGCTCGGATCTGTCTAGATTGCGACTCGGTGCGGTCATCCTAGACTTGTAAAATATTTGAGCCATGTTTGCCAGGTGGTAGGATTGCCGTTATGACGTTTTCATAATTATTCCGGGATTCGAGGCATCGTTGCCACTGACTGGTGATGATGTCCAAAATCTCAACAAGTTTGGGTGGATTTAGAGATGGATATCTGGCTAATGTGAGTGATTTTACTGGCGGTTTCGCAGTGGCGCTTAAGAACAAGATGAAGAAAATATTGTGTTTGTGATTATGAGCTGAGCCGTAGAAGGTTGCCTATGTACCCTTAGTGTGTAAGGGATCAAGCCCAATTTACGTAGTTCTTAAAAAATGAGAGCCCCCTTTTTCCAAGGGTGTGATACTGCTATTTATAGGGCCATGAGTTGGCTATCACCAGGCTATTGGACGAGCTGGCAAACTGGGAAGCTACGGAGCTGAGGTCGGTCTTAGAGTGCCGAGCTGAAGAGCTGGCGAGCTGAGAGCCTTTGGCGAGATGAGAGCTTCGTTTATGAACTATTGCCTAGTTGTGTTGGCTTTGTTCGCGTTGAAGGATGGAGAGCTGAGAGCGGGTCGGCCCCCCAGCGCTTTGTGTTGGTCCCTTGGAAAGGCTAACACAAGTTTAGGGGGGGTGAATAAACTTGTCACCAAAAACTTTCTGTGGAAATATTATATTACATTGTTGTAATTATAAAGCGTTACATTGTAACATGTTACTTATGTATCAAGAGACATATTAATTGTATTGAATAAACAATCAATATGTCCTAAAGTCATAAAGTAACTCTAGTTTGTCCTATTATGTAATAGCCGACTCTCGCATTTAATACTAGCCAGCTCTAGTAACCTTTACTTTACTAGCTAGGACCTTTACGTGCTTTTATCTATTTATACCCTTTCTTAAAACATGAATAAACAAGTTGAAGTTTACTCAAGTATTATTACTTTTTCAAACTCTCTTCATGGTAGCAAAGCCTTAAAATCCTGAATCCGCTGCAAAATCTCTCTAACCTGCTGGAACATCTCATCTTATATCAAGAATGTCTTCATTATCTGAAGCTTACTCACCCTCAGTAGAGTCCCAGCTGCCTCAGCAGACTGGGGTCATTGAAAACCATTCATTTACAAATCACAGACTTGATGGCAACAACTACTTGTTGTGGTCAAGATCTATGAAAATGTATATCTCAGGCCAAAGCAAGATGGGATACTTGTCTGGCTCCAAACCTGCCCCTGCTGATCACCCTACTGATAGCTCAGCAATGTTGGTGGTCAGGAAGCCTACTGAGGTAACTGAGAAGGCAGGAAAATTGTTCTGTGACCACTGCAAATGCACAAATCACACCAAGGACACTTGCTGGAAACTCCATGGTAAGCCTAACTCTTTTAAACCCTCCAAACCAACCAGGAAGAGTCAGGGCAGGCATGTCAGTGAAGAAAGGAACAAAGATACCAGGTTGGATGCTCAGTTTGATGCCTTCAAAGCCTTCATTGCTTAACAAAAGGAAGGTAGTTCTATCACTGACATAGATACTCATGCTAAAACAGGTATATTCCACTCACCTCTCAGTAATGATACTTGGATTGTTGAATCTGGGGCCTCATCCCATATGACTGGTAACAAGAGTCTCATATCTCAGTTTAGGCCATGTCATCAAACCCACAATATTAGGATTGCTGATGGATCTATTTCATGTGCACAAGGTTTTGGAAATGTTAAACTTACTGATAAGATATACCTTCAGGATGTCCTATTTGTTCCAAAATTAGACTGTAACCTTATATCTATCAATAGACTCACTAAATACCTAAATTGGATAGTCTTGTTTAATGACAATCAGTGTATTTTCCAGGATCTTTCTTCACAGGAAGTGATTGGGAGAGCTAAAGCCTGCTCAGGACTGTTTATGGTAAACCCTGCTGAAGACAGAAGATTGAAGATTGAAACTGCCTCAGCAGCCTGCACCCAATCCTCAGAGAATATCATGTTATGGAATTATAGACTAGGTCATCAAAGTTTTGGTTATTTAAAGTCTTTATTTCCTGAATTGTTTAAAGGATGTAACCTCAGTGACCTTCAATGTGATATTTGTCAGTTTGCTAAACTTACTAAGTCTGTGTATACTAAATTTTTACCTTACTTGCCTTCCACACCTTTCACTCTAATACATAGTGATGTATGGGGACCTTCAAGAGTTAAATGTATAACATGGAAGAGGTGGTTTGTCACCTTCGTAGATGATCACACCAGGATCACAAGGCTGTTTCTGATGAAAGATAAATCTGAAGTTGGAACCATCTTCCAAGAATTCTATAATATGGTATCCACTCAATTTGAAACTAAGATTAAAATCTTAAAAACAGATAATGCCCTGGAATACTATGAGTCCAACCTCAACACCTTCCTAAATGATAAGGGGATTATTCACACCAATAGCTGTGTAGAGACACCTCAGCAAAATGGGGTTGTTGAGAGGAAGAACATGCACTTACTGGAGATGGCTAGATCAGTCATGTTCACCACACATGTACCTAAATATATGTGGGGTGAAGCTATATTAACTGCCACATACCTGATCAACAGGTTACCCAGCAAAGTGTTAGGATTCAAGACTCCCATTCAAACCCTGCTGACAACTCATCCATGTCCTCATCTCATTACTGACTTGCCTCCAAAGATCTTTGGATGTACTGTGTTTGTCTATATTATCATGCCCAACACAGAACCAAACTTGATCCCAAAGCTCATAAGTGCATCTTCCTAGGCTATGCCAAAGACATGAAAGGTTACAAGTGTTATTCTCCCACTGACAAAAGATTTTACAATTCTATGGATGTAAAATTCTTTGAAAGAACTCCATACTACAACAAACCTACTGAGACAGTCACAGATGGAAACCTTATTGAAATTGAGATCACTCCAATCCCTCAACCTACTCCTCAACAGACTCCTGATACTCATCAACCTACTGCACCTCTGCAGATTCCTGAACCTCAGCAGCCTATTGAGCCCCAGCATCCTACTGAACCTCAGCAACCTACTGAGCCTACTGAACCTCAGCAGCCTCCTGAGCCTACTGACCCTGCTCATTCTACTGATATTGATGACAGACCAATTGCTATCCGGAAGGGAAAGAGATCATGCACTAATCATCTATTCATACTTATGTGTCTTATGATCACTTGTCACCCTCTTTTCCTATGTTTACACAGGACTTGGATACTCACTCTATTCCTAAGATTATACAGGAAGCTCTCCAACATGATAAGTGGAAGGCAGCTGTCAAAACTGAAATGACTGCTCTCCTTGGCAACCATACTTGGGACCTCACCACTCTCTCACATGGAAAGAAGACAGTCAGTTGTAAATGGCTGTTCACCATCAAGTACAATGCTGATGGTACTATTGACAAATACAAAGCTAGACTGGTTGTAATGGGATTCACTCAAACATATGGACTTGACTACAAAGAGACCTTTGCACTTGTGGTAAAGCTAAACACTGTTAGGGTACTGATCTCACTTGCTGTCCAACTTGACTGGCCTCTCCACCAATTGGATATCAAGAATTCTTTCCTCCTAAATGGTGACCTTACTGAGGAAGTCTATATGAATGTACCTCCTGGTTTTGCCAACACTCACTCTCAAGGGAAAGATTTCAAATTGAGGAAATCTCTATATGGCCTAAAGCAGTCACCTAGAGCCTGGTTTGGCAAACTTACTACTATGGTTAAAGCTGCTGGATATCATCAATGCAACTCAGATCACACCATGTTTATCAAAACAACCAACCAGAAAAGATCCATTCTTATTGTCTATGTGGATGATATCATCCTTACTGGTGATGACCCTGCTGAGCTCCAACAATTGAAGACCCTGCTGGCCAAAGTATTTCAAGTTAAAGATTTGGGCTCCCTCAAGTACTTTCTTGGTATGGAAATAGCAAGAAACAGCCAGGGTATATCTGTCTCACAGAGGAAGTATATACTAGACCTGCTGAAGGAAACTGGCATGCTAGGCTGCAAACCAGCTATCTTCCCAGTAGACCCCAGTAATCCACTGGTACATGGTAATGTTGCTGTAAGAAAGGAACAATATCAGAGACTTGTAGGAAAACTCATCTATCTCTCTCATACAAGACCTGATATTGCATATGGAGTTAGCCTTGTCAGTCAGTTCATGCATTGCCCTACTGAGCACCATTGGGATGCTGACTACAGAATACTTAGATACTTGAAGTCCACTCCTGGCCAGGGCCTACACTTCACTAAGTCTACTGACAGATCAGTGAAGGTCTATACTGATGCTGACTGGGCTGGTTGCCACATAGACAGAAGATCTACCACAGGCTATTGCTCATATGTATAGGGTAATCTTGTCACTTGGAGAAGCAAGAAACAACCTACTGTCTCTAGAAGCAGTGCTGAAGCTGAACTCAGGGCACTGGTTTTGGGCATTTGTGAAGCATTATGGCTGAAAATAGTCCTTAATGACCTTCAGCAGACCCCTCAGCAACCTGTCATACTCTGCTGTGACAATAATTCAGCTTTATGCATGGCAGAGGATCCAGTCCATCATGATAAAACCAAACATGTGGATATTGACAGACATTTCCTTAAAGAGAATATTTATGCCAAGATCATTCAACTTCAGTATTTTCCCTCAGCAGACCAAAATGCTGATATTCTCACCAAGGCAATTCCACCGCTTATGTTCAGCAGACTGAGTAGCAAACTTGGCTGTATTGACATATACAACCCAGTTTGAGGGGGGGGGTGTGGAAATATTATATTACATTGTTGTAATTATAAATCGTTACATTGTAACATGTTACTTACGTATCAAGAGACATATTAATTGTATTGAATAAACAATTAATATGTCCTAAAGTCATAGAGTAACTCTAGTTTGTCCTATTATGTAATAGCCGACTCTAGCATTTAATACTAGCCGGTCTAGTAACCTTTACTTTACTAGCTAGGACCTTTACATGCTTGTATCTATTTATACCCTTTCTTCAAACATGAATAAACAAGTTGAAGTTTACTCAAGTATTATTACTTTCTCAAACTCTCTTCACTTTCCTAAACTGGATTTAAAACAAATTAAGGGTTACTTAAAACTTGTGTGGAGTTAAGCTGACTGAGCCGTGATTAAGTCAAACTGATTTAAGCAAAAACTGAGTCAACCGGCAGTGGATATATTTCTAGCCTTTTTCCTGATCTTGTTATTCTTTTATGAAATCTAAGAGTGATAAACTGAATTCTGATGAATGTCAGTTTGTGAACTGTGAAGTGTATAACAATCAACTATCAAAATGTTGTAAGTAAATGCTGAGTAAATAAATAAATACGTAAAGTAAATAAGGCGAATATTATAGAGGTTCCAGGTGGTGTAATCCTGTACGTCCTCTCTTCGCCTGTGGTGCGGAGGAAAATTCCAGTAGAACTTCTTGAGGTGAACTGTTACAAAAGGTCCTAAACAATAGTCCTTGGCTAATCCCTAGCTTCACTATCTAAACAGTTGTAGAACAGGTAGAATTACTGCTCTTCAATTGCTTGAACACTGATCCTTGGAGGGTTGAATTGCCTCTTCACTAGCTACCACCACAAACACAGTCTGCCCGACTGCTTGTAACAACTGTCCTTTACAAAACCTTCCGGTTTGCTTCACAGTCTAAACCTTTGATATAGAATCAAAGTTGGGTTGAGAATCAATGAATTGATTCTTGTTTGTGGTTCTTCAAAGTGTCTGATTCTTGATAAATTCTTTGTAGTTTGAACACTTGAAGAAATTCTTGAAATGATCTTGTTATAGCGCAGAGATGATAACAATTCGAATGACTAATGCACTTGATTTTTCTGATTGTTCTTGTTCTTAATTCGTGTTCATCTCTCTTTTTATCCTTGGTGCAAGTCCTCTATTTATAGTGTGAGATCCAATGTTTAATTGGCTTGAATTCGAATTGTGTCAATGTCTATTTTGTAACGGATATATTTTCTGACCGTTCTGCTGTGTCAGTAACTCATCCAATAAAATTGCTTCCTATATAACGTTCTACTGTACTATCAGCTTGTTGGATTATTGACATATAAAATTGAGTTTCCTTATCAGTTTTATTCTGAGATTATCACTTGTCAGTTTCTTGACTGACTTGGACCATTAACTGAGATTTTACTATTCTTCAAGTATCAGTACTCCAGTTTTTCATCTGATTATAATTGAATTAATCAGAGTACGCCATGGCTCATAGTCTTCTAAGAGTTCATTGACCTTATGACTCTTAGGTCTTCATACATGATCCATAAAGTCAGTTCAAGTCACCACAATCTTGCCTGAAGTCTAACTTTACAGTCTCGACATAGTCTTCATAACTGAGTTTGAACCCTCAGTTCTTCAATCTTTAATAACTGAGTCTGTGACCCTTAGTTCTTCATACTTTTGGATAAGCCAACTGAGTCTGTGTCCCTCAGCGATCTTATCTTCTTCAGTTTCATGTAGGTGTATTCTGAGTCAGTTTGTTTATCTTGATGATTTCCAGTTTTCTGAATGGCTTCCAGTTTTAAGTTTTACGACACACTAACTATTACAGTGCTTGTCTGATACAACCTATACAATTATCAGACTCTAGTAAAACCTAAACATTCAGTTCTAGACATCTTTTAGCTTTTCACTATAACAGCTAGCTTCAGCTCTTCGTCAACAAGGTTAAGATAATACTTTGAATAAGTATGATGAATTATCATCAAAACATAAATTTTATTTCCAAAAATTTCCCCCCTTTTTGATGATGCCAAAACTCTCCCTAAAAGAAAATCTTAAAGATCAAAACAATGTAACATAAAGTAAAACTGGAAAACTGGAATTCATTAGAATGAGCAAAAACTGGAATAGTTACATTTAGTCCAAATAATTGTGATTAAAGACTAAGCTTTTTCATAACTGAAATAAACGTCTTCTCTTTGTCATACAGACGATAGTCATTTTCTAGCTTGGAGTCTTCCTTTGAAAATGTCTTGTTGTAGTCAACTTGACTTCCTTCCTTCCATCTTCTCCATAGAAATAACTTCGGTAAGTCTGATTCTTTCAAGTAGTATTTTTCAAATTCTACTACATCAGCTTTCATTTGTTCAGTCTTTTCTTTAATCTGTAGTTTATCATCAATCCTTTGATTCTTCTTATATTGTGCCATTTTCTGCTTTGAGAATACATCAGATAAGAAATAGTTCAAGGATTCTTCAAATGTCCGGTCCTTGTACTTGGCTTTGATAGGATTGTGATCTTTGATAAACTTCATCCACAGATCCTTTGTAAGAGTAGCTCTCTGTTCTCCAGGTTGACTGTATTTCTCAATGAGCTGCTCGTCAGTTAACTCTTTCCTTAAGAACTTAGGATCTGATTTGTATCTTTCCAATTCTTCTTCAAGTCGTTTTATCTCTTTAAATAACTTCAGCTTTTCTTCTTCAGCTTCCCCCTTTTTGGCATTATACAGCTGATCTACCAAAGCATGGGTTGCCTGTTGGTCGGCTGATATACGTTGCTGAGAAGCGATTACTTCCTTAAGCTGAGTTTCTAACCCGTAGATGTGCTGATTCATATGCCAGTGAGCCTGAGCATGTGTTTCTCTATCTACTGTGGTTTAGTCTTCTAGTTTCTGTTTAAGTAACATAATTTCTGAAGCAGAACTTGAACTGGATTTGTGGATCGTCTCTAGTCTTGCATGAACTGAGACATCTGTTCTAGTTCTATAATTGGGATATCCAGAAATATTTGATAGAAGGCCATTTTGTGCATCCTTGTGGCTGAGCACAATCTTCAAGTTTTCATGAACTTTGGCCAACTCATCCTTTGTTAGGATGTCATAAGGATCATATGTCATTTTAGGTTGATCCTTGGGCTGAGTGATATCTTCAATAATCATCAGTTGTTGATTATCAGTTCCATCAGCTGCTTGCTGAATGTCAGTTGTCTGATTTCCAACTGGAAACTCTTCTTACTGACTTACAGTTTGCGTATCTAGAGATCGAGGTTGAATTTCTGAATGCAAAAAACTGTAGTCACATCAGCTTCTTTCCTTGTATGATCATCTTCATCATCATCCTTTTTCCTTGAACTTTCTTTGGAAACAGATGATGTGGCTGATTCTCTCTTTTGAGCTAGTTCAGTAAACATTTTTAAACAGTTTTCAAGAAACTCTGATATAGGAAGTAGAGTATAAATCTCCGATTTCTGATTTCTCCAAGAGTAACTTCTCTTCAGTCTGTAGACTAACATCACGAGAATCCTCTGGTTTAAGCTTTATGTTCATTAGTCTGACAATTTTATCAGCTTCAAAAACTGGGGCTGATTGCTGAACTGATTGATGTTGTAATTGAGAAGTATTATCAGCAAGAGTGTTTTTCCTTGTAACCTCAGTTGTCAGTTGTTGTTGTTGTTCCCCATCAGTTGGTGCTGTCTTAGTTGAGGTTGCTGGGTATAAACATATTACAACTGATCTTTCTTGTGCTGAGTCTGCCTTTCACTTGATTCCTTTGTGTTCAGCTTCCTGCCGAGACACAATTTTCTGACCGGCTTCTGATACCAATTGTTGTGATTTCCTTTGTAGCTGCATCTTGTCTTGCTTGCTTCCCTTCCTTGAGTCTTTCCAGATAGAATTGAATGATTCCACTGAGTGTTTTCTTTAGTCGAAATCTACCAACAGTTGCCTGACCTTCAGCTTGAGCTCTTTGTACACTTTCCACATCGGCTAAATGCTGCTTCTTTATCTGATTGAATACATAACCTGCCCAATTGAATTCTATTTCATCCCAAATTATGTTCATCTGATAAATATTCTCTTCGGATAGTGTACTGAATCCTTTGGATTTTCCAATGACATGTTTGCTGAGCCATCTGCTGAGGTGCGCAAATTCTGGCTTGAGATTGTCAACAGGACTATCAATTCGTACTGGTTCCTTAGAGTAGGTAAGTTGCTTCAGAAAAGCTTCTTGTTGCAATGGTAGAGTAGTCAAATCTATTGATGTCACAGATGAATCCGTGAAACCAAATAATGACTTCATAACTCTTTCATTAACAGCAATACGATCTTCATGAACTGTAGTGATCAGAGAGTTTCGTACCAATCGCATATTCTCCCAAAATTGCAAAATTCCTTCCACATCACGTGGTTCGTTGAATTTAACTTCTAGAAGATTTCTTAGACCTGGTTGTTTCTGGATTTTATTACAAATCCAACTTACTAACAGAGTGTTGTTGCACATTGCTTCATAAATATCGAGTGAAAATTCATCTAACTCTATGATCAATATTTCTTGTTTTTATTTGTCTGAAGTGGCCATAACTGTGTGTGAACACAAAATTTGATTTTTGAGAGGAAAGGATTTCAAGAGTCTGATTCTGTTTTTAGGAAAGAGACGAAGAATTTGAAATTTGATTGAAAATAGTGTGAACGAGGGTTGAATAAATAGGTAGGATATACTGTCGGTTTGAGTAGTACAACTTTTCAAATTCCATGATTGTTTGGGTAACCGATGTATGCACTGTTCTGACAGTCTTGGGGTGTACACGCAATATTCTGACAAAAAGAACTGTAGTAATTAAATGCGATATAACCACTGTCGCTTTTATCTTATCAACCTTTGACTTAAGTTGACTGAGATAGAAACTGAGACTGAAGTCAAATTAGTCAGTTTCAGTTAAGTCTATCAGTTTTAGTTGATCTGTTTGAAATTGTTGATGTCAATGACTAATCTATTAAGTGAGCGCACCCAGCATAGCAAAGATTAATCCCCTTGACGAATTTCTGGCTTAACTGATTTCAACTGACTTTTATTATCCCCAATTCTGTTCTTAGTTTGGCAAATCTGTCTCTGTCCAATGGCTTTGTAAAGATATCTGCCAACTGATCTTAAGTAGGTACATAAAGAACTGTGATATCCTTTTTCTCTGCATGATCTCTTATGAAGTGGTGACGCACATCAATGTGCTTTGTCCTTGAGTGTAAAACTGGATTATCAGTGAATGCAATTGCACTTGTGTTATCACACATTATGTGAATCATTCCTTCTTCTATCCCGTAATCCCTTAATTGCTGTCTAATCCATAACACTTGAGCACAACAACTTCCAGCTGCTATGTATTCAGCTTCAGCTGTAGAAGTTGAGATTGAGTTTTGCTTTTTGCTAAACCATGACACAAGTCTATTTCCTAGTAACTGACATGTGCCTGATGTGCTTTTTCTGTCCACTTTGCATCCAGCATAATCTGAGTCTGAATAAGATATTAGCTTGAATTCTCCTTCTTTTGAATACCAAAGTCCAACTCCATCTGTATCTTTCAGATATTTTAATGTTCTTTTCACAACTGTGAGATGGCTTTCCTTTGGTTTTGACTTAAATCTTGCACATACACCAACAGTAAATGATATATCTGGCCTACTTGCTGTAAGATAGAGTAAGATTCCAATCATCCTTCTGTAAAGTGTTTGATTAACATCTTTGCCTTCTTTGTCTTCATCTAATCTAATATTGGTCCCCATTGGTGTAGAAATTCCAGTTGATTTTTCCATTCCAAATTTTTTGATAAGTTCTCTTGTATACTTGGTTTGGTGAATGAAAATTCCATCATCTAATTGTTTAACTTGTAATCCAAGAAAGTAATTCAATTCTCCCATCATACTCATTTGGAATTTTGCTTTTCATCAAACATGCAAATTTCTCACATAATTGTTCATCTTCCGATCCAAAAATAATGTCATCAACACAGATTTGAACATGTAGAGTATTTTCACAATTTTTCATTCTAAACAAAGTTTTGTCTATAGTCCCTTTGATGAATCCATTATCTACTAGAAACTGAGAAAGTTTCATACCAAGCTCTTGGTGCTTGTTTTAGTCCATAAAGAGCTTTCCTTAGTCTTAAAACTTTGCCAGCTTGATCTTTGATTTCAAATCCAGGTGATTGTTGAACATATACTTCTTCTTCAAGAATTCCATTCAAGAATGCGCTTTTAACATCCATCTGGTAAACTTTGAATTTCTTATGAGCTGCAAAGGCAAGAAATAGTCTGATTGCTTCTAATCTTGCAACTGGTGCGTAGCTTTCATCAAAGTCTACGCCTTCTGCTTGAGAGTATCCTTTAGCTACAAGTCTAGCTTTGTTTCTGATGATATTCCTATCTTCATCAAGTTTGTTTCTGAAAACCCATTTGGTTCCAATAATATTCACATGAACTGGTCTTTCTACCAATTCCCATACTTGATTTCTTTCAAGCTCATTCAATTCTTCTTGCATAGCTAGTATCCAATCTGGATCATTCAAAGCTTCTTCTATTTCCTTAGGTTCAGATTGAGATAGAAAACATGCAATCATTGCATCTAGTTAATGTCTTGTTCGAACGCCAGTTTGAGTATCACCAATAACTTGTTCTTCAGGGTGATCTCTCATCCATTGATATGTGGGTGTTTGCATTAAAGGATCTACATCTTGTTCGACTGGTTCTTCAGGAGCTGGTTCTTGAATTTCTCCAGTTGGATCAGAAACATGTAGTTCAGGTGTGGTTTGTTGAGTAGTTGGAAACTGAGACTGGTCTAGATCTGAACATTCTGAATTTTGTAGTCTCCTAATGTCAACAAAAACTGGTTCTGGCGAGACTGGTAACTGAGACTGAGAAACTGGTTCTGGTCTGTCTTCAGTTGTTTCACCAAGGAAGTTTGGTTCATCAAATACCACGTGAATTGATTCTTCAGGCTTGAGTGTCGTTTTATTTAGTACTCTAAAAGCTTTGCTGACACTTGAGTATCCTAGAAAAATTCAATCATCAGCTTTGGGCTGAAAAACATGAAGTTGATCTTTCCCATTGTTGTGTATGAAACATTTGCTTCCAAAAGCATGAAAGTAGGAAACATTTGGTTTTCTTCCATTCCAAATTTCATAAGGAGTCTTCTCATGCCTTTTGTTCATGAGAGCTCTATTTTGTGTGTAACATGCTGTGTTAACTGCTTCTGCCCAATATCTTTCAGGTAGTTTTGCTTCACAGATCATAGTCCTTTCTGCTTCTTTGAGTGTTCTGTTTATTCTTTCAGCTACACCATTCTGTTGAGTTGTTCCTGTGGCAGCAAATTGGTGTAAAACACCATTTTCTTCACAATATTCAATAATCACACTGTTGAGGAATTCAGTTCCCTTATCTGATCTTATCTTCAAAACTGATACTCCTTTCTAATTTTGAAGTATCTTGAGTAATTCTGTAAGTCTTTGTTTGGTTTCACTTTTCTTGGTTAAGAAGATTACCCAAGTGTACCTTGAAATATCATTTACTACCACCAATGTATACTTCATTCCACTGATACTAATTGGTGTGATAGGTCCAAATAGATCCATATGTAGTAGTTCCAGATGTCTGGTTGTTGTATGCTGAGACTTGGTCTTGAAACTTGCTTTTGTTTGCTTTCCTTGTTGACAAGCATCACATAAGCTGTCCTTCTTATATGAGATTTCCGGTAGTCCAATGACTAATTGTTTCTTAACAAGTGTGTTGATGTCATCAAAATTAAGATGACTCAGTTTCTTGTGCCATAGCCAACTGATTTCTGATTTGGTATGCACAAGCAAACAAGTTTCAGCAACGGCTGTTGTCCAGTCTACTACATACATATTCTCTTTTCTTCTTCTGGCTAAAACAACTTGATAAGCTGATTCGCTGACGACAACGCATAATTCTTTGTCAAAGGTAACTTTGTATCCCATATCATAGAATTGACTGGTGCTGAGTAGATTGTAGTGTAATCCTTCTACATAAGATACATTCTTGATTGTAAGTCCATTCTTGATTAAGGTGCCATAACCTTTGGTGTATCCAGGTTTGTCTTTACTTCCAAAATTAACCTTTGGTCCATCTTTTGCAATAAAATTACTCAGACAGTCTTTACTCTTTGTCATGTGCCTAGAGCAACCCCTATCAAAGTACCATATATCTTGCAATAAAAATTAAATAATTTTAGGTACCCAACTCAGTTTGGGTCCATGGGGGTCAGTTGTCAGTACAACTCTAGGGATATATCCTTTAGGTATTCTTCGGATATTATTGCACTTGTTTTCAATCATTTAAGCCACACTCACATAGTGTATATGTTTGGACTGTGTCTTATTTATATGATCTCTCAGATATTTTGACTGAAATTTATTTCCATCATGCTTCCTATTAAAACTTGAATAATAACCATCATTCCTTTTGTACTGAGGTCTGGACTGACCTTGGTACTGGGGCTTTTGCTGAGAACTGAGATTAGCTCTCTACTGAGTTTTGGACTGAAACTTGTGCTAAGTTTTCTGTCTGGAATGATTTCTATTATCAGTTTTATTAGTAGATGTAGTAAAATTCCAATCATCATCAGTGGGGTATAGTCTTCCTTTCCCCCTGAATGTGTGAGTCTATGGATGATTGACATTCTTGGATTTACTTTGATTGAAATTTTTCTGGTTCTTGACTTGATTGATTTTTGTGGACCTGGTAGTTGATTTCCCAGTTCGGTTTTCTTGAAATACATCTGATCTACCATTTGGTTTACCCTTGTTGGTAGATCCAGTTGTTTTCTTGGAAAACTGATTTATCCTATGTGATACTGGCTTTACTGGTTCAGTAATTTTCTCAGTTTGTGGAAGTTGCTCAGCTACAAACTTAATACCAGTTTTGGTACTAGGTTCAACAGCTTTGCTGGTTCTATTCTTGGAAGATTGCGTGTATCAAATCCTAAACCCGTCTTGTCTCCATACGGTTTTCCTGATTTGAATCCAGTAACTGAACTTGATTGAGCAAATGATTCAGTTGCTGCTGCTGATGCAGTAGGCTGATACTGAATCTTTTCTTTATCAGTTTTAGTCAGTTTCAGCATTTTTAGTTCAGACTTCAAATTTTCAACTTCAAGAATTAGATTCTCTTTTTCAGCTTTAATTGATTCATAACCAGCTTGAATAGTCACTAGCTGATTCATCAATTCATCAAGAGTTTCTTCTAATTCAAGATTTTTTGGATTGGAGTCAGCAGTTGAAGAACATGCATTTTGCATGGAAATTTGAGCTGAAGGGAATTTAGAATTTGATTCACAAACCTCATTTTGGTCTTCCATGTGTGCCATTAAAGCTGTGTCATTTGATAGTCTTTCAGTACCAGCTTCATAATCTGACTTATCTCCAGCAAGGAGTGCTCTTCTACCGAGTCTTCTTGGTGGGGTCTTCTTGGTCAGTTCTGGACACTCAGCTTTAAAATGTCCAGGTTTCTTGCAGTTGAAACAGAGATATTCATCATCTTTTCTTTTCTTAGGAGTCCTCTTGATGAACTTCTGAGTGACTGTGTGTCCACTCTTCATTCTTCGAATTCTGTTCAACATTAGAGCCATCTGTTCTTCCATCTCATCCAATTCATGAAGATTTCTTGATGAATTTTCTTGATTGTCATTTGATGCTGCTCCAAGTGTAGTGGTCTTTGGTTCTTCTAGAGCTTTGATTATTGCAGCTGTACTTGTAAAATCTTCACTGAATTCATAAGCTTTCAAATCTGAGAAGATTTTGAATGAATCCTCTATGTCAAGTCTTCTAGATTCTTCCATAGCAGTGACCTTCATTTTCCAGCACATTGGTAATGCCTTCAAGATTCTTGTATTGATAACTTTCTTTGAGTACTCAATCTTGAGTAGATCTAATTCATTCATGATAGCACTGAATCTTGTTTCCATTTGGTCAATGGTTTCTCCATATTTTATCTTGAAATTTTCAAAATTTTGTTTTGCAACAGAAATTTTGTTTTCTTTGATTGAATCTGTTCCTTCACAAACAAGTTGTAGTGTGTCCCACATTTTCTTGGCAGTTGTGCATTCTTTCACCTTTAAGTACATGTTGCTGTCAAGGGTTCTGAGGATAAAATCCATAGCAACATTTTTGAGATTGTTTCTCTTGCGATCATCACTAGTCCATTTGGATTTGGGCTTTGCAACTCGAACTTGCTCTTCACCAACAGTTTGCATGTGAGTGATCTGAATTGGTCCATCAGTGAGTACATCCATCATTTCATCATGAGTAGCTTCCAGGAAAGCCTACATACGACGTTTATATTCATCAAATCTGTCCATGTTGCACATAAGCATCTGTCTCTCATATTGATTGTTATCCATTGTGAGTGAGTGAAGACTGATAGTAAATTAATTGGAACTGAGCTTTCAAATGAGAACAACTAAAGGAGATATAGAGCGAATGATATATTGTCAAAGAAACACTGCTCCGATACCAATTGTTGGTCCCTTGGAAAGGCTAACACAAGTTTAGAGGGGGGGGGGGGAGGGGTGAATAAACTTGTCACCCAAAAATTTCTTAAAGTGGATTTAAAACAAATTAAGGGTTAGTTAAAACTTGTGTGGAGTTAAGCTGACTGAGCCGAGATTAAGTCAAACTGATTTAAGCAAAAACTGAGTCAACCGGCAGCGGATATATTTCTAGCCTTTTTCATGATCTTGTTATTCTTTTATGAAAGCTAAGAGTGATAAACTGAATTATGATGAATTTCAGTTTGTGGACAGTGAAGTGTATAACTGTTGGATATAAAATTTATGTTTTGATGATAATTCATCTTATTTGTTTAAAGTATTATCTTAATCCCATTGATGAAGTGCTGAAGCCAGCTGTTATAGTGAAAAGCTAAAAGATGTCTAGAACTGAATGTACAGGTTTTACTAGAGTCTAATATTTGTATAAGTTACATCAGACAAGCACTGTAATAATTAGTGTGTCGTAAAACTGAAAAACTAGGAGTCATCTAGAAAACTGGAAATCACTAAGACAAAAACTGACTCAGAATACACCAGCATGAAACTGAAGAAGATAAGTTCGCTGAGAGTTACAAACTCGGTTGCCTTATCTAAGAAGACTGAAGAACTGAGGGTCACAGACTCAGTTATTGAAGATTGAAGAACTGAGGGTTCAAACTCAGTTATGAAGACCAAGTCGAGACTGTAAAGTTAGACTTCAGGCAAGATTGTGGTGACCTGAACTGACTTTACGGATCTTGTATGAAGACATAAGAATCATAAGGACAATGAATTCTTGGATGATAATGAGTCATGGTGTACTCTGATTAAGTCAATTATAATTAGATGAAAACTGGAGTACTGTTATTTGAAAAAGAGTAAAATCACAGTTAATGCTCCAAGTCAGTCAAGAAACTGACAAGTGATAAACTCAGCATAAAACTGATAAAGAAACTCAGTTTTATAAGTCAGCCATCCAACAAACTGATAGTACAGTCGAACGTTATAAAGGAAGCAAATTTATTGGATGAGTTACTGATACAGCAGAACAGTCAGAAGATATAGCCGTTACAAAAGAGACGTTGATACAATTCGAATTGAAGTCAGATGAACGTTGGACCTCAGACTATAAATGGAAGACTTTGCACCCAAGATAAACATAACGAATTAACAAGTATTATCAAGCAAGTTTGTGCATTAGTCATCTTATTCGAATTACTATCATCTCTGCGCTATAACAAAGATCATATCTAGAAATTCTTCAATTGTTCAAGCTACACAGATTTTATCAAGAATCATACACTTTGAAGAACCACAAACAAGAATCAATTTATTGATTCTCAGCCCAACTTTGATTCTACATCAAAGGTTTTAGACTGTAAAGCAAACCGGGAAAGTTTCGACAAGGACAGTTGTGACAAGTAGTCGGGTAGACTGTGTTTGTGGTGGTAGCTGGTGAAGAGGCAATTCAACCCTCCAAGGATCAGTGTTCAAGCAATTGAAGAACAGCAATTCTACCTGTTCTACAACTGTTTAGATAGTGACGCTGGGGATTATCCAAGGACTATTGTTTAGGAATTTTTGTAACAATTCACTTCAAGAAGTTCTAGTGGAATTTTCCAACGCACCACAGGGGAAGAGAGGATTGACAGGATTACACCACCTAGAACCTCGATAACACTTGTCTTATTTACTTTACGCACTTACTTACTTATTCAGCATTTACTTACAGCATTTTGATAATTGATTGTTATACACCTCACAGTTCACAAACTGACATTCATCAGAATTCAGTTTACTACACTCAGTTTTCACAGAGAATAACAAGATCAAGAAAAAGGCTAGAACTTTATCTGCTGCCGGTTGACTCAGTTCCAAGCTTAAGTAAGTTTGATTTAAACTCAGCTTAACTCCACACAAGTTTAACTGAACCTTAATTTGTTTTAAATCCAGTTTTAGGGATAAGTTTATTCACCCCCCCTCTAAACTTGTGTTAGCCTTTCCAAGGGACCAACAATTGGTATCGAAGCGTTGTTTCTTTGATAATATATCAATTGCTCTATATCTCCTCTAGTTGTTCTCATTTGAAAGCTCAGTTTTCAGTTGATAAACAATAAATTTTCACTCACTCACTATGGATAACAATCAATATGCAAGACAGATGCTTATGTGCAACATGGACAGATTTGACGAATATAAACGTCGTATGCAGGCCTTTCTAGCAGCTACTCTTGATGAAATGATGGACGTACTCACTGACGGACCAATTCAGATCACACATATGCAAACTGTTGGTGGAGAACTAGTTCGAGTTGCAAAGCCCAAATCCAAATGGACCAGTGATGATTGCAAGCGAAACAATCTCAACAATGTTGCTATGGATTTTATTCTTAGGACTCTTGACAGCAACATGTACTTGAAGGTGAAAGAATGCACAACTGCCAAGGAAATATGGGACAAACTACAGCTTGTTTGTGAAGGAACAGATTCAATGAAGGAAAATAAGATCTCTGTTGCAAAACAAAAGTTTGAAAATTTCAAGATGAAATATGGAGAGACCATTGATCAAATAGAGAAAAGATTCAGTGCTATCATGGATGAATTAGACCTACTCAAAATTGAGTACTCTAAGAAAGTTATCAACACAAGAATCTTGAAGGCATTACCAATGTGCTGGAAGATGAAGGTCACTGCTATGGAAGAATCTAGAAGACTTGACATAGAGGACTCATTCAAAATCTTCTCAGATCTGAAAGCTTATGAATTCAGTAAAGATTTTACAAGTACAGCTGCAATAATCAAAGCTCTAGATGAACCAAAAACCACAGCACTTGCAGCAGCATCAAATGACATTCAAGAAAACTCATCTAGCAATCTTCATGAATTGGATGAAATGGAAGAACAACTGGCTTTGATGATGACAGAATTCGAAGAATGAAGAGTGGACATCAAGTCACTCAGAAGTTTATCAAAAGGGCTCCTGAGAAAAGAAAAGACGATGAATATCTCTGTTTTAACTGCAAGAAACCTGGACATTATAAAGCTGAATGTCCAGAACTAACCAAGAAGACGCCACCAAGAAGAGTTGGAAGAAGAGCACTCCTTGATGGAGATGAATCAGATTATGAAGCTGGTACTGAAAGACTGTCAGATGACACAGCTTTGATGGCACACATGGAAGATACAAATGAGGTATGTGAATCAAACTCAAAATATTCCTCAACTCAGATTTCCATGCAAAATGCATGTTCTTCGACTGCTGACTCCAATCCAAAAAATCAAGAATTAGAAGAAACACTTGATGAATTGATGAATCAGCTGGTAATTATTCAAGCTGGTTGTGAATCAATTAAAGCTGAGAAGGAAAGTCTAATTCTTGAAGTTGAAAGATTGAAGTCTGAATTAAAAATGTTGAAATTGACTAGAACTGATAAAGAAAAGATTCAGCATCAGCCTACTGTATCAACAGCAGCAACTGAATCATTTTCTCAATCAAGTTCAATTACCAGATTCAAATCTGGAAAACCATATGGAGACAAAACTGGTTTAGGATTTGATACACAGCAATCTTCTAAGGATGGAACTAGCAAAGCTGTCAAACCTAGTACTAAAACTGGTATCAAGTTTGTAGCTGAGAAACTTCCACAAACTGAAAAAATTGTTGAACCAGTAAAGCCAGTATCACATAGGACAAATCAGTTTTCCAAGAAAACAACCAGATTTACCAACAAAGGGAAACCAAATGGTAAATCAGCTGTATCTCAAGAAAACCGAACTGGGAAATCAACTACCAGGCCCATAAAAACCAATCAAGTCAAGAACCAGAAAAATTACAGTCAAAGTAAATCCAAGAATGTTAATCATTCAAGGATTCACACATTCAGGGGGAAAGGAAGACTATATCCCGCTGATGATGATTAGAATTTTACTGCATCTATTGGTAAAACTGATAATAACAATCATTCTAGACGAAAAACCAATCAAAGGTTTCAGTCCAAGACTCAGCAGAGGACTAATCTCAGTTCTCAGCAAAAGTCCCAGTACCAAGGTCAGTTCAGACCTCAGTACAGAAGGAATGACGGTTGTAATTCTAGCTTTAATAATAGAAAGCAACATGGAAATAAGTTTCAGTCAAAAGACCTGAGAGATCATATAAAGAAGACACAGTCCAAACATAGATACTAAGGGAGTGTAGCTTACATTTATGAAAACAAGTGCAACAATATCCGAAGAATCCCAAAAGGATATATTCCCAGAGTTGTACTGACAACTGACCCCCATGAACCCAAACTGAATTGGGTACCTAAAAACTTCTAATTTTTATTGCAGGATATATGGTACTTTGACAGTGGTTGCTCTAGACACATGACAAAGAGTAAAGACTGTCTCAGTAATTTCATTGCAAAGGATGGACCAAAGGTTAATTTTGGAAGTAAAGCCAAACCTGGATACACCAGATGTTATGGCACCTTAACCAGGAATGGACTTACAATCAAGAATGTATCTTATGTAGAAGGACTACACTACAATCTACTCAGCACCAGTCAATTTTGTGATATGGGATACAAAGTTACTTTTGACAAAGAATTCTGCGTTGTCGTCAGCGAATCAGCTTATCAAGTTGTCCTAGCCGGAAGAAGAAAATAAAATATGTATGTTGTAGATTGGACAATAGCCGTTGCTGAAACCTGTTTGCTTGTGCATACAAAATCAGAAATCAGTTGGCTATGGCACAAGAAACCGAGTCATCTTAATTTTGATGACATCAACACACTTGTTAAGAAGCAATTAGTCATTGGACTACCAGAAATATCATATAAAAAGGACAGCTTATGTGATGCGTGTCAACAAGGAAAGCAAACAAAAGCAAGTTTCAAGACCAAATCTCAGCATTCAATAACCAGACATCTAGAATTGCTACACATGGATTTATTTGGACCTATTACACCAATTAGTATCAGTGGAAAGAAGTATACATTGGTGGTAGTCGATGATTTTTCAAGATACACTTGGGTAATCTTTCTAACCAAGAAAAGTGAAACAAAGCAAAGACTCACAAAACTACTCAAGAGACTTCAGAATCAGAAAGGAGTTTCAGTTGTAAAGATAAGATCAGATAAATGAACTGAATTCCTCAACAGTGTGATTATTGAATATTGTGAAGAAAATGGTGTTTTACACCAACTTGCTACCACAGGAACACCTCAACCGAATGGTATAGCTGAAAGAAGAAATAGAACGCTCAAAGAAGCTAGGAGGACTATGATCTGTGAAGCTAAACTACCTGAAAGATATTGGGCAGAAGTAGTTAACACAGCTTGTTACACACAGAACAGAGCTCTCATGAACAAAAGACATGAGAAGACCCCTTATAAAATTTGGAATGGAAGAAAACCAATTGTTTCATACTTTCATGCTTTTGGAAGCAAATGTTTCATACACAATAATGGAAAAGATCAACTTCATGTTTTTCAGCCCAAGGCTGATGAAGGAATTTTTCTAGGTTATTCAAGTGTCAGCAAAGCCTTTAGGGTACTAAATAAAAGAACACTCAAGCATGAAGAATCAATACATGTAGTATTTGATGAGCCAAACTTCCCTGGTGAGGCAACTGAAGACCGACAAGAACCAGTTTCTCAGTCTCAGTTACCAGTTATGCCAGAACCAGTTTCAGTTGACGTTGGAAGACTACAAATTTTAGAATGTTCAGATCAAGATCAGTCTCAGTTTCCAACTACCCATCAAATCACTCCTGAACATGTTACTGATCCAACCGAAGAAATTCAAGAACCAGTTCTTGAAGAACCAGTCGAACAAGATATAAGTCCTTTGATACAAACAACCACATATCAATGGATGAGAGATCACCCTGAAGAACAAGTAATTGGTGATACTCAAACTGGCGTTCGAACAAGACATCAATTAGATGCGATGATTGCGTGTTTTCTATCTCAATCAGAACCTAAAGAAATTGAAGAAGCTTTGAAAGATCCAGACTGGATATTAGCTATGCAAGAAGAACTCAATGAATTCGAGAGAAATCAAGTATGGGAATTGGTAGATAGACCAATTCATGTCAATATCATTGGAACCAAATGGGTTTTCAGAAATAAACTTGATGAAGATGGGAATATCATCAGAAACAAAGCTGGACTTGTAGCTAAAGGATACTCTCAAGCTGAAGGCATAGACTTTGATGAAACCTATGCACCAGTTGCAAGATTAGAAGCAATCAGATTATTTCTTGCCTTTGCAGCTCATAAGAAGTTGAAGGTTTATCAGATGGTTGTTAAAAGCGCATTTCTGAACGGAATTCTTGAAGAAGAAGTATTCGTTCAACAACCACCTGGATTCGAAATCAAAGATCAAGCAGACAAAGTTTTCAAGCTAAGGAAAGCTCTTTATGGACTTAAACAAGCACCAAGAGCTTGGTACGAAACTCTATCTCAGTTTCTAAAGGATAATGGATTTACCAAAGGAACAATCGACAAAACCTTATTCTGAATGAAGAATGGAGAAGATACTCTACTTGTTCAAATTTATGTTGATGATATCATTTTCGGATCAGAAAATGAACAGCTTTGTGATAAGTTTACAAGTTTGATGAAAAGCAAATTTCAGATGAGTATGATGGGAGAATTGAATTACTTCCTTGGATTGCAAGTTAAACAATTAGATGATGGAATTTTCATTCACCAAACAAAGTATACAAGAGAACTTATAAAAAAGTTTGGAATGGAAAAATCTACTGGAATTTCTACACCAATGGGGACCAACATCAGGCTAGATTAAGACAAAGAAGGCAAAGATGTTGATCAAACACTCTACAAAAGGATGATTGGAAGCTTACTCTATCTTACAGCAAGTAGGCCAGACATATCTTTTATTGTCGGTGTATGTGCAAGATTTCAGTCCAAACCAAAGGAAAGTCATCTCACAATTGTAAAAAGGACATTGAAATATTTGAAACACATAGATGGAGTTGGAATATGGTATTCAAAAGAAGGAGAATTCAAGCTGATATTTTATTCAGACTCAGATTATGCTGGATGCAAAGTGGACAGAAAAAGCACATCAGGCACATGTCAGTTATTAGGAAACAGACTTGTGTCATGGTTTAGCAAGAAGCAAAACTCAATTTCAACTTCAACAGCTGAAGCAGAGTATATAGCAGCTGGAAGTTGTTGTGCTCAAGTTTTATGGATCAGACAGCAATTAAGAGATTATGGGATAGAAGAAGGAACAATTCCCATAATGTGTGACAACACAAGTGCAATTTCAATCACTGATAATCAAGTGTTACACTCAAGGACAAAACACATTGATGTGCGTCATCACTTTATAAGTGATCATGCAGAGAAAAAAGGATATAACAGTTCTTTATGTACCTACTGAAGATCAGTTGGCAGATATCTTTACAAAGCCATTGGACAAAGAAAGATTTGCAAAATTAAGAACTGAGTTGGGAATAATCAAAGTCAGTTAAATCAGTTAAGCCAGAGATTCGTCAAGGGGATTAACCTTTGTTATGTTGGGTGCGCTCACTTAACAGATCAGTCATTGACATCAACAATCTCAAACTGATTAACTGAAACTGAAAGTTTGATGGAACTGGACATTATCTCTAAAACTGACCCCAGCATCAGTCTCTATTCCAGTCAAATTCAGTCAAAGGTTGACATGATAAAATCAACATCAGTTACGTCGCATTAAATTACCGCAGTTCTTATTGTCAGAATTTCGCGTGTACACCCCACGATTGTCAGAACAGTACATGCATCAGTTACCAAAAACCATCAAGGAATTTGAAAAGTTGTACCACTCAACCGCCAGAATTCCCTACCTATTTATTCAACCTCTGTTCACATTACTTCAAATCAAAATTCAAATCCTCATCCTTTCCAGAAAACAAAACAAACCCTTCAAAATCTCTCTTCTCAAAAATCAATTTTGTGTTCACACTCAAAAATGACCACTTCAAAAAAATCAAAACAAGAAAGATTAATAACAGATTTAGATGAGCTAACATTCGAAATGTGTGAAGGTTTGTGTCAAAACACTCTGTTAGCAAGATGGATATGTGATAAAATAGAGAAACAACCAGGCTTGAGAAACTTACTGGAAGTTAAGTTCAAAGAAGAATGTGATACAGAAGGAATTTTGCAATTTTGGCAAAATATGCGTTTGGTACGAGACTCTCTGATGACCAAAGTTAGTGGAGATCGCATTGTTCTCAATGAAAGCGTCATAAGGACACTCTTTGGCTTTCCAAATTCAACTGTGACAACAACAGATTGGACTACTTTACAATTGAAAAGAGAAGATTTTCTTGAGGTACTTACTTTTTCTACATAACCAATCGAAGCTGGTATTCATGTAGACAAAATCAAGCCAGAATTTGGACATCTCAGCAGATGGCTCAGCAAACACGTCATTGGGAAATCCAAAGGAGTTAGTATACTGTCATGAATATAATCTGGGATGTAATAGAATTCAATTGGGCAGGCTATGTTGTCAATCAGTTTAAGAGACAACATTTGGCTGAATTAGACAGTGCAAGACGAGCTCAAGCCAAAGGACAAGAAACTGTTAACAGATTCCGACTGAAGAAGACACTCAATGGAATCATTCAGTTTTACTTAGAAAGAATCAAGGAAGGGAAGAAAGCAAGACAATCTGCACCTCAAAAGGAAATCGCAGGAACAACTTCCCAACCGGAAGCAAGTCAGAAAAATGTGTCTCAGCCGGAAGCTGTACACTAAGGGACTAAGAGAATGGGTGAATCAGTAGAAGCAAGATCAGTTTTAAGATTCTTGTACCCAGAAATCTCAAGAGAGAAAGCACCAACTGAGGGGGAACAGCAACAACAACAACCGACAACTGAAGTTACACAAGAAATGGTCACTACTGACCATACTTCTCAATTATAGCATGAATCAGTTCAGCAATCAGCACAAATTTTTGAAGCTGATATGATCATCAAGCTGATGAAGATGAAACTTAAACCAGAAAATTCTCGAGATATCAGTCTACAGACTGAAGAAAAACTACTCTTCGAGAAATTGGAAGTTAGAGATCTGTATGCTCTGTTTCCTATCTCGAAATTTCGTGACAATTGTTTTCAAAGATTCACTGAACTAGCAAAAAGAATAGAATCAGGCACATCATCTACCTCAAAAGACACTTCAAAGAAGAAATATGATGATAAAGATGATGATAAAGATGATGAATCAAGAAAAGAAGCTGACGAGACTATAGTTTGCAAACAGAAACTCAACCTCAACCTCTAGCAATGCAAACTGTATCTCAGCAAGAAGGATTACCAGTTGGAGATCAGACAACTGCCAATCAGGAAGCAACTGATGGAACTGCTAATCAACAACTGATGATTATTAAAGATAATACTCAGTTTAAGGATCCAATAGAAGATACTTATGATCCTTCTAACATCCTTACAAAGGATGAATTGGCAAAAGTACATGAAAATTTGAAGATTGTGCTCAGTAGCAAGGATGCACAAAATGATCTTTTGTCACATATTTCTGGATATCTCGATTACAGAACCAGAATAGATGTTTCAGTTCACGCAAGACTAGAGATGATTCACAAATCAAGTTCAAGTTCTGCTTCAGAAATTTCGCTACTCAAACAAAAACTTGAAGACTCAACCGCAGTAGATAGGGAAACACATGCCCAAGCTCACTGGCATATGAATCAGCATATCTATGGGTTAGAAACTCAGCTTAAAGAGGTACTTGCTTCTCAGCGACAGATCGCAGAAGATCAAAAAGCAACCCATGCCCTGGTAGATCAGTTATATGATGCCAAAAAGGGGGAAGCTGAAGAAGAAAAGCTGAAGTTACTTGGAGAAATGAAGCGACTTGAAGATGAATTGCAAATATACAAATTAGATCCTAAGTTCTTAAGGAAAGAACTAACTGACGAACAGCTCATTGAAAAGTACAGTCAACCTGGAGACAGAAGAGTTGCTCTAACAAAGGATCTGTGGATGCAGTTTATCAAAGATCACAATCCTATCAATGGCAAGTACAAGGACAGGACATTTGAAGAATCCTTGAACTACTTTTTATCTGGTATATTCTCAAAGCAGAAAATGGCACAATATAAGAAGAATCAGAGGATTGATGATAAACTAAAGATTAAAGACAAGACTGAATAGATGAAAGTTGATCTAGTAGAATTTGAAAATTACTACTTGAAAGAATCAAACCTTCCAAAGCTATTTCAATGGAGAAGATGGAAAGAAGGTAGTCAAGCTGACTACAACAAGACTTTCTCAAAGGAAGACTCCAAGCTAGAAGAAGATTTTCACTTGTATGACAAAGCAAGAAAATTTGATTCAGTCTTGCAAAAAGCACAAAAGAAAACTTAGTATCTAGTTTCACTATTTTGAACAAAATGTAACTACTCCAGTTTTTGCTCATTCTAATGAAATCCAGTTTCCAGTTTTACATTGTTTTACATTGTTTTACATTGTTTTGATCTATAAGCTTTTCTTTTAAGGAGATTTTTGGCATCATCAAAAAGGGGGAAATTGTTGGAAATAAAATTTATGTTTTGATGATAATTCATCTTATTTGTTTAAAGTATTATCTTAATCCCATTGATGAAGTGTTGAAGCCAGCTGTTATAGTGAAAAGCTAAAAGATGTCTAGAACTGAATGTATAGGTTTTAATAGAGTCTGATATTTGTATAAGTTACATCAGACAAGCACTGTATTAATTAGTGTGTCGTAAAACTGAAAAACTGTGAGTCATTTAGAAAACTGGAAATCACTAAGGCAGAAACTGACTCAGAATACACCAGCATCAAACTTATGAAGATAAGTTCGCTGAGAGTTACAAAGTAGGTTGGCTTATCTAAGAAGACTGAAGAACTGAGGGTCACAGACTCAGTTATTGAAGATTGAAGAACTGAGGGTTCAAACTCAGTTATGAAGACCAAGTCGAGACTATAAAGTTAGACTTCAGGCAAGATTGTGGTGACCTGAACTGACTTTATGGATCTTGTATGAAGACCTAAGAATCATAAGGATAATGAATTCTTAGATGATAATGAGTCATGGTGTACTCTGATTAAGTCAATTATAATCAGATGAAAACTGGAGTACTGTTATTTGAAAAAGAGTAAAATCACAGTTAATGCTCCAAGTCAGTCAAGAAACTGACAAGTGATAAACTCAGCATAAAACTGATAAAGAAACTCAGTTTTATAAGTCAGCCATCCAACAAACTGATAGTACAGTCGAACGTTATAAAGGAAGCAAATTCATTGGATGAGTTACTGAAACAGCAGAACGGTCAGAAGATATAGCCGTTACAAAAGAGACGTTGATACAATTCGAATTGAAGCCATATGAACGTTGGACCTCAGACTATAAATAGAAGACTTTGCACCCAAGATAAACATAACTAATTAACAAGTATTATCAAGCAAGTTTGTGCATTAGTCATCTTATTCGAATTACTATCATCTCTGCGCTATAACAAGATCATATCTAGAAATTCTTCAAGTGTTCAAGCTACACAGATTTTATCAAGAATCATACACTTTGAAGAACCACAAACAAGAATCAATTTATTGATTCTCAGCCCAACTTTGATTCTACATCAAAGGTTTTAGACTGTGAAGCAAACCGGGAAAGTTTCGCCAAGGACAGTTGTGACAAGCAGTCGGGTAGACTGTGTTTGTGGTGGTAGCTGGTGAAGAGGAAATTCAACCCTCCAAGGATCAGTGTTCAAGCAATTGAAGAACATCAATTCTACCTGTTCTACAACTGTTTAGATAGCGACGCTAGGGATTAGGCAAGGACTATTGTTTAGGACTTTTTGTAACATTTCACTTAAAGAAGTTCTAGTGGAATTTTCCTCCGCACCACAGGGGAAGAGAGGATTGACAGGATTACACCACCTGGAACCTCTAACACTTGTCTTATTTACTTAACGCACATACTTACTTATTCATCATTTACTTACAGCATTTTGATAATTGATTGTTATACACCTCACAGTTCACAAACTGACATTCATCAGAATTCAGTTTACTACACTCAGTTTTCACAGAGAATTTCAAGATCAAGAAAAAGGCTAGACCTTTATCCGCTGCCGGTTGACTCAGTTCCAAGCTTAAGTAAGTTTGACTTAAACTCAGCTTAGTCAGCTTAAATCCACACAAGTTTAACTGAACCTTATTTTGTTTTAAATCCAGTTTTAGGTATAAGTTTATTCACCCTCCCCTCTAAACTTGTGTTAGCCTTTCCAAGGGACCAACAATAACAATCAACTATCAAAATGCTGTAAGTAAATGCTGAGTAAATAAATAAATGTGTAAAGTAAATAAGGCGAATATTATAGAGGTTCCATGTGGTGTAATCTTGTACATCCTCTCTTCCCCTGTGGTGCGGAGGAAAATTCCACTAGAACTTCTTGAGGTGAACTGTTACAAAAGGTCTTAAACAATCGTCCTTGGCTAATCCCTAGCTTCACTATCTAAACAGTTGTAGAACAGGTAGAATTGCTGCTCTTCAATTGCTTGAACACTAATCCTTGGAGGGTTGAATTGCCTCTTCACCAGCTACCACTACAAACACAGTTTGCCCGACTGCTTGTAACAACTGTCCTTGACAAAACCTTCCCGGTTTTGCTTCACAGTCTAAACCTTTGATATAGAATCAAAGTTGGGTTGAGAATCAATGAATTGATTCTAGTTTGTGGTTCTTCAAAGTGTCCGATTATTGATAAAGTCTTTGTAGTTCGAACACTTGAAGAAATTCTTGAAATGATCTTGTTATAGAGCAGAGATGATAACAATTTGAATGACTAATGCACTTGATATTTCTGATTGTTCTTCTTCTTAATTCATGTTCATCTCTCTTTTTATCCTTGGTGCAAAGTCCTCTATTTATAGTGTGAGGTCCAATGTTTAATTGGCTTGAATTCGAATTGTGTCAACGTCTATTTTGTAACTGATATATTTTCTGACCGTTCTGTTGTGTCAGTAACTCCTCCAATAAAATTGCTTCCTTTATAACGTTCGACTGTACTATTAGCTTGTTGGATGACTGACCTATAAAACTGAGTTTCCTTATCAGTTTTATACTGAGATTATCACTTGTCAGTTTCTTGACTAACTTGGAGCATTAACTGAGATTTTACTCTTCTTCAAGTATCAGTACTCCAGTTTTTCATCTGATTATAATTGACTTAATCAGAGTACACCATGACTCATAGTCTTCTAAGAGATCATTGTCCTTATGACTCTTAGGTCTTCATACAAGATCCATAAAGTCAGTTCAGGTCACCACAATCTTGCCTGAAGTCTAACTGTATAGTCTCGACATAGTCTTCATAACTAAGTTTGAACCCTCAGTTCTTCAATATTCAATAATTGAGTCTGTGACCCTCAGTTCTTCATACTTCTAGATAAGCCAACTGAGTCTGTGTCCCTCAACGAACTTATCTTCTTCAGTTTCATATAGGTGTATTTTGAGTGAGTCTGTTTATCTTGATGATTTCCAGTTTTCTAAATGGCTTCCAGTTTTCAGTTTTACGACACACTAACTATTACAGTGCTTGTCTGATACAGCCTATACAATTATCAGACTCTAGTAAAACCTAAACATTCAGTTCTAGACATCTTTTAGCTTTTCACTATAACAGCTAGCTTCAGCACTTCATCAACGAGGTTAAGATAATACTTTGGATAAGTATGATGAATTATCATCAAAACATAAATTTTATTTCCAACACTTCGTATCAGGCTAGTTACTTGTTCCTTCATTCCCGTTTTCTTGGCTCACGACGGGAATAGTGATAGTGCGAGGCGGGCTTGATCGTGCTTGGGTTGGTCTGGCTTATTAAGGGGCGGACTGGCTGGGCCGAGGGGCCTATCTGTTACTGGTCTTATGTATGGGCCAGGTTCGGATCCATGGGCTCTTTCCGGAACTGGGGGACTCGGCCTAATTCGACACATCAATGGCCCCCTACTTTTTGAGCTTTCAAATGTGTAAGTGAAAGTCATGGTGTACATTCGTAACGACTTGATATGCCATTTGCTGAGGTGACTGTCGCGGAGCAATCTCCTGAGATAACAAAGAAATCCTTTGGGGGTGGATAAGGCAAAGAGTCAGATTTACTGAGATAACTAAGTCGGCCTAACCATGGCTACACTTTGGGGGTGGATAAGGCAAAGAGTCAGATTGCTGACTTTGTCAGGGACAATCCCCCCTGCAAGGCTTTTTATAAGCCGGGCATGGGTGCGGTCTATAACAACCATCTGAAGGACTTCCCAGAGGGAGTGGACATGGTGTCTGAGTACTCTCACCGTGCTGCGGCTTCTCTTACCTCGTCTCTTGCTTCTTCAGAGCGACCACAGAGTCCAACCCCCGGTTCTTAGATCAGTAGGCTTGCGGACCTGTAGTTTTTGTTTTGAAATAAAATTTTATTTCAAATAAAATTGTAATAAGTACAATTTGATAGTAGAAGGAGTATTTCGTTAAGTTCTCAACCTTATCTTTATTCCGAGCACTTCTTTAAGTACTTGTTTTAATCCAAACTTTCTTTAAGTGCTTCGTTATTGGTGAGGTATCTTGCCCCCCAGTATGCCATGCATTAACTTGTAGTTTTTGATGGCATACTAATGGTTTAGTCATGGTTTTGCTCTAGTGTGTCATGTAGACAACGAATGCTTCTATGTCCGACTTCTGGACTTAAAGAGATTGTTTAATAAACTTCTTGAGTCGGACCTGCGGAGCTCAATTGAGTCCGATCTACGGATTTTGGTTCGAGTCTGACTTGTAGACCTAATGAGCTCGCCCGATGAACTTCGCTGAGCAGGCCCTACTAAGCTTAGTTCAAGTCTGTCCTTCAGACTTAGAATTTATCCTTTGCAAACTTTGCTGAGTTTGACCTGCAAGGCTTAGGTCGAATCTGTCTTGCTGATATGATTTTAAGCGGGTTCCATACTACGGAGCTCGGAAGTCAGTCCTACTGACTTGAAATTTTACTCTTGATGAGTTTTCATAATTCGAACTTTCAGTCTCTTGAGTGCTTTTCATTTTATAACTAGGACGTTTTGCCCCTCAGTATGCCATGCACTAACTTATAGTTTTTGGATGGAATACTTGGTTATTTGTTTGTCTATTCTCGAGCCTGACCTGCAGACTTAATTATTTAAGTCCACATCGCAGACTATTGGTTTGGTCTTTGCCGATCTTGCTGAGTCCGACATACGGAGCTCATGTGTCAGCCATAGTGATTTGAGTGGAGTCCGCCCTGTGGAGCTCGGCATGTCTGGCCTGCAGACAATTTAGCGGACATGTTTGTTTGGTCCGACGCGGGGAGCGTGGATGTCATTTTTTGGCGAACCGAGTCAGAAGTTTTGCTGACTTTGCATATTAAATTTCTGTGAGCTGGGTCAGATTTTTCAGACCTCGCGTGTTGTTTGCTGATCCCGACTTGATGGAGATCAAATATCATATTTTATTGGTGTCAGAAGTATTTCTGACTATTTTAGTGAGTTTGAGCTTTTGCAAACTCGATATATGCGTGTCTGTCCTGCAGAACTTAATGACAAAATACACAATGGAACAAGTCAAAATTATATTGAAATAGCGTTAAGGCGAACCTGATGGGATGATGTCCTTATCGTGGGCTGGACCGCTTGGTGCACCAGAGGTGCTGTTGATCGTACCGATGTGATGATATCATTTAGAGTTGTGGCATTCATGGCAGCCAACTGTTCCATATATTGTTCGGCGAGCTGGGCCAGTTTGCACTGACTTCCCGTGTTTTGCTAGGCGAGCTGGGCCAATTTGCACTGATTTCCCGCAATGTTTTTTTTCGAGTAGGGCAGAACATGACTGACTTCCCTGACTTTGTAGAGCGAGCTGGGCCATATTTTATTGACTTCCTACATTAATTTTTTGCCGAGCAGGGCAAGACTTGTCTGACTTCCCGGACTTCCTTGAGCGAGCCAGGCCAGTTTGTACTGACTTCCCGCATATTGTTGAACGTGTGTTTGTCCTACAAACTCAATAAAGACCATGCGTTATAGAAAACAAAATAATGGTAAATTTTTACTTATTTGGCATAATTTGTTGGTGCCGTGCTTAGATAGTGAGCGGACTTACATACGATTTGCTCGGGTGAGAGCTCCAGATATGATGCCGAACTGAAGTCGGTCTTATAAAAGATTCTCTCGAAGGCGAGTTCCAGATATAATGCTGAGCTGAAGTCGGTCTTATAAAAGATTCACTCGGAGGCGAGTTCCAGATATGATGCCAAGTTGAAGCCGATCTTATAAAAGATTTGCTCGAAGGTGAGTTCCGGATATGATGCTGAGCTGAAGTCGGTCTTATAAAAGATTCGTTCGAAGGCGAGTTCCAGATAAGATGCTAAGATGAAGTCGGTCTTATGATGACGCGCTATGAGGCGGACAAACTTATTTGATGAGAAGAAAACCCCATTTTGATGACGAGCTGACCTCTAGTGAGTTCTATAAATAAGAAGGCTCTTCCCGTCACCTTTGGTCGGAAGAGTTCCATAAATAAGAAGGCTGGAGATTTCATGTCTGAAGAGCTTGAAAGCTCGGATCTTGGAGAATTTAAGAGCTTGGCTTGAATCTTGTAACTTGGACAGCTTGAGAGCTCATAACTTGGAGAGCTTGAGCGCTCATAACCTGGAGAGCTCTAGAGCTCACACTTGGAGAACCAGATAGCTCGGCTCGTAGCTAGTAACTTGGATAGCTTGAGAGCTCGTAACTTGGAGAGCTTGAGAGCTCGTAACTTGGAGAGCTTCAGAGCTCGCACTTGGAGAACTTGAGAGCTCCGCACTTTGAGATCTCAGGAGCTCGGCTCGGAGCTAGTAACTGGATAGCTTGAGAGCTCATAACTTGGAAAGCTTGTTGCACTTGAAGAACTAAAGGACTCGGCTCTTGGAGAGCTCGGGAGCTCGGCTCGGAGCTAGTAATTTGGACAGCTTGAGAGCTCATAACTTGGAGAGCTTGAGAGCTCGTAACTTAGAGTTTAGAGCTCGTAACTTGGAGAGCTTGAGAGCTCGCACGTGGAGAACAAGAATGCCTCTAATGGCACTCTTCAAAAGGTTGATTGCATCACCACCGTTGATACGTTTCCAGAGGTGGCACCTCCGGTTAGATTGATGATTCACATTCTAGATTCTTGATGATTTTTGTCAAGGATTCTTGCCTTTTTTTAATTCTGATTTATCCGAAGAGAAAAATGCAGTCATACACATTGATTTTGATAAACGTCTTCTTCTTCCACAAATTCCACTTTTTAGATTGTAATAAGAATCATGAAATCCACCTTGGATTTCATTGCATCTGTTGCTGCTAGCCATGATTGATTTTATCAGTTTGTGTACTCCTTGAATTGAAGTATTGTTTTTGTTAGGAAATCAACGTAGGAACGCAGCGGAATTCAAAAATTTTGATTTCCATTTACCCAAGATTGACTTCGTTTAAGCAATAAATAAATAAGCTAGTAGACGGTGATTATTTTGCTCGATCTAAAACATCGACGCTTTGACAGTTTAAGGGGAGTAGTTGTGCACAGAGACGCCCAAGTGTTTGGCCTCTACCGCTAGTCCACACGAACAAC
Organism: Gentiana dahurica var. dahurica; assembly: GCA_024500145.1. Taxonomy (NCBI): domain Eukaryota; kingdom Viridiplantae; phylum Streptophyta; class Magnoliopsida; order Gentianales; family Gentianaceae; genus Gentiana; species Gentiana dahurica. The sequence continues at coordinate 69,612,877 of CM044896.1, forward strand.
CCGCCGGAATCCACCATTGGATTGCTACTAGAAAAATCCGACTGCTACTCCGCCCTTTTCTCTCTCTCTAAACTCTCTCTAAGAAGCTATCTATCTTTCACAAGAACTATTAGCTCTTAGAGTTGTGATGTATAAAAGAGCTAGTCAAGCCTCCCTATTTATAAGGTCACATGCGCCCCTAGTGATTCCCAATCTGATTTGGATTAGCTTCCTAGTAGATTGAGGAAAAGTAAAACATTTTACTAGTTAAATAAGGAAAATATCTTTTATTGAATTATCTCATTTAATATTCAATATATTATATTAAATATTTCAAATTTATTGTCAATATCTTATATTGACTATATTTGTCTTATTACCATAAATCTATTTTTACAAAATCAATTAATATCTAATATTAATATTATGGTAATCATATTAATTAAATTGCATAACTCAAATGTATCCAATACAAAAGTGGCGTAATGAGATAAATTATTTTCTTATTTGGTTATCAATTATAACCACATTTTAATCCGGCTAGATGTTCTTATGTGTGTGATCCGATATGCTTCCGAATATGTTGGCCGTAGGCACAAAGTGCAAATTACGAAAATGCCCTTCATACCTAACGATCACGGGATAGCGTTTAGCAACACACCGTGACCCCCAATCATCGGAAGAGTCAAATGAAATGACTACTACCTTTCATGTGAAACAGTTACCATGTAACTTACAATCTAATCGCTGTAATAATATCCATACGGTCGTACGTCGGGTGTTAAACATTAACGACCGTATCTTATAATATGGATATCATGCTCTCTCGAAGTAACTCATTTACTTCCACTTTGCAAAGATTCACGAGAGTAAGACATTCCATATAATAAGGCCTTTTGGATATTCACCCTACTGATAGGGTACGCGATTTCTAGACGACCAAACATGTATACTCCGCATGCTTCAGTATCACACCCAATCACTACCGCATGACCGCCCTATGTCTAGGGGAAACCTCAGTAGTGTCAAAGCATGACAATCCACACCGTGATGCCATGAAGACTCCGGTCCTAAGGATAATTACACAACCACCGAATAGTGTGACACTTAACAATGTAAGTGGGTCAGTCTAAAGCACACATTCTTAAATACACGTCCACGTACAGTCCAAGTGTCTCTACACTTCGATCGATGAGATCTATCCCTACCCTTAAAGACAGAAGACATCTAATACGTGCTAGCCTGTTCGTACTATCAATGTCCTGTTTAATAGTACATCAGCCTAGAGAAATTTTAGTATCAAACTTATTAAAATGATTAGAGATCTCATTAAACATAATATCCTATCATGGTTTCTCTATCACAGTTTAATACTAAGGACGTTAGCATGTAACAATTCATAATTGGTTCTTTAAAAGAACAAATAAATGACAACAGAAAAGCCATTTAATATATGTATAAACATAAGGAAATAGTAGAAATGATCCGACCCGGTCGGATCCGGTCCAACCCGATTGGGTTTAGGACACTATTTCAATTTGAAACATAAGAATCTCATGCAATACTCTCAACCAGCCTTAGCCGTGAACGGATCACTATCCGTGGGGACTTAGACTATCTTCGTACTACGCTCCAAATGACCAAGTCAAATGAACCGCCTCAACACACACACGAATCTCTGATGAGACCCTGGTCCTTGCTTCAAGCAATGAATCCACATACTATGTCAGCTATATAGAAAAGGTGGAAGAACCACACAAGGTTTAGGAAGGAACCTTCTAGATCCATGTACTGCTCCCGATGTGCCTCCAAGGCAATACTGTGTTTTGGCTCAGTTGTAGAATTTACAGTGACCTATAGCCAAGAACATTTCCAGTCACTGTATCACTAAATCAAGTGACTTCAAACCCAGACTGTAGCTCCTACTCACCTTCATAAGACTCAGGATAGATGTCTATATATCTATATTTATCTGTTTCCAAGCTTTGATAAACTAGGAAACCATCCTTAACTTGTTTAAGGATATTCTCGGCATTCACCAGATTTGCTTTCATACTTGTTCATGACTATTCATGGACTATGAACATCTGGCATTAATTTTATGACGGTTCCTATTGCAATAGCAAAGGAAACCTTCTATAAGCATCATCTTTCACATTATCTTTAGGACTAACGTCCTAACACAGATAGATCTTGAGACTGGCTAGCAGTATCCCCTGTCACGATCTATGCTAAACTCTTTTAGCATCACATCTATATAGGTAAACTATAATCTAACAGCAGTTAAATCTATCATTATAGATTCTTATTTCTAAAATAAGAACTGCTAATCCAAGTGCTTTCGTAAAGACCTTGAACTACCAAACACTAATTGACTGTGACATGGGGTGATAATTCCCGAGAGAGATGTCCAATACCTTACTCAAAAATCGTAACACGCTCCCACTATCCATCTTGCACATTGGGCATATCCCTTCTTTTGACTAAATCAAACTTCTTTGATTATCAAATAAAGAAATCGTCTAGAGAAACTTGGTTGAGTCCATAAATGGATCTCATATGCTCACATATCATGTTATCGTCTATGACCATTGAGTTGTTTTCCCAACGTCTTCAACACTATCATATAGCCGTGATACGAATTTTAACAAGCATAGTCTGAATAGAACTGGGCTCAACTGACAGCATAAAGATAATTACAAGGTTTACACCCCGTACCCTCAGCCGTCACTATAGCCTTATGATAATCATATTACCATCCATGTCAGCCTTTCAGGGACATTCCCTTCAGGTAAGACAGACTAGGTTCACAACCTGGTTGTCACTAAAGAAATCTAATTCAGATATTATGGCTCCTGGCCATATCTCTCAATCTTACCTTTCAAACATTCCTTCATAAGTCGTGAGATATTCATTCTTCAAGATGAACATACCAGCAGCCCTTTCAGGCTTAAGGTTATCCACAGACTTGTTGGAAATAACGCCCGAAAGACAATTTATTTAATTATTTTTATAATTAACAAATGACAGATTTATTCTCATCGTATTATTTGCTTTGTGCTTATATTTAATGCACTGCTGAAAACCCCAAGTCGTACCATATGTAGCCATATAACTTAGTGTGTGACGCACATGAGGATTAATTTTATGGTGATACACTTGAAATGTTAGTCCATGGTGAAGTTAATCAAATAATGTGGTCTATTGATTAAACTACCATTAATGCGCCCAGAACACTTTATGGTGTGACCATCTTATCCGGACCGTCGACATTGGTTGTCTAAGTGGGGAATTTATATATGATGAGAGTCATATAGGACTGGACCGATTTAATCTGAGTTTCTCATATAATTCCGTGATTGAGAAATCTTATTAAATCACAAGATGATCATATATGGATTAACCTTAATCCTGAAATGATTACAGACACCTACTTGTTTTCAGGATAGGGTTTGATGTGTTCGTTAAGGATCGCAAAGAGGCACGGTCCGAATCACTTTCACGTTGGCACTATTCTGGGATGAGTGAGGAGTGTGTGTCTCACATATATGGAATTCATTTCTTTCCACGGGAAGTAGAAATACAATCCCCTTATTTGTTAATCCTAGAAAATGATCGATCCATGGAGTTCGTATTGGTTATGAACTAATTGATCCCTAGTGGGTTAATGGTAAATAAGGATAAGGCGTGTTGAAGAAGGTTTACGGAAATAATCCCGCTTTATTACGGATAGTCTATGGAGGGTTAGTTTGTATGTAATGATTATATCAATGGAAACTTATCGACTCGACGTTTTGAGATTAAGTTATATCTATAATCGATAGAGTTCAGTTTCGGATTTATGGTGGCGTAATTCCGGAATTAATGAATTAAGTAGAAATATTCTGTTTGATGAATATTTTATTTAATTTATTGTAGCAACTGGTTATTGGTCCATGGTCCCCGGGTTGGCTCCTAACATGCGATTGTTTTCTCGTTTTATGGAACCTCAAGAATAAATTAAATAGTTGGTCTATTTAATGAATATGCAATATTATTTATTTAGTAAATAATATGTAAAATAGAAAAGATATTTTCTATTAAATTTAATGATTAAAGTGGCGCCTATTATGTGATAAATTAAGAAAAGAAATTTTTCTAGATTATGTCAAATGTGTAATTAATTAATTATCTATTTGTTCGATAATTAATCGAAAAATAAGAGATTGATTTTTTGGGAATTATCTCTTATCTTTTGGCAAATATCTTTTCCTTTTGGGAATAGTTAATTGTGGTGTGAAAATGTTAACTCTCTTGACTAGTTATTTTCCTATATAAAGAGAGTTCCTCCTAACACATACAAATTACAATTTGCGCCAACTTCTAAATAAAAAAGGAAGGAAAAATAGTTTCCTGCCTTAGTCATTAAGAGAAGAAAAACCTAGGGTTTTTCTTGTGCATATTCGAGGAGGTTCTACGACGAGGATCGACGTCCACCAGTCATCGTTAGGAGATACAATCTGGAAGACTACGGCATCTCCCTTGGTCGAATTTATATTCCTTTCGTTGAGGTAAATATTCAACCTTTTATTAGTTGGATTAATTAGTTATGTCTCATATCGTAAATCGCATAAGCTTCCGATGTGCTAAGATCGATTGTCTCGAACGGTGCTACCAATCCTAGCATGTGGTATCGGATAAAGGTTAAAAGCGATTTTGCGATCATGATTGCATAATTAATTAATAAGGAGTGGAATAGAATAAAATATTGCATCTTTTAATTTTAATTTATGCGATTGTATGGTTGGTTGACAAGATGGATTGGGGTTGATACCTGTTTACCGTTAGATCTATTATAAACCCGTTTTTCCCGAGTACAGGACATCATGTAATTTAATTTTGCAATTTAATTTCATGAATTTTTTCTGTTCGGCCGCCTCATAGTAATATTAATTTTGGTCCAAGACTATGAATAAAAAAAGGAAGTAGCACAGTGGTCAAGACATATGTTCAATTCTGTGCAGACCAAAATTCTAAATTTTTTTTCAGCTCGTAAATTTTTTTTGATTCAATTTTTTTAAACGACTTAGAAAAAATAAACGAGAACAAAAAAAGAAAAAAAAAGGGAGCGGGAATTGAACTCGGGTTGAGATGAAGGAAGAAGGAGCTTCAACCAACTAAGCTAGAAGGATTTTTATTGAAGATCTGGAGCAGAAAATTCTTATACCAGTCGGCGGCTGCGCAATAATTTAGGGTTTATTTTTCTATTTATAGATTAGATACGGGGGTACCTACGGTCCATCTCAGTGGTTTACTTTTACACATTTATTTTCATGTTTGATAATTTATGTGAAATAACCATGTCATTACATGCATTATATTCATTAATTCCACTCCTAGCATATGCATACATTTAGATAATTAATCGTGACATTAATTAGACATGTCTGAACACGATAATTAATTTAGATTAAAGATAAATTAAATTAATTAAACGAACAGAATTTTATCGGGATATAAAATTCACATGATAAAATAAAATTTACTCGGTAAATTTAATTTTGGGATTTAAAAATCATTCGTGGATTTTACTTATGTAGTGACTACATAAAGAATTTTAATAACTGAAAAATTGGAAAATCCGGAAATTGTCCCACTGATCAAAAGGTTCGAAAATTGGTTCGGGCAGTCAACAGGGCTTCGGCTCGACTCGACTTGTCCGTCCATGTGCGGGGTTAGCCATGGGGGTCCGGCAAGGTCTAGCTATCCGGCGTGCTGAGGCTCAATGGGGCAACCTTAGCCCGATTTTCAACTCAGCACCCGCACATGGGCGACGGGGGTCCGGCAAGGTGAAGCTATCTGGCGAGTTTCGGCTCAATGGGGCAGCCTTAGCCCGATTCATCCAGCAGTCGTATATGAACCAACGAAGAGGATGGGTCGGCTTAGCCAATCCCGACACTGTTCGGTGAACTCGGTTAAAGCTCAGCCATGGTTTAATACTGATAAGTTGGTGATTGCTTTTCAAGATTTATTGTTTTCAAATTATTGAGATAAAATTCTACAATATCAAAAAATTTATCAGGATAAATTAGGATAATAAAATTCTTTGTGAATTTTATTTGTGTTGTGTCTACACAAAAGAATTTAATCCATAAAATCGGAGGATTGTGGATATAGTGACACTAGTTAGACGGTATTTGGAACCGATGAGCTAGTGGGAGGATTAAATTAAATATTCATGATATTTTGTTTTGGATTATTAGAAAATTCTAAAATCCTAAAAGAGACTACCTAATTTTCAAAATAATGAGTGGGAGTGGGGAAGGTGACAACCGACCCTCGGCCTCTACTGTTAACACAAGCACCGTGAGTGAATGGTGACACCTCGTGCCATTTTTATTTCAACCCCCTTCGGATGACCATCACCGCTATAAAAAATTCAAGGCTTGATTTCTGAAAGGATAGGATTTTGAGTACTCGTTGGGTCACTGAACTACCCTTCGGCGGCATACTCGGGGTCTACTTAAAAATCTGAAACAGTAGGTCACACTCTAAAGGGTATTTTTGGAAATATCTTGGCTGAAAAGGGAAGGTAATCAACAATAAAATAGGTATGTCTGATTCTCAGTTAACTGTTGAGAGAGATTGTCTCAATTTAATCGTCACCTCTTTGACCTACCCGTCGGCGGCACTGTAGGTGTGAGATTAAATCTTTGGAATGGTAGGATAAACTGCATGCATGACATCACGTTTATAATTCCTAAAACTATTATATGTTGTGGTGTATGATTTGATTTATAATTCTGTCATAATTTATTTTTGCAACTACATATCATCTCAAGGTATTCTAACTGCTAAACACGACAAATTGACTAATGATGACTTCGTGAAATTGGAAAAGTAACAAGAACGTTGAACTCAATTATCGAAAATGCAAATTAATTTTTCGGAAAAGGATGTTCCTCTTAAGCCTTCAAACTTAAGTGACATTGATAAGAATGTCACTGCTGTCACTTGTGTTGAATGAGAGACAAAAAAAAATTAGTTCAATGATGATGAGAATGATTTGGTATCAATCTCACTAGACATCCCACAGTTTACGAGTTGTGTCTACTCTTATAAAATTCTAGTTCAAGGCCATTTCCTTTATAGAAAGCCAAGACTGGGAAGGTAAATGCCTACAAGTGCAAGTCATCTAAACTAAATAAGTTAAAGGCTAAACCGAAATATAAATAAAAGAAATTATATGATAAGGAGAGTGATTTCAGATCACTAACCTATGAATCCTTAGAGACTTTCTTAACTGAGTAATTTGACTCGGAAGCTAAAAGTTATTTTGTAAGAACAATGTAGCTGGGCATTCATGATGAAGAGTAGACAACGGGGAGTTATTTCAGCTAAGATAGAGGGGGTGATATAAGGAAATAAATTTCAAATTTTAATCCTTGAATATCAAAGAAATATAATTTCTATTTTCAGATTCGTTGGAACAAATGGATTCACTTTCACCTCGATAATATAGTTGCCTTAAAGAAAGTGAATATGACATTTGTATATGATTCTGAGACTCGGAATTTTGTCTGATAAAGTCAAAACCATTAAGTAATGCTGAAAAGGAATATGTATCACATCATAAACTATTAAGACAAATGGTTTCCGTATTTAGATAAACGATTCATCAGCATCTATTAATTAATGCATATATCCTAGAGATAAGATCTGAAGACTGGCTAAGGGTGATTCTTATCTCCCAGTCTAAGAACACTATCTCTAAGGAAAAAATGACTAAGTAACCTTTCTACATGGAAAGGTAATAGAGCCGAAGAAGGATCATAGCTTGTTCATATTGACCTTTGGGGTCTTATGAAGGATACAAGTTTGTGGGAGGTTTTGAGTGGTAGACATTCTGTCTGATAACTACTCGAAATGCCGATTAGTTTATCTAAATGTTCAGAGGAATCTCTGATATTACCAGAGAAATGAGTATTCCATGCTCAGATATAGGCTATAGCATAGTTTTGGCACTGATGCTTGGCCTACCTCCGGGTGAAACGATTTCACTGAAAGGATAAACCATGTATTGTCTTGTATAGTTATTGATATGATATTACAATGCTTAACTCAATTAAGATATTAATTGCAAAATAACGGTTCACATTATTATGTAATATCGAGAAGTCTACCTAGAAGATACCTGTGAATTTGTGGATAAGGAGTGAATTACATTTACCCCACTTCCGCAAATAGAGGCATTTAGCACTAGTGCTTGAAGGTAGGACTGGAATTTTGTATATACGTTCAGATGGTGAATGTTCGTGAAATATCTTAATGCTATGAGTAAAGGGTGGTTATAATATTCTTAAGATCATATCGTGACAGTTACACTGTTACATCCTTTCTAAAAGAATGTTTAAATAACAACCTTAGACCTTAAAGTACAGTTAATCAAGGAATTACTATCTGATTTAATCAGACCAAATCCAACATTGGTTGTTGGGGATTACGCTGATAAATACTATTGAACCAGATCAGAATATATCAATCCACCCAAATGCAGTGGGAGTACGGTCTAACCATTCACCCACTGTGATTATGCATTCTCTGCAGTCTTCTTGTGGTGATTGATCACCTATGATCCTTCTGGAAGAACTGTATAGAATTCTGATAAAAGGAGGTTGGTTTAAAACCATAAACCTGTAAATAGAGTTTTGGTACTCCAGTTCTGTTCACAGTCTTGTAGAACCACCTGAGTGTCTCAGGCCCAGTGGATGTAATTGGATCTACGTGTAGAAGAGACAAATGAATGAGAAAGTTTATCTTTCAAAGCAAAGCCATGCGGTCTAGGGGTAATTTCCCTGAGAAGTAGAGAGTTAACCAGGTTGATGCCCTGAGCTCTCTCACCATTCAGCCGTGCATGACTCCGTGGAAAGCAGAAAGTTTAACCAGGGGTGATGCCTTGAGCTCTCTCACCATTCATCCATGCATGACTCCATGGAAAGCAGAAATATTAATGGGGGTGATGCCCTGGAACTTTCTTGCCGTACAACGGAGCTTAGATTCATTTGGAACGGAAGGGTTTTAGCTTAAAGCCAAAGACAGAATGACTGCCTATGCTTATATCCATTAATGGATTAAAGAAAACCTCTTGGTCATTAAAGTCACATGTTTTGGAATGTATGGGCTTGACCAGAATATTAATGAGTTTTTTGTAGACTGGATAATCAATATTGGTAAAATAGTAGACATTAGTGTTAATAAAAGATAACACTGTTACAGTTGGAAAAAACATGGGTGTGTTATCTGAAGTCAAAAACTGACGAGCCAAAACTTCTCTGAATCAGAGAAGTGGACTATATTCTTAGAATTTGATTCGGTCAAATTCAGGAGAACAAGTTGTTGGCAGTATCCCATCCATCTTATTGGTTAAAGATGATAATGCATTTTCGAATGCAGAATTCAACGAGAGGTTTCCTACCCAACCCCTCATGGAATAATTCTCTGAGTCTTCGGATATAGAGAAAATGGTATAGATTCTCTTTTGGGATAGAGAAAGTCAGGTTATTAAAAGTCAATAAAAGTCGAGTCTTGGATTCGGACGTTGAAAGCAGTATAGTGCATCCTCAAGTATCTTAAGAGAATAAGGAATCATATGCTTGTGTATTTAGGTGCAAAACTGAGTGTTGTTGACTGCACTGATTCTGATTTTTAGTTGGATTAAGGATGATCGTGAATCGATCTCAGGCTTAGTGTTTACTCATAGTGATGGAGCTATAGTCTGGAGAAATCCAGCACTGCCAGTTTGACTCTATTAGTCGAATACATAGCTACTTTTGGAGCAGCTAAAAAGGCAGTGTGGCTTGAGAAGTTCTTTATTGGATTGGGAAGTGATTCCAGGTCTTGATGAGCCGATACCATTTTACTATGAAAACATTTGAGAGGTAGCCCATGCAAATGATCTTCGCAATCACAAGAGGTCAAAAGTATATTGAGAGAGAATACTACCTGATCAGATAGACCGTGCAGAGAGGCGACGTTTCGGTCCTAATGATCGCTTCGAGCCGACAACCTAGCTGATCAGTTTACCAAGTTGTGTGGCATCTAGTGTCACTGATAAGCACTTGGCTGGTATGAAATTGAGAGATATGTCCCATCTGCTTTAGAGCAAGTGGGAGAATGTTGTGGATAGATAGAATAAGGGTGTGGTGCTCTAAAAACAATCATTGCCTATCTTTATGGGCAAGTGGGAGATTGTTAGATATAGTGTGCCCGAAAGATAATTGTTGTTTGTCCGTACGGGCAAGTGGGAGATTGTTGGAAGTAACGCCCGAAAGAAAATTTATGTAATTGTTATTATAATTAAAAAATGACAGATTTATTCTCATCTTATTATTTGCTTTGTGCTTATATTTAATACACTGCTGAAAAAACCAAGTCGTATCATATGTAGCCATATAATTTAGTGTGTGACGCACACGAGGATTAAGTTTATTGTGATACACTTGAAATGTTAGTCCGTGGTGAAGTTAATCAAAGTATGTGGTCTATTGATTAAACCACCATTAATGCGTACAGAACACTTTATGGTGTGACCGTTTTATCCGGACCGTCGACATTGGTTGTCTAAGTGGGGCATTTATATACGATGAGAGTCATATAGGACTGGACCGATTTAATCTATGTTTCCCATATAATTCCATGATTGAGAAATCTTATTAAATCACAAGATGATCATATATGGATTAACCTTAATCCTAAAGTGATTATAGACTCCTACTTGTTTCAGGATAGGGGTTTGATGTGTTCGTTAAGGATCGCTAAGAGGCGCGGTACAAATCACTTTCACGTTGGCACTATTCTGGAATGAGTGAGAAGTGTGTCTCACAGATATGAAATCCATTCCTTCTTACGGGAAGTAGAAAGACAATCCCCTTATTTGTTGATCCTAGAAACTGATCGATCCACGGAGTTCGTATTGGTTATGAACTAATTGATCACTAGTGGGTTAATGGTAAATAAGGATGAAATGTATTGAAGAAGGTTTACGGAAATAATCCTGCTTCATTACGGATAGTCTATGGAGGGTTAGTTTATATGTAATGATTATATCACTGGACACTTATCGACTCGACTCGACATTTTGAAAATAATTTATATCTATAATCAATAGAGTTCAGTTTCGGATTTATGGTAGCGTAATTCCGGAATTAATGAATTAAGTAGAAATATTCTGTTCGATGAATATTTTATTTATTTTATTGTGGCTACTGGTTATAGGTCCATGGTCCCCGGGTTGGCTCCTAACACGCGAGTGTTTTCTCATTTTATGAAACCTCGAGAATAAATTAAATAGTTGGTCTATTTAATGAATATGCAATATTATTTATTTAGTAAATAATATGTAAAATAGAAAAGACATTTTCTATTAAATTTAATGATTAAAGTGGCGCCTATTATGTGATAAATTAGGAATTGAAATTTTTCTAGATTATGTCACATGTGTAATTAATTAATTATCTATTTGTTGGATAATTAATGGAAAATAAGAGATTGATTTTTTGGGAATTATCTCTTATCTCTTGGCAAATATCTTTTCCTTAAGGGAATAGGTAATTGTTGTGTGAAAAGGATAACTCTCTTGACTAGTTATTTTCCTATATAAAGAGAGTTCCTCCTAACACAATACACATTACAATTTGCGCCAACTTCTAAATAAAAAGGTAGGAAAAATAGTTTCTTGCCTTAGTCATTAAGAGAAGAAAAACCTAGGGTTTTTCTTGTGCATATTCGAGGTGGTTCTAGGGCGAGGATCAACGTCCACCAGTCGTCGCTAGGAGATACAATCTGGAAGACTACGACATCTCCCTTGGTCGATGTATATTCCTTTCGTTGAGGTAAATATTCAACCTTCTATTAGTTGGATTAATTAGTTATGTCTCATATCGAAAATCACATAAGATTCCGTTGTGCTAAGATCGACTGTCTCGATCGGTAGGACAAGCATAGTCTGAATAGAGCTGGGCTCAGCTGACTGCATAAAAATAATTACAAGGTTTACACCCCGTACCCTCAGCCGTCACTATAGCCTTATGGTAATCATATTACTATCCATGTCAGCCTTTCAGGGACATTCCCTTCAGGTAAGACATACTAGGCTCACAACCTGGTTGTCACTAATGGAATCTAATTCAGATATTATGGCTCCTGGCCATATCTCTCAATATTGCCTTTAAAACATTCCTCCATAAGTCGTGAAATATTCATTCTTCAAGTTGAACATACTAGCAGCCCTTTCATGCTTAAGGTTATCCAAAGACTCACAGAACTTTTGTGTGCACTGAGCAGTGATCTACACCTCATCGCTATGCGGTGTGTGCTCATGTTCCAATGGTTGAATGTATCTTTGTGGTTCTCAAACTCTTTTGAGATCTTATTTACTCCCACTGTCTCTTTTGGAAGAATCACTTCCTCAAGAAGATAGCATGTTTGGAGACAAACACATTTTGCTCCGCGGTCAAGTAAATGTTATCTAGCGTACTTGCTAAGATATTCCACAAAGATGCATATATCATACTAGGCTCCAAGCTTTTCTGACTTTGCCTATGACAACTTCAAATCATCGGTTAAGATAGATTCGACATTATCCCCTTCCATATCTGATATGGAATTTATTCAACCTTTATTCTTTGGAACTCAGTTAAGTATAAGGGCAATATCCTGAAACGGGTATGGGATACTTCTTATGGCTTGTATCACACCTTTATCATATAAAGTGTTGTTTCCATTTTAGGAACACAATCTAATTGTGTATCCGAAAAATGGTATTCTTCAAGGGAGAATCTAATTCCCTTTCAGACAACTTCTAAAACACCTTTCAGGTATTAATTACTTCAATCCAATTGGAGATTAATTCCTAAGTAGCTCATAAATGTCATATTCATACTAGCACGAACTTTTCGGGCTTTCCGAATTGTCGTACTTCAATAACATTCAACTATTTCTAAAAATTAGTCCAAGAGAGAGATAAACAATTGTTTATGGTATAAATTGTCACAAGACAACAAACATCAATATGTTTAGGCTCTAGTCAATCTTCTAGGTTTCATAACCTTTTCTTAAAAGGGTATTTCGGTCCTCTCTAGATAAGATATGTATAACCCACATGATTCATAATCATATGGCTCAACATCATCAGGATTACGTTTGGTTACACGCTTCCCTTCTATAAAGACTGTGCCTAGAACATCCACAAATCAAGGACAACATCCATACAAATATTTAGTTGAGATTTTTTACCTGTATCAACTATATAGTGACATCAATCTAGTATGTTAGATTTAGTGACCTTTCAACTTTGTCGGAATAACATTTATTCCTTACAATTGAATATATCTGGTAAATCCTAACAGATAACTGAACTTGTGTTCTTCATAAGAACCGGAACATAATAACATTTATTTAGTTCCATTATCGGTTTACTAGACTCAGAACACAAACCCGAAAAAGTCGCAACATTTGCTTCACTTTCCGTATCTCAGTGTATTCCGTATTTAATCTTTCAAATTTAATCACTCTCTTAGGATATCATATATCCGAGAGTTGACTTGAGTTTAGATAGATTTTTCTCAACGTGCTTGCTTAATGATAGAGGCTTCAATAAGTCCTCTATTTAAGCACTTGCCCTAACTTTTCTTTATAATCCTTTAAGAACTTGTAAATATTTCTTAGTTTAGTTTTCATAAGACTTAAGAAAGATCACAAGAGCTATGTCTTCAATTTCCTTTCATAAAGAAAATCTAAAGTTTATTAAATAGTTTATTTAACCTTTTGAATCGTATTCAAAACATTAACTATTTAATTAACCTTTAAGCAATGTTTAAAGAATTAAGTCAATACTTAAATCTTACAATTTTGAAAACAACATTTCCAAAATTCGGTCTGGTCATTCTTATCCAACGTTTGAATTAATTATCATTGTATGACTGAATGATCATATTGGATCGTATCCAATATCATGAGCTTCCACTATTCTTTCATAATTAAAGTCTTAGAGCACTGCATCAAATATTTATTCTCATTGTCTCTATCAACTACAACGGGGTTGCTCGCGTCATTGCTTATTTTAAAAGGATTAAAATTACTTAACCATACTTGTGAACATTTCTAAAAAAATGACAGTCACAATTTGGTTTTACTAATCGAGAATAAAAAACATAAGTATAATAGTTTGCTAAAAACTACAACATAAAATAAAGATAATAGAGTGTTGTTGTTTATACACGCAAAATCAAAAATGGTCTTTTGATTTATGATTTTGCTCCCACTAGTCAATTACTCCCAATTGACTTTCAAGAATATTTTCAAAATTCTTTAGTGGCCAAGATCCCATCTGGTTACCCCGATTCCCGACGAGGGCCGATCAACCGGAATTGTTGGAAATAAAATTTATGTTTTGATGATAATGCATCATATTTATTCAAAGTATTATCTTAACCCTATTGATGAAGTGCTAAAGCCAGCTGTTATAGTGAAAAGCTAAAAGATGTCTAGAACTAAATGTATAGGTTTTACTAGAGTCTGATATTTGTATAAGTTACATCAGACAAGCACTGTAACAGTTAGTGTGTCGTAAAACTGAAGAACTGGAAATCATTTAGAAAACTGGAAATCATCAAGATAAATAAACTGACTCAGAATACACCTACAAGAAACTGAAGAAGGTAAGTTCGCTGAGGGACACAGACTTAGTTGGCTTATCTAAAAGTTGAAGAACTGAGGGTCACAGACTCAGTTATTGAAGATTGAAGAACTGAGGGTTCAAACTCAGTTATGAAGACTACGTCGAGACTGTAAAGTTAGACTTCAGGCAAGATTGTGGTGGCCTGAACTGACTTTATGGATCTTGTATGAAGACCTAAGAATCATAAGGACAATGAGTTCTTAGATGATAATGAGTCATGGTTTACTCTGATTAAGTCAATTATAATCAGATGAAACTGGAGTACTGATATTTGAAGAAGAATAAAATCTCAGTTAACGCTCCAAGTCAGTCAAGAAATTGACAAGTAACATTCTCAGTATAAAACTGATAAAGAAACTCAGTTTTATATGTCAGCCTTCCAACAACTGATCGTACAGTCGAACGTTATAAAGGAAGCGATTTTATTGGATGAATTACTGACACAGCAGAATGGTTAGAAAATATAGCCGTTACAAGAGAGACGTTGATACAATTCGAATTGAAGCCAGATGAACGTTGGACCTTACACTATAAATAGAGGACCTTGCACAAAGGATTAAAAACAACAAGAATACAGAGATTTAACAAGAATTGACGTGTGCATTAATCATTCAAATTGCCATAATCTTTGCGCTATAACAAGATCATATCTTGAATTCTTCAAGTGTTCAAGCTACACAGATTTTATCAAAAATCTGACACTTTGAAGAACCACAAACAAGAATCAATTTATTGATTCTTAGCCCAACTTTGATTTTACATCAAAGGTTTTAGACTGTGAAGCAAACCGGGAAGGTTTCGCCAAGGAAAGTTGTGACAAGCAGTCGGGTAGACTGTGTTTGTGGTGGTAGCTGGTGAAGAGGCAATTCAACCCTCTAAGGACCAGTGTTCAAGCAATTGAAGAGCAGCAATTCTACCTGTTCTACAACTGTTTAGATAGTGACGCTAGGGATTAGCCAAGGACTATTGTTTAGGACTTTTTGTAACAGTTCACCTCAAGAAGTTTTAGTGGAATTTTCCTCCGCACCACAGGGGAAGAGAGGACGTACAAGATTACACCACCGGGAACCTCTATAATATTTGCCTTATTTACTTTACGCACTTACTTATTTATTCAGAATTTATTTACAGCATTTTGATAATTGATTGTTATACACTTCACTGTTCACAAACTGACATTCATCAGAATTCAGTTTACTACACTCAGTTTTCACAGAGAATAACAAGATCAAGAAAAAGGCTAAAACTTTATCCGCTGCCGGTTGACTCAGTTTTAAGCTGAAGTCAGTTTGACTTAAACTCAGCTCAGTCAGCTTAACTCCACACAAGTTTAACTGAACCTTAATTTGTTTTAAATCCAGTTTTAGGGACAAGTTTATTCACCCCCCCCTCTAAACTTGTTTTAGTCTTTCCAAGGGACCAACATGAATAATTCGAAAGGTAGGTAACACTTTACCAATCACATCTCTATGTGACTCTTGGTGGTTGACTAGTAAACTCTTTGGCTTCACATCTTTATGTGGTAGTCAACCCCTTGTCTCTCTAAAATAAGACGATCCTGACGAGGACAATCACCGCAATACTCTAGTCAAGTCATAACCCAATATTCATGAGATCTCATACGATCATATCTCAATAACGACGATATACCCGAGGTAGGTCAACTCCCGATGAGGGCCGATTAGTTGGATCCGAACAAGGGCTTTTCACTGTCGCTATAATATTGGGAGACAATATTTCGACTTGATTTTTGTTGTGGAAGTATTTACATAAATTAATTCACTTAATTAATTTAATTACGGTCTCATCAAATATATCAATCTCTATAGACATACATCCTACACATTTATCTAGATCGTGCCTAGTCATGCATCTATCGTATCATATAAAATAAATACAAGAACAAAATAAATAAATGCGTAAAGTAACCGGTATGATAATGGACTTTTTTCCTAGGTGCGGTTTCGAATACAAACTAACGAAACCGTGGGTCACAATCTAAGGGTAGCTGCAACCACCAATAGGATCTTTAATGCGCCATCTCCAATGGGCTTTATTCTCCATCTTCTGCTCCATTCTTATCACATTTAATTCTATCTAATAAAATAAATATACCCGCCGCACACGGGGGGAGCTAACGGGAATGAGATAAATGTAGAAAATAAACTAGGTCACGTTCTTCATAACAGCCTAGGACAATTTTTAAACCAAAAGAAAAATTAAATCATGCACATCTATCCTATCGGTCGAGTCCATGATCAATCGGGGTCCATATAATCATATTATATCTACTATATCTAATCCATACAATAACATCTTATGAAAAAGATAAAATTTAAATTTAACTACTTGCATCTTAATTAATCAATTAACGTTTAATCTATTAAATAATTTTATCCAATCAATTAACTAATTAACATTTAATTAATTAAATGTTTTTAATCGAAATAAAATTAATGATTAATTTTATACCGATTTCAATTTTAATTTTAATTTATTAAAACTATTCCAAAAATAGATCAAAATAAAAATTAGGTCTCTTTTGTTTCTTTCCTTTTGATTTCTAATCAAAATGGATGTCTTTGGTTTCTTAAACCAAAAGGAATCTCCCTTGGCCATTTCCAAAATCAAAATTTTGAAAGGGGCCTAGGCCTTTTTCAAAATCAAATACTCTGAAAAAGGCCTAGGCCTATTCCAAACAAAATTTGAAAATGCCAATATTTTGGTTGATATGCCTGGCCACTTTCCAAAATCAAAATTTTGAAAGTGGCCTAGGCCAAGGTCTTTTTTCCAAATCAAATATTTGGAAAGGGCCTAGGCCTATTCCAAACAAAGTTTGGAAATTCCATTATTATTTTACTGTCATGTAGCATCCCAATGCCCCAAACTATTTGAATCATTAGTTAGCCACATGACACCAACTAAACAAAAAGAGATTTCAATCACAACTATGAACCATATTGAATCACAAAATACACAAAACGAAATTTGGAGATCCACCAGCTTTGATCGGTCAAACAACGCCGGTAGCAGGCTGCCCTACCGCAGCCGCCGGTGGTGGTACCGCCGCCAGTCGGCCGAGCACCACCAGATCTCATTTTTTTCTTTTCTTTTCGTGTATCGTTTTGCGAATAAAAAATCTTTCATCTTTTAACTACGTGATTTAAACGATAAAAGTAACTACGCAAAATAACATGCTTATTGCTTAAGCTCGAACCTCGCTCTGATACCACTGTTAGGAAATCAATGTGGGAACGCAGCGGAATTTAAAATTTTGATTTCCTTTTACCCAAGATCGACTTCGTTTAAGAAATAAACAAACAAGCTAGTAGACGGTGATTACCTTGCTTGATCTAAAAGATCAACACTTTGACCATCTAAGGAGAGTAGTTGCGCACGGAGCCGCCCAAGTGTTCGGCCTCTACCGCTAGTCCAAACGAACAACCCGCCGGAATCCACCATTGGATTGCCACTAGAAAAATCCGGTTGCTAGACCGGCCTTTTCTCTCTCTCTAAACTCTCTCTAAGAAACTCTCTATTTTTCACAAGAACTATTAGCTCTTGGAGTTGTGATGTACAAAAGAACTAGTCAAGCCTCCCTATTTATAAGGTGACCTGCGCACCTAGTGATTCCCAATCTGATTGGGATTAGCTTCCTAGTAGATTGAGAAGAAAGAAAACATTTACTAGTAAAATAAGGAAAATATCTTTTATTCAATTATCTCATTTAATATACAATATCTTATATTAAATATTTCAAATATATTGTCAATATCTTATATTGACTATATTTATCTTATTACCATAAATATATTTATCCAAAAATCAATTAATATATAATATGAAATATTATGGTAATCTAATTAATTAAATTGCACAACTCAAATGTATCCAATACAAAAGTGGCGTCCCAAACCCCAACTAATTTGAAAATTTTGATTTTCTTTAATTAACATAATACTATGATTAATTAATTTGTAAAACACATGTGTATCACATATATATATATTTTGAAATATATGCATCAACATACATATTTAATTAAACAACATAATTAATACTTGTATTTAATTTATTCATAATAAATAAATACCACCATATTAATTTACTACTATAACCTTTATAGTATGAGATAAATTCTTTCCTTATTTGGTCATCAATTATAACCACATTTTAATCCGGCTAGATGTTTTTATGTGTGTGACCCGATAGGCTTCCGAATATATTGGCCGTAGGTAGAAAGTGCAAATTACGAAAATGCTCTTCATACCTAACGATCACGGGATAGCGTCTAGCAACACACCGTGACCCTCAAGCATTGGAAGAGTCAAATTCAATGACTACTACCTTTCATATGAAACAGTTACCTTGTAACTTACAATTGCATCGCTGTAATAATATCCATACGGCCGTACGTCGAGTGTCAAACATTAACGACCGTATCTTATAATCTGGATATCATGCTCTATTGAAGTAACTCATTTACTTCCACTGTGCAAAGATTCACGAGAGTAAGACATTCCTTATAAGAAGGCCCTTTCGGATATTCACCCGATTGATAGGGTACGCGATTTCCAGACGACCAAACATGTATACTCCGCATGCTTCAGTATCACACCCAATCACTACCGCATGAACGCCCCATGGCTAGGAGAAACCTCAGTAGTGTCAAAGCATGACAATCCACACCATGATGCCATGAAGACTCCGGTCATAAGGATAATTACACAACCGCCACATAGTGTGACACTTAACAGTGTAAGTGGGTCAGTCTAACGTACGCATTCTATAATACATGTCCATGTACAGTCCAAGTGTCTCTACACTTCAATAGACGAGATCTATCCCTGCCCTTAAAGCTATAAGACATCTAATACGTGCTAGCCTGTTCGTACTATCAATTCCCTGTTTAATAGTACATCAGCCTAGAGACATTTAAGTATCAAACTTATTAAAGTGATTGGAGATCTCATCAACCATAATCGCCTATCATGGTTTCTCTATTACAGTTTAATACTAAGGACGTTAGCATGTAACAATTCATAATTGGTTCTTTAAAAGACCAAATACATGACAACAGAAAAGCCATTTAATATATGTATAAACATAAAGAAATAGTAGAAATGATCCGACCCGGTCACATCCGGTCCAACCCGATTGGGTTTAAGACACTATTTTAACAGTTTTGCCATTGGATCTTGAATAAAATTGTCAGTAGTGAGCCCTCCTTCTTGCACCAACTAATGATACTGGAAATCGCCGGGTAATAAATCCGGGGTTTCATTCCTCTGAGTAACAATCTGTTCAAGGCAGAACCCTAAAAAGGGGTGAAACGGGGGGTTTTTTGTGGTGGTTTAGACTGCATTTGAGAAACTGTATCTCAAACTGCCTACATATCCACTGTGTGTGTATTGGAATCAAGTCTTCGTAGTTTCTTAGGGATTATTTATATAGAGGGGCTTGTGCCCTTGCATTGCATATAGCATGCCCATGTAGGACTATAATTTCATGTTCCCTAAGGAATAGATATTGATGATTTGATCTCCTTGATTTTAGAAGATAATTACAGATATATTCAAATATCAGAATCATAGACTTTATGATTTGGGATTCCTTCCGTATTTAACTGATTGTAGTACGCACGTGGGAGATTGGGTCCAAGGCGGACTCATGCTGAGGTGCCAGAGTTCGTTTTTGCTTAGGCCGACCTGCCGAGGTCAAGGATTTGCCGAGCGAAGCTCAGCTCGGATTCTCAGTTCTGGGTTCTTGGCCTTTAAAGTTTTGACTCTTTGTCTCTATTTATGGTTGGATTATAGTGGGGATCACACGGGGAGAGGTGCTAAACTGACCTCCATCAATTAGTATTCAGGCATATACAATTCCAATATTGTAACGCCCCACTCCCAGATACTGAGCCCTTATCTGGAAGAGAACATTTGGTGCATATAACATCGTCGTATCAAAATAAAGCAAACGGAGGCTAAAAAGACTCGGGTAAAACCATAAATGCCACTATGACAAGAATACAACCGACTAAAGCTGAAAAACTTAAGTTACAAGAATGATAAAAGGAACTTACAACATATGATGTCTCAAAGAAAGACTTTACAAACTTGTCTTTCAAAAGAGAAACGATAACAAATCCTGAATTTAAAACTACTAGTCTAGTACAATATTTGCAATGAAAATAAAACTAAGGGGAAGCATCATCAACACAAATCGACATCCTAAAACTCCTCAGAGATCTCCCTTTCAACTTGTTCATATTCTCACCTCACAATGCATACTAAACAAAAAAGCAAATGAGGTATATACATAGGTACTTAGCAAGAGTGAGAAACTAATGAAAAAATAAGCGTTACAACGAAAAAGTTTCATATAATTAATTTAGTTATCTTTGTGTGACCAACTCAATCTAGGGTTCACTCCATGTCCATCAACATGTCGTGACTATACGTATCTAGCTTAACTTATTATGGTTACGTCAGCACTCAAGGGCACTACGCGAGGTGTGTCCACCACGAGAGGGTGCCAACCAACAATGGCTTGCACTGTTAGTCTTGGGTTTCCCCGGTATGCATACACATCCGCTGAAGTTCCCCTGTCATTTGGCCTCTAGAAGTTCACAGAGTTATCCACCTATCCGAACGAGTCACAAAGCCGATGTTCACATGTGCCTAACCTAGAGTGACATGACGTTAAATCTTATTACTATGCAAGTATGTAATTATTATCTGTATTTAACTAGCCACCTAAGTGTTTCAAGGATAAAGCTCACCTTAACAACTCTACTCCCTCACTTAGACAGCTAGACACCACATCCTATCAAGTACACAAGCATTGATGAACTCTATATCACCAAAGCCCAAGCCTATCATGTCTATCTGATGGTCCCAAACTTTAACTCCGTTGAAGAGTACATTT
Source organism: Gentiana dahurica var. dahurica (assembly GCA_024500145.1). Classification (NCBI taxonomy): domain Eukaryota; kingdom Viridiplantae; phylum Streptophyta; class Magnoliopsida; order Gentianales; family Gentianaceae; genus Gentiana; species Gentiana dahurica. The sequence goes on from CM044896.1 coordinate 69,634,496, forward strand.
GGCACCAGAACTAAATGCATCAGAAACTCAATCAAGGCTTGTTCATGTTCAATTAATTTATTAGATCAAGAATTTACATTTAAATCTCATCTCGTGGCTTAAAACCACACTTTCCCCAAAACTAGGCTGAATGCGTGCGCATTTCTTTGAATTCGTGTGCATTCCACCTGCTGAAAGTAAATCGATCCATCCTGTATCAGCAATGCGTACGCATTGCTAGCCAATCAGTGACGGATCCAGAAATTTTTTTCACTGGGGGCCGAATTCTCACTAAAATATGTAGCGAAAATTTTTCTGGAAAAATTCACAAATGTTAATAAGAAAAAGGGGAAGACATAAATATTAAACACTAGAAAGGGAAAAATAAAACATAAATTACAAACCGTAGATAAAAAACAAACAAAAAAAGTATTAAAAAAAATAAGTAGCATCTAGGAATCAAACTCTTGACCCCATGGTTAGTATTTAGACACCATACCAATTGAGCTACATGTAGAGTTTTATTGGAAATGTTCGATAATATATACATACATAGGTATTTAATATTATTGGAGGGGTATACTAATTATTTCACACCGAAATTTGAGTGGGGGCCATGCACCCCCCTCTTCCATGCTGGGTCCGTCCCTGTAGCCAATACGTACGCATTCCACCTGCAACTCCCCAAAATATGCTTTTCAACTCTTAAACGATTACCACACCAAACCAAACACATTTAGCATCAAAATACTAAGAAAAACAACCGTGAAACCTATTCTAAACATAGCATAGCTTAACATAGATAGAAGCTACACATAAACATGATGTCTAACCACCAACCTATACCAAAACTTAACCTAAACATTATAAAACTATTATGATTCAATAGGAAGAGCCTCTTACCTTAAACGCGTGTATAAATGATCCCAAAACCTTCAAGATAATGCTGATCTTTAAGCCTTCTACTCGAAACCTAATTGATCAACAAGTAACCCTAAAAACCCTATCTTTTTTGTAAAACCTGAAATGAAAAAGTGTGTGAAACTGAAGATAACCTGGATTATTTGATGTGAAAACATTTTTAGAACAATCTAAACTCCAAGAAGATCGTTTTGACTACTCATGGCTACGAAACAGAGCTACAGATTGAAAGATATGAATATTTGAAGAATCGTAACCGACGAAAACCAAAAACTATGGCTAAACTAAAAACATACGAAATTGAGAATGTGTGGAAACGTTCATCTTGGTGAGAGGATTCCGTCTTCTGCGGTCTGCCCAAATTCCTGACGAATTAGTCGTACGATTGAAAATTCCCTTCCTTCGCTTCCAGCCAATTCTGTGTTTGGTTTTTCTTCATGGAGCGTTGTTCCTCTCTTTTTTTCCAGAATATGCGTTGTGTGTGTATTATGTGAAATTAGGGAAATATTTTCTTTAAATAGCTATTAATTAAAATCCTTTTAGTTAAATAACTAAATCCCTTTATTCCTTAAATAAATTTCCAAGACATTAATTAAATCTTTTTAATTAAATAAAAATAGGCTAAATAATAATAAGGTCGTAGCCCGCATACCCAATACTATTTTACCCTTTTTCTGGAAATTTGGGATGTTTAATCCCTTCCCCCTTAAAAGGAGTTCCGTATTCGAAACTGAACATCACTGGGATGTACTTGAACTTTGGGACTTCGCAAAGCATCTCACATTATTTCTTGACATTCTTCACCTTCCGTTCTAAGGTGCAACTGATTCTTATGCGTAGGTCACGTCTTTTCTAACCATATCAAGGGTAAAGCTTGCTACCAGATCCAAGTTGGTCAAGCATTTCCGTATCACTGACGCACGAGGGACGCCTATAGATACACTTCAGCTTCAGACTCTAACAGTTTTCTTCTTCCCTCTTCCCATCTCTTCTACCTATCTTGAGCCATCTCAAGGTTGCGACTATCCACTTCGATCATCTAGTTGGCTTGCTGTATCACATTGGTCTCGTATTCTGTCATCGCTCCACTTCATCCCAGAAGACTGGCGTTCTTCGTTTTTCTCCATGCAGAGTTTCAACTGTTGACATCTCGATGTTGGCCTTTAAAGTGTTGACTCTTTGTCTCTAATTATGGTTGGATTACAGTGGGGATCACACGGGGAGAGGTGCTAAACCGACCTCCATCAATTAGTATTCCGGCATATACAATTCCAATATTTTAACGCCCCACTCCCAGATACCGAGCCCTTATATAGAAGAGAACTTTCGGTGCATATAACATTCAATGAATCAAACCTTATACGCAAGCCTCTACGTCGTTGTATCAAAATAAAGCAAATGGAGGCTAAAAAGACTCGGGTAAAACCATAAATGACTCTATGAAAAGAATACAACTGACTAAAGCTGGAAAACTTATGTTACAAGAACGATAAAAGGAACTTACAAAATACGATGTCTCAAAGAAAGAACTTTACAAACTTGTCTTACAAAAGAGAAACGATAACAAATCCTGAATTTGAAACTACTAGTCTAGTACAATATTTGCAATGAAAATAAAAATAACGGGAAGCGTCATCAACACCAATCGACATCATAAAACTCCTCAGAGATCTCCCTTTCAACTTGTTTATCTTCTCAACTCACAATGCATATTAAACAAAAAAGCTAAAGGAGGTAAATACATAGGGACTTAGCAAGAGTGAGAAACTAATGAATAAATAAGCGTTACAACGAAAAAGTTTCATATAATTAATTTAATTATCTTTGTGTGACCAACTCAATCTAGGGTTCACTCCATGTCCATCAACATGTCGTGACTATACGTATCTAGCTTAACTTATCGTGGTTACGTCAGCATTCAAGGGCACTACGCTAGGTGTGTCCACCACGAGAGGGTGCCAACCAACAATGGCTTGCACTGTTAGTCTTGGGTTTCCCCGGTATGCATACACATCCGGTGAAGTTCCCCTGTCATTTGGCCTTTAGAAGTTCACAGAGTTATCCACCTATCCGAACGAGTCACAAAGCCGATGTTCACATGTGCCTAACGAAAAGTGACATGACGTTAAATCTTATTACTATGCAAGTATGTAATTATTATCTGTAGTTAACTAGCCACCTAAGTGTTTCAAGGATAAAGCTCACCTTAACAACTCTACTCCCTCACTTAGACAGCTAGACACCACATCCTATCAAGTACACAAACATTGATGAACTCTAGATCACCAAAGCCCAAGCCTATCATGTCTTTCTGACGGTCCCAAACTTCAACTCCCTTGAAGAGTACATTTGGTGCCAGAACTGAATGCATCAGAAACTCAATCAAGGCTTGTTCATGTTTAATTAATTTATTAGATCAAGAATTAACATTTAAATCTCATCTCGTGGCTTAAAACCACAATTTACCCAAAACTGGGCTGAATGCGTGCGCATTCCTTTGATTTCATGTGTAGTCCACCTGCTGAAAGTAAATCGATCCATCATGTATCAGCAATGCGTACGCATTGCTAGCCAATACGTACACATTCCACATGCAACTCCCCAAAACATGATTTTCTACTCTTAAACGATTTCCACACCAAACCAAACACTTTTATCATCAAAATACTAAGAAAAACAACCGTGAAACCTATTCTAAACATACCATAGCTTAACATAGATAGAAGCTACACATAAACATGATGTCTAACCAACAACCTATACCAAAACTTAACCTAAACATTATAAAGCTATAATGATTCAATAGGAAGAGCCTCCTACCTTAAATGCATGTATAAATGATCCCAAAACCTTGAAGATACTACTGATCTTCTAAACCTTCTACTGAAAACCTAATTGATCAACAAGTAACCCTAAAAACCTATCTTTTTTGTAAAACCCGAAATGAAAAAGTGTGTGAAACTGAAGATAACATGGATAATTTGCTGTGAAAATATTTTTAGAACAATCTAAGCTCGAAGAAGATGATTTTGACAACTCATTGCTGCGAAACAGAGCTACAGATTGGAGGATATGAATATTTGAAGAATCGTAACCGACGAAAACCAAAAACTATGGCTAAACTAAAAACTTATGAAATTAGGAATAGTTGGTGTGGAAACGTTCATCATGGTGAGACGATGATTTCCATCTTCTGCGGTCGGCCTAAATTCCTGACGGATTAGTCGTACGAGTGAAAGTTCCCTTCCTTCGCTTCCAGCCAATTCTGCATTTGGTTTTTTTTCATGGAGCGCCGTTCCTCTCTATTTTTCCAGAATATGCGTTGTGTGTGTATTATGTGAAATTAGGGAATTATTTTCTTTAACTAGCTATTAATTAAAAAAAATTTAATAAAATAACTAAATCCCTTTATTCCTTAAATAAATTTCCATGACATTATTTAAATCTTTTTAATTAAATAAAAATAGGCTAAATAATAATTAGGTCGTAGCCCGCATACCCAATACTATTTTACCCTTTTCTGGAAATTTGGGATGTTTAATCCTTCCCCCTTAAAAGGAGTTCCGTCTTCGAAACTGAACATCACTGGGATGTACGTGAACTCTGGGACTTCGCAAAGAATCTCGCCTTCTTTCTTGACTTTCTTCACCTTCCGCTCTAAGGTGAAACTGATTCTTACGCGTATGTCACATCTTTTCTAACCATTTCAAGGTTAAAGCTTGCTTCCACATCCAAGTTGGTCAAGCATTTCCTTATCACTGACGCACGAGGACACCTATAGATACACTTCACTTCAGACTATAATAGTTTTCTTCTTCCCTCTTCCCAACTCTTCTACCTATCTTGAGCCATCTCAAGGTTGCGACTATCCACTTCGATCATCTTGTTGGCTTGCGGTATCACTTTGGTCTCGTATTCTGTCATCGCTCCACTTCATCCCAGAAGACTGGCTTTCTTCGTTTTTCTCCATGCAGAGTTTCAACTGTTGACATCTGGATGTTGATGTGGTGAGTATTGTTGTAGACAACACTTCTATCTCTATCTTCATGAAGGATCATTAGTAGTATTGTTCAAGCTCTCTGTACATCTTGGTTGCTCCTGGATGACTTCAACTACTATCTTGTGGCTCAATTTATCACTACGACACAAGCTTGTTGTAGAACAGCAATGATTCTGGCTATAAGGTCTCTAAGACTTCTCGGGAGGGAAGAAACACGTACTTGCAACACATTCACTCTGGCGGTTTGATCTAATTCTTATGCCAACAAGGGTTATCTTGGTAACAAATAATAACGTTGAAAAGTGACAAGTTAAGTACCCGAGTGGTATGTCAACTTGGTAAGCTGAAGGAGAGGCAATAAGTTCTCAAAACAAGGGAGGTTGCATGGGTTACAAACAAAACAAGATGATTTTGTGATGAGGAAAGTTGAAGTTATTTCCAAACTGAAGAATGAGGCATTGTATCATAAAATAAAGGATGTCCACCAAAAGGAAAAACAAAAGAACACATTGCAGATGAGATTCTTTTCAGAAGGTGGAATTCTGTAAGATACGGTGGTATGCAAAGAACTTAGGATGCTTGAAAGGGAGATAATGCAATTTTTCACATGCCCTTGGAAAGTGGAGACATCAAGGGAAGCGCGACATGATGGATTTGGAAATATTCTCAATTCTTGGAAAGAGAACACCGAGCTTGAGAACATTATGAAGGTGACCTTGATTGTGGCTGTTGGCGAACTAGGAGAATCCTTAGTGTGTGTGAATGTCGTAGATGAATCATCATAAAACCAAGAAACAAAACAAAGGTGCAATGTTGAGCACCAAAAAGACTAGACAATTTAGAAATCAAGTAGAGAGCAAGAATCTCAACATGAAGGGTTGTGAAGACAAATCGAGTACCCCAAAAGGTCTCAGATTGAAATAAACTTGTCAAGAATGTCAAAGTTTACATTATTCAGGAGAGGGTGAGTTATCTCAAGATTGAAAGGGGAAATAGAGATTCCCTCAAGATATTGTAAAAGATTATCAAAAGTTCGAATAAGTAGGCGGCAAACAAGCTTTTAAGTAAATGCGAAAAGACACATAAGAACTGCCTGATAAAGTTTGATTTCAAAGAATTAATTCAAACTTTCAAGGGAAGTGCGAAATATCATTTATGATCCAATTCAAGGTTTCTAAGTTGCACTACTCAAGAGGAATAGTACACTAAAACAAAATAGGATTTTGACCGATATAGCAAAAAAGGAATAAAACACCAAAACAGAAGATGGAATGTCAAAAAGCATGTCTGGCGGTTCATGGCTCTAAATGGCCTGAAAGAGATTTAAAACTGAAGGGTACAAGGTACATTAATCTGAATTGCAAATAGAAGTTCTTGAATTTACAAGTTGATTGGCTAGAGAGGTTTAAAAGGCTTCATGGAAAAGACTACCTTCTGCTTGAAAATGGCTTAGAATAGATTTCTAGAAGGTTAAAGATAAGTCACTGAAGATGGACGTCAAGGTAGGATTAAAGATCTACCTGGTAAGAAGATGAGGTGCATACCTTGAAAGATCAGGCAGCATTAAATGATATGTTTATAAAATCAACACTACCCTTAGGAGGGAAGTTGAGAATGAACACAAATACGAAGAACGTTCTGACATCAGAAGGCTCAATCAAATTTGAATAGGAAATGAAGGACGGGAGTGTAACAATAAAAAATTAGGGAGAACCTACTTCTTTGATTTGGAAGGTAAAAGGTAATAACTTCTTCAGAAGAAAGGCTTAAGGCGATATGTTTCTGAGGTAATGCATGATTACGAGTGGAGGGGACTTGTTGAGATTAAAAATCTCAAGTGAGAGGTTAAATGCTGAAAAAAATTACCAGAAATGGAGACTTTAAAGAAAGGCATGAAAAGAGTCTGACATCAAACATGGCATGTTGGAGGATATCATCTCGGTTCTTGTTTATAACTGCGAAAGAAACAAGTGTTAGCTTTACAAACATCCTACTACCAGATTTAACCCAGCTGAAGATCAAACTTCGGGGGAACTCTTAAAAAATAAGAATCGTAACTTTCTACCCTCTTAGCCCCAACCCTAAGTCAAAGAGGTGAGGATTCCTTTTAGACTGTTGTGAAAGATATTTACTCCAAACCAGTCGTTATGAAGTTGTGTAGCCCAAATAAAATGAATTTGAGCATGATCAAAAGAGAACATATTAAGATAATGTATTTTTCCAGGTGACCTAAGAATATTAGAATTTTGGAATGATATGGGGTGGGTCAAAAACAATTATTTATGCCGAATGCACAAGCTGTCAGAATTTCCAGATTGGTAATCACTGACTTAAATTGCAGATTTTCGTCAAATGAAAAGGAATTCGAACTTGATTCAAAAAGGAAAATTGTATATAAAATTGTTGTCCGAAACATATCAAAAATTCAGGTCATTTGAATATGTTTAAGCTGTTCAAAACAGAAGAAGAATTGAAGGTGCTTCTGCAGATTTTCTGGACAGAGTGTCCGGCATTAACATGGATTTTCTGAACAATCCATAATGATTATTGAGTTGATGTAAAAATAGATATTTTAGAAAAAACAGTGGTCTATCCTGCTGAAAATGTTCAGAATTTTTGGAGTAGGGGAAACAATAGTATGTTAAAGGGAAAACATGGGAACAAAAGCATTCACTCATATTGGATAACGCCAAATGCGGGGATGATGAGAAACTATGTGCCAACGCAAGAACCCTTTAACATTAGTTATTGAAACGAGTAAGAAGAACTTGGAAGGGGTAGAATTGCATATGGAGTTCGTGTGGAACCCATCTCGAGCAAAGAAAGGTCAAAGAATTTTGGTATACACAAACCAAACAATAGTAAAAAGAGAAAATGAAGGATTTGTAGAGTCGAGTCAAATACCATTCTCTACAAAGTTAGGCAAAGATAAAAGTAGGCTTAGATATTCACGTGTAAAAGAACGTGAAGAGGTCACAATAGAAATTGTAAAGAAAGTCCAACCAAAAGGGTCCTCAACTTAAGGGTGTAAGCCTAAGACTCTGATTCCAACGATTTACTAAAGGGGTTTCACTTGATCCTATGTGACATGTTATGATTTAGAAACTTCAAAAGAAGAGAGGGTTTCTACTAAAGATCCTAGAAAAAACTAAACCTGAGGGGATCACATAAAAGATGTGAGCTGAGATCTCAACTTAACCTTAGTCTAAGAAGTCTCCTCACTTGGTCCTAGTGCAACTTAACCACAGTTTAAGAATCTAAGCCTAACGAGGATTACCGCCTAGCTCAAGAGAGCGTAGGGAAGTTATAAAAGGTCTAAAGGAATCTCATCATAGAGGAAGAGAAACCTAGGATTGAAAGGACACTTCGCTCTAATACCAAATGTAACGCCCCACTCCCGGATACCGAGCCCTTATCCGGAAGAGAATGCTCGGCGCATATAACATTGAATAAATCTAACCTTATACGCACGCCTCTACGTCGTCGTATAAAAATAAAGTAAACGGAAGCTAAAAAGACTCGGGTAAAACACTAAATGCCACTATGAAAAGAATACAACCGACTAAAGGTGAAAAACTTAAGTTACAAGAACGATAAAAGGAACTTACAACATATGATGTCTCAAAGAAAGAACATACAAACTTGTCTTACAAAAGAGAAACGATAACAAATCCTGAATTTAAAACTACTAGTCTAGTACGATATTTGCAATGAAAATAAAAATAACGGGAAGCATCATCTTGGTATCATCAACACCAATCGACATCCTCAAACTCCTCTGAGATCACCCTTTCAACCTGTTCATCTTCTTACATCACAATGCATACAAAACAAAAATGCAAAGGAGGTAAGTACATAGGCACTTAGCAAGAGTGAGAAGCTAATGAATAACTAAGCGTTACAACGAAAAGTTTCATAGAATTAATTTAGTTATCATTATGTGACAAACTCAATCTAGGCATCAACATGTCGTGACTATACGTATCTGGCTTAACTTATCTTGGTTACGTCAGCACTCAAAGGCACTACGCGAGGTGTGTCCACCACGAGAGGGTGCCAACCAACAGTGGCCTGCAATGTTAGTCCCGGGTTTCCCCGGAATGCATAAACATCCGGTGAAGTTTCCCTATCATTTGGCCTCTAGAAGGTTATGGAGTTATCCACCTATCCAGACGAGTCACATAGCCGATGTTCACATGTGCCTATCAAAAAGTGACATGACGTTTAATCATATTACTATGCAAGTATGTAATTAGACAGCTAGACACCTTAACAACTCTACTCCCTCACTTAGACAGCTAGACACCATATCCTATCAAGTACGCTGGTATTGATGAACTCTAGTTCACCAAAGCACAAGCTTATCATGTCCTTCCGACGGTCCCGAACTTCAAGTACCTTGAATAGTACATTCAATACCGGAACGAAACACATCAGAAACTCAATCAAGGTCTGTTCATGTTTAATTAATGTTATTAGATCAAGAATTAATATTAAAAACTCATGTCGTGGCTTAAAACCACACTTTCCCCAAAACTGGGCTGAATGCGTGCGCACTCCAACTGCTGAAAGTAAATCTATCCATCATGTATCAGTAATGCATGTGTGTTGTGTGATTTTCAATATAATCACTAAATCCTACCGTAAGCGCACGGCTTATCGAGTAGTACTTAGGATGTCGATCCCACAGGGACTTAGGACAATCACCGAATAGTTATCAATTTCAATTAGCTAAACAAATCAAATTTGGTGTTTTAAGATATAAAATAACTAAAAACTAAGGTCCTATTTAAAACTCAACACATGTCCAACACATATCTGGATTTAATTAAATTAAATTGATTTGTTTATGTTGGTCCTTTGTAAAGGCTTTTGACAAGTTTACATGGGGGTTGGTTGAATAAACTTGTCATTTAAAACTTTTTCTCTCTTAAGTAAAATGGTACTTAAAAGTTTATGGAGCTAAGATAAATGCGTTGAGAAATTGTCTTGCTGACTTTTTCTGCAACTGAGTTAAATGCAACAAAATTAATTAACCTTTACTTATGTTGTTCTTGTTTGAAATATGTTAACTGGGTTTTGGTGAAACTCAGTTTTGTGCTTGGTGTGAGTTCAGTCAGTTTGCATGAATGAGATAGATTGCCTGATGAAGTAAAATTGTAAAGTAAATAAGCTAAATAAAGTAAACTTGCTGAAAGTAAATGCTGAAATAAAAACAAAGTTTTATAGTGGTTTCAGGTGGTGTAATCTTGCCAGTACACTCTTCCCCTGTGATGTAGTAGGAAAATTTTCCACTATTCTCCTTGAGGTTGCAACAGTTACAAAAAGCCCTAGTTGATTGTCCTTGAGTAATCCTTAGCTTCACAATCTAAACACTCGGATAACATGTAAGATGGTTGCTTTTCCAACTACTTCACTGGTCCTTACAGGGTTGAATTGCCTCTTCACCAGCTCCACCACACGCAGTCTTCCTGACTGCGAACAACTGTCATTGACACCCTAGACTGGATGTTTCACAGTCCAAAACTTTGATAAAATCAAAGTTGGGTTTGAATCAATTAAATGATTCAGACTTGTAGAATCTTCAAATTGGTTTATGATTGATCTTGAATGCCTCCTAAGTGTAAAGATCATGGGAGCTTCCTCATACCTTGCACGATTGGGGGAGTATGCCTGAACAAAGCATTGTGTGATCTTGGAGCCAGTGTCAATCTAATGCCACTCTCCATCTTTCATAAGTTAGGCATAAAAGAGTTGAATGAAACATCTATAACCCTTCAATTGGCTGATCGGTCTATGAAGCAACCTTGTGGAGTGGTGGAGGATGTTTTGGTGAAAGTTGACAATTTGGTATTCCCTGTAGACATTGTGGTGCTAGACATGGAAGCTAACCACGATGTTCTATTAATCTTAGGAAGACCTTTCCTAGCTACGAGCAAGACATTGATAGATATTCATAAGGGTGAGCTGATTATGAGAGTGAATGAGGACAAAGTAGTATTCAATGTGATGAATTCAATGAGATATGCTCAAGATGAGGGAGAAGCATGCTACATGCTGGATGCCATAAACGAGCTTGTTTTGGAATTAGATCAACAAGTGGCACTAGACCCTGAGGTAGCAAAAATTTTGCTAGCTCCTAAAAGAAGGTGAAGGAAATAATAAGGAAATATGGCCTGGATGTAGCTTGTAAGTTCAAATGATATCATAGACTTGAATGCACAAAATAACTTATAGAACTTGTAACTTCGATGTGTAAAAAAATTGTAGCAAGGTGTTTGAAATAAATTTGTAACAAGTTGAAGGAATTGATTTTGATGAGGCTTATGCACCAGTTGCAAGATTAGAGGCAATCAGACTCTTTCTTGCATATGCAGCCTACAAGAAATTTAAATTATATAAAATGGATGTCAAAAATACATTTCTAAATAGATTACTAGAGGAAGAATTGTATGTACAACAACCCTACGATTCAAAGTCAAGAGTTAGGAAGACAAATTTTATAGACTGAAGAAAGCTTTATATGGACTTAAGCAAACACCAAGAGCTTGGTATGAGACTTTGTCTCGATTTTTAGTAAACAATGGTTTTACCAAAGGAACCATTGACAAGACTATTTTCAGAATCAAAGATGGTGACAAAACATTACTTGTGCAAATCTATGTTGATGATATCATTTTCGGATCGGAAAATGAAGTAATGTGTGAAAAATTTGCCAACCTGATGAAGAGCTAATTTCAAATGAGTATAATGGAAGATCTAAACTATTTTCTTGGACTGCAATCAACAGATGGAATATGTAATTTTCTTACACCAAACCAAGTACACCAGAGAGCTGTTGAAGAAGTTTGAAATGGAAAACAGTTCAGGAATTGGCACCCCATGGGCACAGGAACAAAGCGAGATGAAGATAAGGAAGGGAAAGATGAGGATCAGACACCCTATAGATTGATGATTGGAGGCTTACTCTACCTAACAACTAGCAGACCAGATATATCATTTTTAGTAGGAGTTTGTGCTAGATTTCAGACAAGACCAAAAGAAAGTCACCTAGCTGTTGAAATATGGTATTCAAAGGATGGAGAATTCAAATTGATTTCATTTTAAGATTCTGACTATGCAGGATACAAAATAGAAAGAAAGATCACTTCAGACACCTGTCAGTTACTTGGAAATAGACTAGTGTCATGGTTTAGCATGAAGTAAAACTCAATCTCAACTTCCACAGCTGAAGCTGAATATATTGCAGCTGGAAGTTGCTGTGCTCAAGTTTTATGGCTTAGACAACAGCTTAGAGACTATGAGATTAAAGAAAGTGAAATTCCTATAATGTGTTACAACACAAGTGCAATAACTATAATTGAAAATCCAGTATTGCACTCAAGGATTAAGCACATTGATTTGAGACATCACTTCATAAGAGATCATGTTGAAAAGAAGGATGTCACAGTACTTTATATACCAACTGAAGATAAACTCATAGATATTTTCACCAAACCACAAATTGAAGATAGAGTTTCCAAACTAATAACTAAATTGGGAAAAATAAAGGTCAGTTAGGCAACTGAGATCCACCAAGGGGATTGATCTTTTTCATGCTGGGAGAGCTCACTTGACAGATTAGTCATTGGTATCAACGATCTCAAAACTGACATTTTGGAGAACAGAGAGCTGCAACTGTGAAAAACTGACTTTTAACCAAATGAAAAACTGAAAACAGACTAAGATCACTTTTTTCATTATTGAAGTCAAAAAGGTAAAAATCATATGGACAGCCAAAAGTTACATCGCATTTAATTACCGCCGTAATTGTCAGAAAAGCTGTTATGTGTGTACTCAGATAAGGACAAATAGTACATGCATTGGATACACAAATTTTAGAAAGAGAAGTTCAACCGGTACAAAAAAATCTTTATAAGATTGCGGTTTACATGATAGAAATAACCGTTCTTGTACATTATAAATTTAATCATTTCTCAAGCAAACTCTCTCAAATTTTCACAAGAAAATGGCGACACAGAAACTGTCATCCAAGGAGACTAGATTGATTGACAGAGAGATATATTCTTTTCACTTGAAGAGTATGAGAAAGAATGCAAATGAACCCTTCTCTCAAGTCAAATTTGTGAAAAAATCTTGAAGATTCAAGGTTTAGAAAACTTGCTCGACATCAAACTAGAGAAATAATTGGACTTTGATACTATAATTCAATTGTAGGAGAATATGAAGAGAGACAAACATTTTAACTTTACAAAAGTTAATAGTGTTGAAGTCAGCATCAATGTAGAAGTTATACGAAGACTGTTCAACTTCAAAAAGCCAACTGAGAAATCAATTGACTACCAAACTACCTCTAAATAGGGAAGTGTTTCTAAATAAGATTTCCGCACAAGAGACACATGTTCGTGTTTATTCAGAGATGAAGACCCTGAAAGTAGAATTTGCATTGATAAGCAAATAGGTAGCAAGAAGCCTAATTGGGCAATTCCAAGGCTTAGACAGTTTATCAGAGGCAAGATAAACTTGATGAATATCATCTGGGAGCAGCTCGATTACAACTGGGCTGGTTTTGTCTTCAACCAGATGAAGAAGCTATATGATGAAGAAATCAGTAGAATCAGCAAATCCAAAACTGATGGTACTAAGAAAGAAGGAAGCCTACATACAATGAAGTCATTAAGTATTCTTATTCAGCACTACCTAGAGGTACTCAACTGTGGAAAGGTATGGAAAAACTGAGAAAAGTGCAGCTGAGGAAACTGTGAAAAATGCAGCTGACACATTCCTAAAGAAGGCTAAAGTACTGGCAAAGAAAGACAACCAGATAGTTTCTGAATAGATAGCTCTGAAAGGCACAAAGAGGAAATTTGATTCAGAAGCTAGAAGTCAAGTCGAAAGGAAACTATTTTCAGAATCCCCTGAGAAGGAATTTACCAAAGAAGCATCAACTAAGGGGGAACTAGAACTAAAAATGGATGAACCTGAGAAGACAACTAAACAAACTGATAAAATTGCTGATGATCAACCTATGAAAATTGAGGAATATGAGTTTTCAATTAAAACTGAGATGATTGTCCACATCATGAAAATGAAACTCACCACAGTCAGCAACAAAGCCCCACTCAAGGATGAGTTCAAAACTGAAGAACAGTGGTTTCTTGATCAGTTCGGAGTTCAAAGCTTGTACGAATTATTTCCTAATGGATCAATTTTTGACCATGTGTTATAAACTTCTACAAGAAAATGATAAGAAGAAGAAGTTAGTTTGACCATCAGATTCCAAAGATATACCAAGGATGAAGGAAGATAAGGACAAGGATGATGATGACCACCTAAAACTGACAGAGATAGTCAAATTGTCAGGAGCAACAACTGAGAAAACAGGAAAGAGTTATGTTTCAGTTCAACCTAAACAATCAGAAGAGAAACCTAACAAATAAAAAGTCTTTGTAACAAACCGAGGAATTGGCAGTGGGTCACAGACAGCTAACAATTAACCAAAGACTGATGAAAACCAAGCACTGATGATTTTAGATCCATATACGCAGACTACATACAAGGTAGTTGATGATCCTATCGAGTTCATGACTGGAGAAGATAGGAAGAAAATTCAGAAGTCAATACAGATCTTATATAGTCACAAGGAAGATTATGGTCAAATCTTTAACACTTTGACAACTTACTTGGACTACAGGAAGAAAATTGATGAAGCAGTAAACATTCACTTAGGCAAAATTTCTCAAGTCTCAACAAGCACAGCTTCAGAAATAGTTGATTCGAAGCAAAAACTGGAGGTTGTTACAATTGAAGATAAAGAAATACGAACTAAAGTTGAGTAGTTTCTCAGCTAGAGATAGTTAGCACTTGAGAATCAGCTTAAGGAGCTTTACACTTCTCAAACTGGCATTGCAGAGCAAAATAAACTTACTCATGAGTTAGTAATCAAGTTAAATGTTGCCAAAATGGGGAAGTAGAGGAAGAAAAGAATGAAAGTTGAGATTGAACAACTGCAGGAAGCAAAGGCAAAACTAAGACCCAATGAAACCATTTTCACTCAGAGGCGAGAATGGTCTATTGAACCAGTTTTTGACAAATTTATCAAGCCAGGAGAAAAGAGACTAACTCCTAAAAATGAGTTATGGGAAGAATTCAAAGCTGACTATAATCCTATCAAGGCAAAATACAAGGATAGAAGCTATGAAGAGTCAGTTACTTATTTTCTGGGAAGCAATTATTATGACTAACGAGTCAAGGAATACAGGAAATAAAAAATAATTGAAGAAAGACAGCTCGCCATCAAAGATCAGAAGAAAATAAGGGAAGCTGACATTGAAGAGTTTGAAATCTATTATCGAGAAAACAATGATTTACCCAAAGTAGTTGAATGGATAAGATGGAAGAAATTCTGTCAAGCTGATTACGACAGAGTGTTTGCAAAAGAAGTTTCAAAGAAGCTAGTTAAAAACAATCTGTATCATAGTCTGAACAAACTGAGATTTAGAATTCAGTTAGCTAAGAGAAACAATAGCTAGCTTAGTCAGTTTTTGTATTCACAACTTGTAATCAGCTGAGACTTATTCAGTTTTTGAAAACTTAATAAAAACCAAGTTTTTGTGTTTTTGTTATTGTTTTTTCATTAAGATTTTATTTTAAGGAGGGTTTTGGCATCATCAAAAAGGGGGAAATTTTTGTTATGATGATTCATCTAATGTTATTTGAATGTCTGTTTTAAGCCCATTGATGAAGTGCTGGAACTAGCTGTTATAGTGAAAAGCTAAAAGATGTCTAGAACTAAATGTATAGGATTTACTAGAGTCTTGTTATTGTATAGGTTATGTCAGACAAGCATTGTAATAGATAGGGTTCAAATCTGAAACTGATGGACAACCAAAAACTGAAGAAGGTAAGTTCGCTGAGGGATCAGACTTAGTTGACTTATCTTGAAGCTGAAGGCTGAGGGAACAAACTCAATTATGAATCCCCATATGTTGTAAGAATAAGATTAAGCTAAAGAAGTATAGCAAAACGAGGAAACATTAAGAATTCTTCTTTAAAATTGCTTCAATTGAAAAGAACAATTTCCGGGGGCATCGGAATTTCATCACTTTATTCAATCCTTTTCTTCTTCAATTGCATAAACAACTCGGGATTCATTGGAGTGGAAAGAGTTAGTTATGCACACTGATTATCAATACTCTGCTTACTAGATCCACCTTTTGCTGCTTTGGAGGCATCTATTCATCTCATTCAATTGAATATTGAGCCTGCTAAACGTTATTTGGAAAATTTATGGTGGCTTCTAGGGTTCTCTGATTCCCGACCGGCCACCGAGCACGGCGGCACCAAACTTCGTTGGTAAAGTTAGTGTGAAACCATTGGATCCAAGTAATCGACACTGCATATATTAGTAATAAACATGATATTCTTATAAAAGGGTAATATAGGAAACTGAGATAAAATGTGTCATTATAAACGATCATCTTTTTTGGGTGTCCTAAATGCCTAATTAAGTCCCAAAACAGGTCCTTTTAAACAAATAACAATAGAAACTAATGTGGCGAAAATTAATTTTTAATTATCCCACATTGCTAATTTGTTTTATTTCCTTGAGTTGTAGCCTATGTAAAGGGAAATGGAGTCATTGTAACAATCAGTTCAAGTCTTTCAACTTTTTTCATCACTTGCGAGTGAGAGTCTCTTCGTTGTAGAGATTCACCCCTTAAGAACTTGTCAGCGGCTCGAGCAAGCGTTGTGGCGTTCTAAGCCAACGTTCTCATTTGGATTCTCGAGAACTTGGTGTTGGAAATAAAATTTATGTTTTGATGATAATTCATCTTATTTATTATAATGTTATCTTAACCTCATTGGTGAAGTGCTGAAGCCAGCTGTTATAGTGGAAAGCTAAAAGATGTCTAGAACTGAATGTATAAGTTTTATTAGAGTCTGATTTTTGTATAAGTTACATCAGACAAGCACTGTAATTAATAGTGTGTCGTAAAACTGAAAACTGGGAATCAATTAGAAAACTGGAAATCATCAAGACAAACAAACTGACTCGGAATACACCTACTGAAGAAGGTAAGTTCGCTGAGAGTTACAGACTCGGTTGGCTTATCTAGAAGATGGAAGAACTGAGGGACACAGACTCAGTTATTGAAGAATGAAGAACTGAGGGCACAAACTCAGTTATGAAGATTAAAAGACGAGACTGTAAAGTTGGACTTCAGGCAATTGCAATTACTGATAATCCAGTTTTACATTCAAGAACAAAGCACATTGATGTTCGTCACCACTTTATAAGAGATCATGCAGAGAAGAAGGATATAACAGTTCTTTATGTACCTACTGAAGATCAGTTGGCAGACATCTTCACTAAGCCACTGGACAAAGAGAGATTTACAAAATTAAGAACTGAGTTGGGAATAATCAAAGTCAGTTAAGCCAGAGATTCGTGAAGGGGATTAATCTTTGTTATGCTGGGTGCGCTCACTTAACAGATTAGTCATTGACATCAACAATCTCAAACTGACAAATTGGAAGAATTTGACAAAACTGAACAAATTGATAAGAACTGAATTATTTATAAAACTGACCTCAGCATCAGTTTTCATCTTATTTAAATTTGGTCAAAAGTTGATAAGATAGAATCAACAGCGGTTATATCGCATTAAATTGCAATAGTTCTTTTTGTCGTCTTCGTGTGTACACCCCACGTTTGTCAGAAAGCAGTACATGTATCGGTTATCAAAACCATCATGGAATTTGAAAAGTTGTACCATTCAACCGCCAGAATATCCCACCTATTTATTCAATCTCTGTTCACACTATTTTTCTTTTTAAGAAAAATAGACTCTTTTCAAACCTACCCTTCAAAATCAAATTTCTTTGTGTTAACACTCAAACATGGCCACTGCAATTGATTCGAAAGATAGACGATTAATCACAGAGCTGGATGAACTAACACTCGAAATGTATGAAGTTATGTGTCAAAACACTCTTTTAGCCAGCTGTATACGAGACAAAATCGAAAAGCAACCAGGATTGAACAACATTCTCAAGTTCATTTCAAAGAAAAACGAGATGTGGAAGGAATTTTGCAGTTTTGGCAAAATATGCGATTGATCAGGGACTCCTTGATTACTACAGTTCGTGGAGATCGCATTGTGTTCAATGAAAGAGTTATGAGATCACTATTTGGGTTCGCAAATACAACAACAACTTCAACAGAGTTAGCAACCCTACCATTGGAGAAAAAGGCTGTTCTCGCGATGATTACTTCGTCTACAGAACCAATCGTACCTGGTGTTCATGTCGACAAAATCAAGCCGGAATTTGGACATCTCAGTAGGTGGCTCAGCAAACACGTCATTGGAAAATCCAAAGGGATTAATATACTTTCCGAAGAAAATATTACTGATGAACATAATCTGGGAGAACATAGAATTTAATTGGGCAGGTTATATAGTCAATCAATTCAAGAAGCAATATTTTGCTGAATTAGAAATTATAGCAAAAGCTCAAGCTGAAGGACAAGTAACTGATGGCAGATTCCTACTGAAGAAAACTCTTAGTGGAATCATTCAATTTTATTTGGAAAGAATTAAGGAAGGAAATCAAGCAAGAGAAACTGTGACATCAAAGGAAATCACAGAAACAACTTTCCAACATGAAGGAAAACAGTCAACTGTGTCTCAGCAGCAAACTGAACACAGAGGGACCAAGCGAAAATCAGTATCCATAGAAGAAAGATCAGTTGTAAGATGCTTGTACCCTGAAATCTCAAGTGAGATAGCACCTACTGAGGGGGAACAACAATTGACAACTGAAGATACTCAAGAGAATGTCACTGCTAACCTTACTTCTCAAACACAACAGCAGTCAGTTCAACAAACGGCACCAGTCTTCGAAGCTGACAAAGTCATAAGGCTGATGAAAATGAAACTTCAACCAGAAGATTCTCGTGATGCCAGTTTACAGACTGAAGAAAAATCACTCTTGGAGAAATTGGAAGTAAGAGATCTTTATTCTCTGTTTCTTATTAAGGAATTTCTTGACAATTGTTTCAAAAGGTTCACTGAGTTAGTGAAAAGAAGAGAATCAGGCACGTCATCTAAAGACAGTTCCCAGAAAAAGGATGATGATGATCATGATAGGCCAAGAAAAGAAGCTGATGATACTACAGTTTTGCAAACAATCACTCAATCACAACATCCAGTAACGCAAACTGTACCACAACAAGAAGCATTGTCAGTTGAAAACCAAACAACTGTCAATCAACAAGCAGGTGATGAAATCAGACAACTGATGGTTATTGATACTCAGAATAAGGATCAAGTGGAAGCTACATATGATCCTTCTGATTTTCTATCTAAGGAGGAATTGGCCAAAGTTCATGAAAACTTGAAAATAGTACTCAGTCTAAGAGATACACAGAATGGTCTTTTATCAAACATCTCTGGATATCTTGATTATAGAACTAGAACTGATGTTTCGGTTCATGCAAGACTAGAGATGATTCACAAATCAAGTTCAAGTTCTGCTTCAGAGATTGTCTTACTCAATCAACAACTTGAAGACTCAACCGCAGTAGATAGAGAAACTCATGCTCAGGCTCATTGGCATATTAATCAGCATATCTACGGGTTAGAAGCTCAACTTAAGGAAGTACTTGATTCTCAACGACAAATTTCAGAAGATCAAAAGCAACCCATGCCCTGGTAGATCAGTTATATGATGCCAAAAAGGGGGAAGCTGAAGAAGAAAAGTTGAAATTACTCGGAGAAATGAAGCGACTTGAAGAAGAACTACAAAGATACATATCAGATCCTAAATTTTTGAAGAAAGAGTTAACTGAAGATCAACTTATTGCAAAATACAATCAACTTGAAGATAGAAGAGTTACTCTTACAAAGGATCTGTGGACGCAGTTTATCAAAGACTACAATCCTATTAAAGCCAAGTGCAAGGATAGAATATTTGAGGAATCCTTGAACTACTTTTTTGTCTGATATTTACTCAAAGCAAAAAATTGCATAACATAAGAAGAATCGAAGGATTGAAGATAAACTGAAGATCAAAGACAAGGTTGAAACAAATGAAAACCGATCTAACAGAATTCGAAAAGTACTATCTGGAAGACTCAAGCTTACCTAAGCTAATTCAATGGAGAAGATGGAAAGAAAGTAGTCAAGTTGACTACAACAAAACCTTTTCAAAGGAAGACTCCAAACTTGAAGAAGATTTTTGTTTGTATGACAAGGCAAAAAGATATGACTTAGTTATGCAAAAAGCTAAGAAGAAGCTCAGTCTTTAATCATAGATATTTGAACAAAATGCTTGTATCCAGTTTTTGCTTATTCTATTGAAAACCAGTTTTCCAGTTTTACAGTGTTTCTTATTGTATTGATCTTTAAGCTTTTCTTTTAGGTAGAGTTTTGGCATCATCAAAAAGGGGGAAATTGTTGGAAATAAAATTTATGCTTTGATGATAATTCATCTTATTTATTATAATGTTATCTTAACCCCATTGATGAAGTGCTGAAGCCAGCTGTTATAGTGGAAAGCTAAAAGATGTCTAGAACTAAATGTATAAGTTTTATTAGAGTCTGATTTTTGTATAAGTTACATCAGACAAGCACTATAATTAATAGTGTGTCGTAAAACTGAAAATTGGGAATCAATTAGAAAACTGGAAATCATCAAGACAAACAAACTGACTCGGAATACACCTACAGAAGAAGGTAAGTTCGCTGAGAGTTACAGACTCGGTTGGCTTATCTAGAAGATGGAAGAACTGAGGGACACAGACTCAGTTATTGAAGAATGAAGAACTGAGGGCACAAACTCAGTTATGAAGATTAAAAGTCGAGACTGTAAAGTTGGACTTCAGGCAAGATTGTGGTGACCTGAACTGACTTTATAGATCTTGTATGAAGACCTAAGAATCATAAGGACAATGAATTCTTAGATGATAAATGTATCATGGTGTACTCTTATTAAATTCAATTATAATCAGATAAAAACTGGAGTACTGATTTTTTAAGAAGAATAAAATCTCAGTTAATGCTCCATGTCAGTTAGGAAACTGACAGATGAAAAACTGACAAGGAAACTCAGTTTAATAAGTCAGCAATCCAACAAACTGAAAGTACAATCGAACGTTGTAAAGAAAGAAATTTCATTGGATGAGTCACTGACACAACAGGAACGGTCAGAAAATATAACCGTTGTGAGATATACAATTCAAATCAAAGTCAGATGAACGTTGGACTTCACACTATAAATAGAAGACTTTGCACAAACAAAGGAGAAGATAATACAAGAATTAACAAGCAATTTGTGCACTCTATTTGAATTGTTATCATCTCTGAACTACAACAAGATCATATCTAGTATTTCTTCAAGTGTTCAAAGCTACAAAGAATTTATCAAGAATTCAACACTCTGAAGAACCACAAACAAGAATCAATTTATTGATTCTCAGCCCAACTTTGATTCTATTTCAAAGGTTTAGACTGTGAAGCAAACCAGGAAGGTTTTGTCAAGGACAGTTGTGACAAGCAGTCGGGTAGACTGTATTTGTGGTGGTAGCTGGTGAAGAGGCAATTTGCCTCCTACCCTCTAAGGACCAGTGATTCAAGCATTTGGAGAGCAGCAATTCTACCTGTTCTACAATTGTTTAGATAGTGAAGCTAGGGATTAGCCAAGGACTATTTTTTAGGACTTTTTGTAACAGTTCACCTCAAGAAGTTCAAGTGGAATTTTCCTCCGCACCACAGGGGAAGAGAGGACGTACAGGATTACACCACCTGGAACCTCTATAACATCCGCCTCATTTACTTTACGCATTTACTTATTTACTTAGTATTTACTTACAGCATTGTGATACTTGATTGTTATACATCTCACAGTCACAACTGATATTCACCAGAATTCAGTTCACAACACTCAGTTTTCATAACAGAACGACAAGATCAATATAAAGGCTAAAATCATATCCGCTGCCGGTTGACTCAGTTTCAGCTTAAGTCAGTTTGATATAATCTCAGCTTAGTCACTCAACTCCACACAAGTTTATCTGAACCCTAATCTGTTTTAAATTCAATTTTTGGTGACAAGTTTATTCACCCCCCCTCTAAACTTGTGTCACCTTTCCAAGGGACCAACACTTGGTCTTTCGCTCCGATTGACCCCTTAGTATCTTCCTGGGCACGTTCCGATCGTGTTTCCGACCCAGAATCACATCAGTTGCTATCGAGCACAACAACTAAGGTGTCAAATATCCTAATATTTTCTATTCTTTTTATTTTGATTATTATTCAAAAAATAAAATATTATTTTGTTCTTTTTTTCCTTTATTACGTCCCCTCCCCAGCCATAAACCTTCAAATCTTCGTAATCCTACCCGGAAAATTTAAAGATCTTCAAATCTTCAAATCTTTATCACAAGAACCCTAATTTTTCAGACCCTGTTTTTGTTTCAGTTCGTTTCCAAACTAAAACACCTTCCAACAACCTGAAATTTTTACCAGACCTAACTCACAATGTTATCTACAATTTCTCTCTGGACCTCATCTCGTAATTCGAAGCTTATCCTATTAAAACTTGCCCCACATCAGAGGTCACCCTGTCTGAATTTCTGCAACGGTAAATTTGTTTAAGATTTCGATTTGAGTGGGTTAATAGAATTCAAATTACCTGAATTTGTGGTATTATATTAAATTCGCTGTTATACAACTTTTTTATTTTGAGTTTTTCCAAATTCGAGGTAGGTTGATCGCAATTTGCACCGTAGGACACTGCTATCCATTTGAATATTTCTGATAGATTGCACCAGATGCCGAGAAATGCTTTCTTGATCGACTTTCATAAGTCTAAAATATCTAAAATTTTAATATCCTCTATAAAACTTATTCTTCTACAACTTTTGTCTTTTGGGTTTTCCTAGATTCGTAGTAGTTTGGTCACTAAATACGTGTGTTTCACACTAAGTGTGTGAATTTTCACACCTGTGAAATTCTGCTGTCAAAACAATTTCATTATGATTGAGCATAAGGGTGAGTGTAAACATGAGTCAACTGTGAGGGCATGAATAATTGAAAGGAGTGATGTGTGTGGTAAATAAAACCTTGAGTAGTGTTGCGAAGGTGGAGGATAATTTGCACTGAGAAAATAATTTTCATACGAGGTGTTTGATTAGTGGGAAGCTTTGTTTGATGAATTGATCCGAGAAGCTGTGCGAATGTGATAAGTGCTGAATTTGTCTAAAAATTATCCATTCCTACTACACCTTATCCTCAACCATATAAGTTGCATGAGCTCAATGATGCTGGTGAAATGCGAGTTACCAAACAGGCCTTGACCTCTTTTAATATTGTTAAACTCGATGATAATGTTTTATGTGATGTAGTCCCCATGCATGTCTGTCATATCCTACTGGGGAGACCGTGGCAATATGATAGGAGAGTTACATATGATGGGCATATGAATAGATACATCTTGCGCCATAAAGGGAAGAAACTTACACTCCTTTCTTTTTCACCCAAATATGCCCACAAAGATCATCTCAAACTCTCCGCCGAATGTAAAGAAAAAGAAAGAAACGTAGAGATTTTTAACAGTTGAGAGGAGGTCGTCCAAGAGCCGATTTTGGCGGATGCAATCGCTAGGGATAGTAAGAGTGTGGCAGAAGTAGTTAACAATGATGAGGCAATTGTTGTGGACGCGATAGTGCACGTGGATGAGATACTCGTTGATGGATATGTTGAGAGTGATATTGAATGTGAGGAGTTGCGTACTCCTTGTGATGAGTTGGAAAATGATGCAAATGTTCCTCAAGTTGTTGATGTGCACGTGGAATTGTTTGAAGAATCCATTGTGGAGAAAGAAGAAGATTCTATGTTAATAAATTCTTGTTCTGGCATTGTTGAATCTTCTTTGCAGGTACATGACGACAATCCACTTGAGGAAATCTCGTTGCCTACAGTGGTTCTTGACCATGATCACGTTAGTGGAAAACCAGAGCATACATATTCTGATCCATTTTTGGCGATTATTGACGATTGTTCGACTACAATTTGGTCTCATTATTATTTTATTACTTCACGGGTAGTGATCCACATGTTTATCAACTCGAAGTCCCAGTATTATGCTCATACGTTTTTTAGGCATGACTCCGCACCAAAATATGCCGTTGATCGGAATGTCTTTATTCGACTCGTATTTGATCCCGGTGTTCGTTTGGTGATATTTTGTCTTTGTCCAAGTTTTACTAGTGAAGTTGCTCTATTTTATGATGTCTTATTGATTTGAGGATGAATCCTTTCCAACCGAGAGGGAATGATATGATCTAGCCCAAGAGAACAGAGGAGCAGAGCAAAAAGGGGCTTAGATGAGTTATTAACTAGTTATTCGACTTGTTTTATTTTATTTTGCATTGATTTTAGATAATAAAGGTCTTATAGGCCTAAATGGTAGTATGCCCGTCAGAAAATGTGTCTATGTGATAGTATATTGGGTCAAGTGTTTATTTTCATCAAATAAAAGTCATTTGGGCTTATCGAGTCAATTTAGGTCCATTAGAAAATAATGTGGCGAAAATTAGTTTTTAATTATCCTATATTGCTAGTTTGTTTTCTTTCCTTGAGTTTGTAGCCTATATAAAGGCAAATAGAGACATTGTAACTATCAATTCAAGTTTTAATGAAATTTTGTTAAGTCTTTCGACTTGTTTTCATCACTTGTGAGTGAGAGTCTCTTCATTGTAGAAATTCACCCCTTAAGAACTTATCAGCGTCTTGAGCAAGCGTTGTGGCATTCTTAGCCAACGTTCTCATTTGGATTCTCGAGAACTTGGTCTTTCACTCCGATTGATCCTTTAGGAGGTTCCTGGGCACGTTCCAATCGTGTTTCCGACCTAGAATTGTAATATTCCGATTTTCGGGAAAGGGCAGACGTGTCTTTTTGCGAAAACGAAATATTGGGTTCGGTTCCTTTTATTTGGAGTTTAAATAATTGGATATTTATATATATAATTTTTAAGATAATTATGTATATAATAAAAGAGATTTTCTGATTTTATAATAGAAGAAGGATTTAATTGGGATTAACTATATAAGGGATCTATTATACACATTAATCTTATAACCTAGATCTGTATTCACAAAAAAAGAGGGGCAGCCGCATATTCCTTCTTATGCGTGTAAGAGCAAAACTTTGGGATGAAGGATTTCTCATCGATATCTAAGTCAATTCTAAACCGTTTTCAGTTTCGAGAGAAGCAACGGAATCGTCATAAGGAGAGCGTCGTTCCTGTAGCAGAAAGTTGGAGCTTTTCTCAAGGTTTGTTGCGGAAAAGAGATCGTTTTGCTGCTGTCTTTTCTGAGCTTTGGATTTTGGAATAGCTTGCTTAAGGTAAGAAGCTCTTCCTACAATCTAATTATGGTGGAGAGTAGTTAGATCAAGATTTAAGATGTTTTGGTGCAAGAAAGATGTATCTTTTTGATTGGTTAATGATCCTAGATGCTATGATACGGTTAGATATGCGTTTAGGCGTTTTGTCTGTGTTAAAGTTGCTGCTGTTTATGTTAGAATCGGATTAGAAATCGAGTTTGAAGATTTGGGGTTTTGGGAAAAAACGCAGGTGGACGGGCGTCTGCATAAGCAGATGGGCGTCCGAAAGCTTAGAAACTCAAACGGGCGTTTGCCTTAAGCGGACGGGCGTTTGAGGAGTGATTTTACATACAGGTTGTAGCGTTTTTAGGTGGACGGGCGTCCAGTTATAGTGGACGGATGTCCAGTCCCAGACGGACGTCCAGTAGGGTTGGACGGGCGTCCAATAGGGTTTAAACGAGCGTTTAGGGTTTCAGACGGGTGTTTGTTCGGGTTACCTTGTTTTATTGATCTTAATCGATTCAGTTTTGTTCAGGCTTCAATGTTATGTTATCTATTGGTTTGAGCTTTTAATTATGATGTATTAAGATTAATTAAAAATTGAACTAGCTTCGATTGTACTTCTGATGCGTTCAGTTAAAACACCGAATGTAATCTTAAAGGGAGTTGAAGTTCGGATCCGTCGGAAGGGCATGAAAGGGCTTGTGCTTTGGTGAACTAGAGTTCATCAATGTCTGTGTATCTGCTAGGACTTGTCCATGTCTAGTGGTCTAGGTACGAGAGTAGGAGATGCGAGTGAGCTTACTTGAAAACACTAGGGATGGCTAGTTAATTCACATCAATACTTACATAAGTGTAGTAAAAGATAAAGCATCATCTATTCTCGGTTAGACACTATTCCATATCGGCGATGTGATACGTTCATAAAAGGTGGACAACACTGCTGGCCTTAAACGGCTGAAGGGTAGTGGAGGAAATCCATCGGACGTATACGCATACCGGGGAGACCCCGGAGCTAATCGGTGTTAATCACCGTTAGTTAGCAAGTATATCTTCAGGCTGATGAACTCCATGCGTAGTGTCCTTGAGTAATGACGCAACAAAGATAAGCTAAGTAGAATCGTATAGTCATGACATGTTGATGGACATGAAGTGAACCCTAGATTGAGTCGTTTTCATCAAGATAATCTATTAATAACAAACCTTAATTAAATTGTAGCTTCTACTTCTTACTATGTACATTGTACTTACCTCAAATGCATGTTTATTTATGTGTTTGGGGGAGAGAAGACGAACAGGTTGGTGATGATTTCGAGGAGGACTTCGATGATGACGTTTGAGGACGCCAGAGTTGAAGACCTTGTTCACTATTTATCATTTATTTCATTTATGCCTTAGACTTGGATTTTGTTGGATTCTGTAGTTTACTTCTAGTACTTTTGGATTCGTTGGGTTTTCTTTTGAATGTAATAAGCATTACATTTTCTTTCTACCTTTAGTGATTCTCATTCTTTATTGTTTGGAAAAAAATTACCCGAGTCTTTTTAGCTTCCGTTTGCTTTTATTTGATACGACGTAGTAGAGGCTTACGTGTAATGTTATTTATTTAATGTTATGCGTGCCGAACGTTTTGATTTCCGGATAAGGACTCGGTGTCCGGGAACGGGGCGTTACAAGAATCACATCAGCTCTGATTGTTACATGGACTCCATTTGCCTTTATATATGATACAAACTCAAGGAAATAAAACAAACTAGCAATGTGGGATAATTAAAAACTAATTTTCGCCACATTATTTTAAAATGGACCTAGTTTGACTCTAATAAGCCCAAATGCCTTTTATTTACTGAAAATAAACACTTGACCCAATATACTATCATATAGACACCTTTTCTGATGGGCATACTAGCATTTAGACCCATAAGACATTTATTAACTAAACTCAATGCAAAATAAAATAAAACAAGTCCAATAACTAATTAATAACTCATCCAAGCCCATCATTGCTCTGCTCTTCAGTCCTCTTGGGCTGGATCATATCACTTTGGGTCCTTAGCTTCTTTCTTAAAAAAATTGAAAATCAACCGTTGAGAGCAATGCATGGTCCTCACTGTTTGCCAGGTTGTATTATTTCAATTTCTTTAAATGCCTTGCATTAAATACCCAATGGTGGAGCGAAAGTCTTATGTCGTACTGACAACTGACACGTACGTGTCGAACGGATATATTGTTTCTTGTCATAGGTTACGTCTTGGAATGACTGGCACTAAATGCTATAGCTTCCATTTGTATTTGCTTGTAGTCATTGTGTAACATCCCGACTTTTCAGAAAGGGTAAAATAGTAATTTGGGCATACACATTACGACCTAATTATTATTTATCTTATTTATTTAATTAAAAAGGATTTAGTTATTTAATTAAATGGTTATAAAAAGGAAATAATCCCCCCAAATCTCTTATTAAATTGGCACGCATATTCTAGAAAAAAATAGAGGAACGACGGCAACGCAGAAGCATTCAACGCAGGATGCCTGAAACAGACTTCAAACGTGCGGCCAATCCGTTCATCCATTAAAGATGCCGCAAGAGAGAAAAGTGGTCACCGCGACGAGACGCAATTTTGGAAAATAAAATATCCTTATTACTTAAGTTTTCAGTTTAGCCCTAGTTTTTGGTAACCATCGGGTTCAATTCTTCAAAAATTCATATCTTTCAATCCGTAGCTCCATTTCGCAACCATGAGTAGTCAAAACGATCGTCTTGGAGCATAGATTATTCTAAAAATAGTTTCACAGCACGTAATCTAGTTCATCTTCTGTTTCACACACTTTTGTATTTCGAGTTTTTGCAAGGAAATAGGATTTTAGGGTTTCTTGTTGATCAAATAGGTTTTGGGGTTGCTTGGCATTTGCTTTCAGTTGTGCTGGAAATTAAGGTTATAGGCTCTTCCTAATGAGTTATAATGATAGGTTGAGTTTTGGTGAGTTTTGGTGTTGTTTGGTGATAGAATTCATGCTAAGTTGTATTTAATGAGATGTGATAGATTTTGGTATATTTATGTTGAGTTTTAAATTTCTATTTTTTTTGTTCAATAACATTAATTAAACCCAAACAATCCCTGATTGAGTTTCTGATGCGTTTGGTTCCGGCACCAGACGTACTCTTAAAGGGAGTTGAAGTTCGGGACTGTCGGAAGAGCATGAAAGGGCATGTGCTTTGATGAACTAGAGTTCATCAATGTCTGTGTATGTTCTAGGGCTTGTCTGTGTCTAGTTGTATTAGTAAGAGAGTAGGACATGTGAGGGAGCTTACTTGAAAACACATAGGTGGCTAGATAACAACGGATAATAATTACATAAGTGTAGTAAAAGCTAAAACGTTACCTATTCTCGGTTAGGCACTATTTCATATCGGCGATGTGATACGTTCATAAAAGGTGAACAATGCTACTGGCTCAAAAGGTTGAAGGGTAGTGGAGGAAATTCATCAAACGTATACGCATACCAGGGAGACCCCGGAGCTAAACGGTTCTAATCACCGTTAGTTAGCAAGTATA
Source organism: Gentiana dahurica var. dahurica (assembly GCA_024500145.1). Classification (NCBI taxonomy): domain Eukaryota; kingdom Viridiplantae; phylum Streptophyta; class Magnoliopsida; order Gentianales; family Gentianaceae; genus Gentiana; species Gentiana dahurica. The sequence goes on from CM044896.1 coordinate 69,663,344, forward strand.
TCTTCAGGCTGATGAACGCCATGCACAGTGCCCTTGAGTAGTGACGTAACCAAGATAAGTTAAGCTATAAACGTATAGTCATGACATGTTGATGGACATGAAGTGAACCCTAGATTTAGTCGGTCTCATAAAGATAATTTAATAATCATAATAATAACCCTTCATTGTATAACTTTGTTATTCATTAACTTCTCACTTTTACTAAGTACTTTGTACTTACCTCCTTTGCATTTTCTTTTGTATTCATTGTGGGGTTAGAAGACGAACAGGCTGCCCAAGTGTAGATGACGACTTTTGAAGACTTTGAAGTATTGACGAAGCTTTTAGTTTATTTCTTTGTAAAGGTCGTACTACACTAGTTGTATTTTTTTTTCTTAGACTTGTTCTACTTCTATTTCTAAAGACCTTTGTAAGTTTGGTTTGTAATTTTAGGATCTCGTATCGTATAAGTCTTTGGGTTTTTCGTCGTTGTAATTTAACAATCCATCTTTAGTATGGTTACTTTATGTTCTTTGTAGCATTTATGTTTTTACCCGAGTCTTTTTTGCTTCCGTTTGCTTTATTTTGATACGATGACATAGAGGTTTGCGTATAATATTAGATTTATTTAATGCTATACGCGCCGAACGTTTCTCTTCCGGATAAGGGCTCGGTATCCGGGAGCGGGGTGTTACAGTTGGTATCAGAGAGAAGCATTCTTTCTTTCCGAGGCTTCTTCCCTCTAAGATAGGATTTCTTTAGAACTTTTAGAACCTTTCTGATCTCTCTTGATCTTGGTGGTAAACCCTCATAGGATTAGGAATCCTTAGATTGTGGTTAAGTTGCACTTGGAGCAAGTGAAAAGTCTCCTTAGGCGAAAGTCGATTGAGTATTAAGCTCGCGTCTCTTATGTGATCCTTTCAAGTTTTGTTCTTTCTTTTCGAGGTTTTAATGCTTTCGTAATGATACATTTGGTTCAAATCACTTCCTTGTAATTTGGTGTTATGCAAAATGAGTGAACGATTTTGTTCACATTTCTACATGTCATGTTATATCATTTTTTTGTTCCAAGAATTCTGTAAATTTTCAGCCACTTAGAAAGTTGTCTTATCTACAATTTCTCTCTTTACATCAATTTAGTTTTCAACAATCATTGTTCACAAATTGTTTAACAATGAGGGGTACTCTGTTCAGAAAATTCTGCAGCGGTACTCTTACTTATCATTATGTTTTGAATAAGCTAAAAACCTCCAAATGACTTGGATTTTTGATATGTTGTAGAAACAATCCTGCACTATAATTTTCGTTTTGGAACCAAGTGCAAATTCATTTTGGTTTGAGCACAATCTGCAACACACGACAATTGATGAAGTCCTGAAATTTTTTTGACAGCTTATAGTAGTAAAGAATTATTTTGACCGACCTATGGCTTCCCAAAAATTTTGATTTTCGAACATCATATGTAAAACTTATATACTCACAGATTTTCTCTTTACCTCATGTTCAAAATTAGTTCAGTTTGTTTTGTGCAAATCAATTATTTCATGACTTATGTATGCATCCGAATTTCTCAAAACCATTTAAGTCCGCTGGTCAAGAAAGGATAGATGTCTTTCTTTCACCCTGTAAGTTATAGTGTAGTAGGTTATAGGAGATGAGAATACTTTGATTTATCTGATACTTAAGCTAGTTGTTACCCAGGATAAGAAGTTGATAGGTAGAGACTACGTCTTGTCGTTATAGTGCTCCTCAATGGCAATAAACGATTGTGTGGTGATTTTCCAATCTTATGTCTTCATCAATAAGGTTCTATTTTATAATTATCTAGTTTCCTACTTGGTTATCCCAATTTCAATCGTTTCCCCATCCATACCAATTGTAACTCATGCTCTAGTTAAATCCTCCATTTGAAACTTCTGAAACTCGGTAAAAGTTCCCTTATTGCGAAGTTTTGTTTTCAAAATATGTACATTCTTTGATGTGCCTTATTTCTTTAAGATATGTTCATCGTGTCAAATGCTTGACATAAGGAAAATAATTTTCTCATCCTTCAAACTATTTGAACTGACAATTGCATATCCTTCCAACTATGTCATGTTTAGCTATTTTGGGGCAACACACTTTTGCATCCTAGTGATTACCCTTAATGCATCCCCTACAAGATGTTTTAGTACATACAATTTTTGTTTAAAGACTCGACTCTACAAATCCTTCATTTTCTCTTTTCGCTATCGCTTGGTTTATGTTTACCAAAATTCTTTGGCCTTGCTTTGCTCGAGATGGGTTCCACACGAACTCCATCTGCAAATTTTATCTTTTCCAAGTACTCCTCAGTCGTTTCAACTATTAGTATTAAAGGTCTCATACTTTGGCACATAGTTTTCATCATCCTCGTGTTTTGCTTTATCCAATATGAGTGAATGCTTTTGTTTCCGTGTTTCCTTCAGGTTAAACCACTTACCGTGCTCTAAAAATTCTAGAAATTTTCCACAATATAGGTCAAGTCTTTTCTACCATATCTCTTTTTACACCAACTAAATAATTGTTATGGATTGTTCAGAAAATTCATGTTTATGCCGGACACTCTGTCCAAAAAATCTGCAGGAGCACAATAACTTCTTCTTCTGTTTTGGACAGGTTAAACACCTTCAAATGACCTGAATTTTTTCTATATTGCAGACAAAACTTTTATCTACAGTATTATTTTCGGAATTAAGTTCAGATTCATTTTAGTTTGATCTCGATTTGCAATTCAACTCAGTGTTTATTAATCTGGAAATTCTGACAGCTTGTGCAATCATCAGAAATAACTGTTTTTGACCGACTTTATCTCATTCAAAAAATCCAATATTTTTATATCACCTGGGAAACTCCAGTATATAAATATTTCTCTTTTGATCATTCATAAACTCCTTTTCGTTTGGGCTACACAAGTCGATAATGACAGGGCTGGAGTAAATATCATACACAGCAACCTAAAAGGAATTCTCACCTCTTTGACTTAGGGTTTGGGCTAAGAGGGTAGTAAGTTATGATTGTCATGTTTTAGGAGTTCCTCAAGTATGATCTCCTTCTGAGTTAAACCTTTTAGTATGATGCTTCTAAAGCTAACATTATAGTTCTTTTGCAATTGTAAACAAGAACCAAGATGCTATCCTCCAGCATGCCATGTTTCATGTCCAGACCCTTTTCGTGCCCTTTTATAATTATACATTTTCTGGTGATTTATTTCTCATGTAATCCCTCATTTGAGATCTTTAAGCTCAACAAATCCTTTTCACATGTTGTCATGAGTTACCTCAGAAACATATCGCCGTAAGCCCTTCTTCTAAACAAGTTCTTACCTTCTTACTTTTCAAATCAAGAAACAAGTTCGTTTTAGATCCGCAGTGTTGCACTCCCATAATTCTTTTCAAATTCATATTCGACTAAGCCTTCTGATGTTAGAACATTCTCCTTACTTGTGTTCATTCTCTGCTCCCCTCCTAAGGGTAGTGTCGATGTTGTAACTTTTCACCTAATGTTGCCTTTTCTTGTAAGGTATGCATATCTTCTTCTGCCAGTCAAATTTTTAAGCCTACCATGATTCTTTTTCAGTTACTTATCTTTAAACTTCTAGCAATTTATGCTGAACCAGTTTCAAGAACAAGGTAGTCTTTGCCAATGTGTCTTCCGAACCTATCTAGCCAAACAACTTTTGAATTCCTAAACTTTTGATTTCCAATTCAGATTAATCTACCTTCTACCCTTCAGTTTTAACTCTCTTTCGGGCCATTTAGAGCCATGAACCAGCATATACACCTTTTGACTTCTCATCTTCTGTTTTGGCGTTTCTATTACCATTTTGATACACCGGTTGAATGCCTTTTGTTTTAACTTTTCCATTCCCTCATGAGGAATAACCTCGAGCATTTATTTCATGGCAGTGTACTATTCCTCTGGAGTAGTGCAACCTTGAACCTTTGATTTGAATCGTCAATGGTCGTTTAAACTTCCTTTGAAGGTTTGAATTAATTATTTGAAATCAAAATTTATCCAAAAATTCTTAAGTGTCTTTTCCCCTTCACTTGAAAGCTCGTTTATCGCATGCTTTTTCAAACTTTTTATTTTCCCTTACATTGTCATGAGGAAAACCCTATCTCCTTTTCAAATTTGAAATACCCTATGTTTGAATAATGCGGACTTTTACTTTTCCTTGACAAGTTCCCTTTTATTTAACTCTGAGACCTTTTGGTGTACTCGTTTTGTCTCTAAAGCTCCGGCATGTTGAGATTCTGCCCTCTTTTGATTTCTAAATTGTTTAGTCTTCCTGATGCTCAACATGTCACCTTCAAACTCTGGTTGTTTTTCCAAGATAACCTTTATTGGCATAAGGATTGGATCAGATCGTCAAGAGAAAGTATGGAAAATGCATGTTCTCCATCCTAACGAGACTCAGAAATCCTTTAGCTGGGATCATTGTGGTTCTACAACAAGTTTATTTCAAAGTGATGAATGAAGCAACAGGATAGCACTTGTGTTCATCCGGAGCAACCAAGATGCACAGAGAGTTGGAACAGTACTACTGAAGATCTTTTATGATGATAGAGATAAAAGAGTTGTCTACAACAATGGTTACCACTTCAACATCCAGATGTCAACATTTGAAGCACTGCATGGAAGGAAGCGAAGAATGCCAGTTTTATAGGATGAAGTGGAGCAATGAAATAATACAAGACCAGAGTTATACAGCAAGCCAACAAGAATATTGAAGTGGATCGTCGCAACCTCAAGCTGGCTCAAGACAAGCAGAAGAGTGGTGAAGATGGAAGAAGAAGAAGACTATAATGGTTAGAAGACGAAACGCTTTGTAAAGTCCATAGTTCAAATACACCCCAGTTACATTCGAGTTTTTAGGACGAAAGGGGGGAGGAATGTAACATCCTGATTTTTTAGAAAGGGTAAAATAGTAATTTGGGCATACACACTATGACCTAATTATTAATTATCTTATTTATTTAATTAAAATGGATTTTGTTATTTAATTAAGAAATTTAATTAAATGGTTATAAAAAGGAAATAATCCCCCCAAATCTCTTATTAAATTGTCACGTATATTCTAGAAAAAAAAAAGAGGAACGACGGCAACGCAGATGCATTCAACGCAGGATGCCTAAAACGAAGACTTCAACCGTGTGGCCAATCCGTTCATCCATTCAAGATGCCGCAGGAGAGAAAAGTGATCACCGCGACGAGACACAACTTTGGAAAATAAAATATCCTTATCCGTAAGTTTTCAGTTTAGCCAGAGTTTGTGGAAACCGTCGGGTTCAATTCTTCAAAAATTCCTATCTTTCAATCCATAGCTATGTTTCACACCCATGAGTAGTCAAAACGATCGCCTTCGAGCATAGATTATTCTAAAAATAGTTTCACAGCATGTAATCCAAGTAATCTTCTTTTTCACACACTTTTGTATTTCGGGTTTTTGCAAGGAAATAGGATTTTAGGGTTTCTTGTTGATCAAATAGGTTTTGGGGTTGGGGATCAACAGTTGTTGCGGTTGCTTGGCATTTTGCTTTCAGTTGTGCTGGAAATTAAGGTAAGAGGCTCTTCCTAATGAGTAATTATAGCTTTATAATGATTGGTTGAGTTTTGGTGAGTTTTGGTGTTGTTTGGTGATAGAATTCATGCTAAGTTGTATTTAATGAGATGTGATAGGTTTTGGTATATTTGTATTGAGTTTTAAATTTTTATTTTTTTATTCAATAACATTAATTAAACCTAAACAAGCCTCGATTGAGTTTCTGATGCGTTTGGTTACGGTACAGGACGTACTCTTAAAGGGAGTTGAAGTTTGGGACCGTCGGAAGAGCATGAAAGGGCTTGTGCTTTGATGAACTAAAGTTCATCAATGTCAGTGTATGTGCTAGGGCTTGACCGTGTCTAGTGGTATAAGTAAGAGAGTAGGAGATGTGAGGGAGCTTACTTGAAAACACTTAGGTGGCTAGATAACAACGGATAATAATTACGTAAGTGTAGTAAAAGCAGAAACGTCACCTATTCTCGGTTAGGCACTATTTCATATCGGCGATGTGATACGTTCATAAAAGGTGATCAAAGCTATTGGTTCAAAAGGCTGAAAGGTAGTGGAGGAAATTCATCGAATGTATACGTATACCGGGGAGACCCCGGAGCTAATCGGTGTTAATCACCGTTAGTTAGCAAGTATATCTACAGGATGATGAATGCCATGCACAGTGCCCTTGAGTAGTGACGTAACCAAGATAAGTTAAGCTAGAAACGTATAGTCATGACATGTTGATGGACATGAAGTGAACCCTAGATTGAGTCGGTCTCATAAAGATAATTTAATAATCATAATAATAACCCTTCGTTGTATAACTTATTTATTCATTAGCTTCTCACTTTTACTAAGTACTTTGTACTTATCTCCTTTGCATTTTCTTTTGTATGCATTGTGGGGTGAGAAGACGAACAGGTTGCCCAAGTGTAGATGACGACTTTTGAAGACTTTGAAGTCTTGACGAAACTTTTAGTTTATTTCTTTGTAAAGGTCGTACTAGACCAGTTGTATTTTTTTTCTTAGACTTGTTCTACTTCTATTTCTAAGACCTTTGTAAGTTTGGTTTGTACTTTTAGGATCTTGTATCGTATAACTATTTGGGTTTTTTGTCGTTTTAATTTAACAATCCATCTTTAGTATGGTTACTTTTTGTTCTTAATAGAATTTATGTTTTCACTCATGTCTTTTTAGCTTATGTTTTCTTTATTTTGATATGACGATGTAGAGGCTTGCATATAATATTAGATTTATTAATTCTATACGCGCCGAACGTTTCTCTTCCGGATAAGGGCTCGGTATCCGGGAGCGGGGCGTTACACGTTGATCAAGAGTTGACAAATGGTCCGGATTTACACATTTAATTTATCACTTCCATTTATATAGCCACTTTGAGATACTTGAATTACTTGAGATATATCTTGCTCGTCCAATTTGATTCTTTGAGTGTATCATGTCATCTGGTTTGAACTTTAATAATGGACTAAGTGTGAAAAACTCTTCTCGTCTAATCTAATTAACAAGTCTGAAGCATGAGAGCCAAGTCTTGTCTTCAAGTCTTCGGACACGGATCTGAATATGTTCTTCATATCTGATCTGACCTAGACTAACTTAATCAAAATTATTACAACTACTCGTCTGATTTGATAACCTATACAATGTTGATCAGACTATTAAGAAAACTTATAATTGGTTTCTAAAACAACTATTTTGGTATCATCAAAACATCTAACTAATGAGAGACCTAACGAATTTCCCATTTTTTACGATGCTAATACCCCTATTATATAAAGAGAATAACTTTGTGTAATTAAAGTAAAACAAAACAAAATAATAGTCAAAAATATTTTGACTTGGAGGAGAAACTTATGATTTTCTGTAACTCCCTGTTCCCGGACACCGAGTCCTTATCGGGAAAAGGAACGTTCGGCACGTATAAAATAAAAATAAATTCCCACTTTATACGTAAGCCTCTACTACGTCGTATCGAGTTAAGCAAACGGAAGAATAAGACTCGGGTATAATTTTTTTCCCAAAGCATTCAAGAATAGAAACTCAAACTAAAGATGAAAATGTAACGTTTATTACATTCAAAGGAAAATACGAAAATCCAAATGTACGATATTCTCAAAATAAAAGATATAAACTACAAGTCTCAAAGGACCAAAAACCAATTTCAAAAGATCCAAAAGAATGTATAGTCTAAGGAATCATATGAAAGAACAATAAATGATAAAACACCAATGAGGCGTCATCAAACATCATCATCGAATTCCTCCTTGAAACCTTGATCAACCTATTCATCTTCTCACCTCCAAACACATAGAAAACATGCATTTCAGGTAAGTACAATGTACTTAATAAAAGATAGAAGCTATGATATCAATTACAATTTATAAAGAAAATATATATTTTTATTTAGTTTTCTTTACGTAACCGACTCAATCTAGGGTTCACTTCATGTCCATCAACATGTTATGACTTAACTTTTCTACCTTAGCTAATCTATGTTACAACCGCACTCAAGGGCACTACGCATATCCGGTTAGGGATATCCTTGCAACATATTGGTGTATCACACCAATAACCACGGGGGAAAGCCCGAGGGTGCACACGTTTTAGCGAAGTCCCTCCGTACTTGGAATCTTGTAAGCCTACGGAGTTATCCACCTTCAGGAAAGCACACACATTGTGATATTGTCTGGTGCCTAGCCAATAGTGACATGATGTTTCATCTTTTACTAGTCAAGTACGTGTTTATTAAATTGTTAACTAACAACCTAAGTGTTTTCAGATAATCTCCTTCACACATACTACTCTCGTCCTAGACCATTAGACTTAGACAAGGCCTAACAATTACACAGACATTGATGAATCCTAACTCATCAAAGCACAAGCCTCTAATGCTCTTCCGACGGATCCGAACTTCAACTCCCTTTAAGAGTACATTCGGTGTTGAAACTAAACGAATCAGAAGCTCAATCCAGGCTTGTTCATGTTTATACAATGTTATTAGATCATAAATCAAGATTTAAAACTCAACACATAGCTTAAACATAATTTTCCCCAAAACTGGGTCCAATACGTGCGCATTCACTGTCCAGAAACTTGCTGAAAGTCTCGGTTCAGCCAGTGCATGTGCATTGCCTACAATGCATGCGCATTGCACGAGCAGTGATCAATCCTGAACAACCTGAATCAACAATGTGTGCGCATTCAGATGAATGCGTGCGCATTGCACCTGTAACCAGAAGACTCCTACAACCTGAACCATGAATGTGTGCGTATTCGACCTGCTGAGAAAAAAGCCAGAAAAACCTGTAACAGGAATGCGTGTGCATTCCATTGAATATGTGCGCATTCCGTTGAATGGGTGCGCATTCGACTCCTAAAACCCTAAACTCGATTTTCAGCTACTTAACGATTTCCAATCCGTTTCCAACACAATTAGCATCAAAATAAATTCAGAAAAACACAGAAAAATGTGTCTTTATCAAACCATAACATCTATGATCCTTAATCAACAAAAGACGCAATTTTTTAGCATTAAACGTCTTGTAACGTTGCTCTAAACACTATAAACCATAACCAAAATCATAGGAAGAGTCTCTTATCTGTTTGCAAGCTATAATCCAAAACCAAAGGCCTCAAAAATCTACAGCACTTCAAAAATCTTGCTCTCAAAATGATGTCCTCCTCATGCCGAATCCAAATTTCTACTCTGATCTGAAAACGGTTCAGTAACACTTTAAAATTCCAAAGAAATCTCTCATATCCCTTTTCTTTTGCTCTCAACCACGATTCAAAGAGCGTAGAAGCAATTTCTTAAAACTGTTTAGGTTATGGGAATAACTAAGTGTATTTTCCTTAAATACATATTCCCAATTATTTTCCTTTTCCTTGATTACCCTTAATTACCATTAAATCAGAATTTTCCTTATATATATATAATAACTTAACTCCAATAAAGAAAAGGGAATAATAATATTTTGTTACCGCAAAATGACACGTCTGCCCTTTCCCGAAAATCGGAATATTACATTCCTCCCCCATTAAGAGGAGTTTGGTCCTCGAAACTAGAACATACCTAAAAAATGCACAAACTCTGGAAACTCACTGATCATATTGTCTTCAACTTCCCAAGTGGTTTCATCCGGTGAATGATTGCTCCATTGCACCAAAACCAAAGGGATCAACCGTCTCTTGATCATCTTTTCCTTCTGGTCAAAAATCTTGATCGGCATCTAATCATAAGCAAGATTGTCTTGAAGAACCTCCGGATCAACTGTAGTTTCAACATCATTCTTCATCAAACATTTCTTCAACATCGATACGTGAAAAACATTATGGACTCTTGACATCGATTCCGGTAGTTTAAGCTTATATGCCAACGGTCCAACTCTTTCCAGAATCTCAAACGGTCCAACATATCTTGGACTTAACTTTCCTTTTTGTCCAAAGCGTTTCACTCCCTTCATTGTTGAAGCTAGCAGATAAACTCTTTCACCAACTTCAAACTCAAGAGGTCTTCTTCTAACGTCTGCCCAGCTCTTCTGTCTATCTTGTGCTGCCTTCATATTCTTCTTAACCAACTAAACTCTTTCTTTCACTTGCTCAACTAACTCTGGCCCGGTGACTTGTCTCTCCCCGAATTCATCCCAAAACAACGGCGTTCTACATCTTCTGCCATACAACACTTCAAACGGTGGCATGCCTATGCTTGTGTGATAACTGTTATTATACGCAAACTCCGCTACAGATAGGTAATCCTCCCATGATCCGCCTACTTCCAAAACACAAGCTCTTAACATATCTTCAAGTGTTTGGATGGTCCTTTCTGACTGTCTGTCTATTTGAGGATTAAAGGTCGTACTGAAATTCAACTTGGTTCCAAAGGCCGATTGCAAACTCTTCCAAAACTGACTGACAAACCTCGGATCATGATCCGAAACTATTGAGATGGGTACTCCACGAAACATAACTATATTATCCAAGTATAGTGTTGTCATCTTCTTCAATGACATATCGACTTTAGTTGTTAAGAAATGGGCGGATTTGGTCAATCTATCCACAATCACCCAAATCGCATCATGTCCACTTCTTGTTTTCGGTAAACCGGTGATGAAGTCCATTGTGATTTTATCCCACTTCCATTCAGGTATATCCAAGGGCTTAAGCATTCCTCCTTGTCTCCTATGCTTAGCCTTAACTTTCTGACATACATCGCACTCTGTCACGAACTTAGCTATTTTCACTTTCATCAAGGGCCACCAAAACTTTTCCTTCAAGTCCCTGTACATCTTGGTAGCTCCTGGATGAACTACAAAAGAAATCCTATATGCATCTTCCATAACTCTTTGTCTTAGGTCACCGATATTAGGCAAGCCCAAACGATCTTGGTACCAAAGATTTCCATTCTTATCCAAAACATAACCTATTGTGGGCTTTTCTCTTGCGACTCACTTCAAATCAACCAGAATTGAATCTTCATCTTGCTTTTCCTGAATATCATCCATCAATTCTGATCTTGCTAACAACGGTACCACTACCTGCCGATCTTCAATCTAATCAAAACCCCGGATTTTCAGCCCATCTAACTTCTCTGCAACTTCTTCCATGCTTGAAACTACGTACAACTGTCTTCTGCTCAAGGCATCGGCCACTACATTGGCTTCACCCATATGGTATTGAATATCCAAGTCATAGTCCTTTACGAACTCTAACCATCTCCTCTGTCTCATATGCAAATTCTCCTGAGTGAAGAAATACTTTAAACTCTTGTGGTCGGTGAAGATCCTAGCCTTAACTCCATATAAGTAGTGCCTTCATGTCTTTAAGGCAAACACTACCGCTGCCAACTCTAAGTCATGTGTCGGATAGTTCTTCTCATGCACCTTTAACTACCTTGATGCATAAGCAATCACTTTCCCTCCTTGCATCAACACACAACCTAAAAAATGTCCCAAGCATCAGTATAGACGTCGTAGTTATCAATGATCTCCAGAACTGCCAGCACTGGAGCTGTAGTCAACTTATCCTTCAAGGTATGAAAAGCTGATTCACACTCACTAGTCTATTCAAATTTCACATTATTATGTGTAAGCTTAGTGAGTGGAGTATCTATCTTCGAAAAGTCTTGCACAAACTTCCTATAGTAACCAGCCAAACCGAGAAAACTTCTCACCTCTGAAACTATTGTCGGTCTAGGCCACTTCTCCACTGCTTCAATCTTCGCTGGATCAACTTGAATGCCATCTCCAGAAATGACATGACCCAAGAAACTGACTTGATTCAACCAAAATCAAACTTTGAAAACTTAGCGTACAACTGGTTCTTCTTCAATGTATCCAACATTATCCTTAATTGTTCTGCATGCTCTTTCTCATCCCTTGAGTAAACTAGGATGTCGTCTATGAATACTATCACAAACTTATCCAGGTAAGGCATAAAGACATGCTGCATCAAATCCATGAATGCAGATGGCGCATTAGTGAGTACAAAGGGCATAACTAAGAACTCGTAATGTCCATACCTCGTACTAAAAGCCGACTTCAGTATATCTGCTACCTAGATCTTCAACTGATGATAACCGGACCTAAGATCAACCTTAGAAAACACTCTCTTGCCTTGCAGCTGATTAAAAAGATTGTTGGAAATAAAATTTATGTTTGGATGATAATTCATCTTATTTGTTTAAAGTATTATCTTAATCCCATTGAAGAAGTGCTGAAGCCAGCTGTTATAGTGAAAAGCTAAAAGATGTCTAGAACTGAATGTATAGGTTTTACTAGAGTCTAATATTTGTATAAGTTACATCAGACAAGCACTGTAATAATTAGTGTGTCGTAAAACTGAAAAACAGGGAGTCATCTAGAAAACTGGAAATCACTAAGATAGAAACTGACTCAGAATACACCAGCATCAAACTGAAGAAGATAAGTTCGCTGAGAGTTACTGACTCGGTTGGCTTATCTAAGAAGACTGAAGAACTGAGGGTCACAAACTCAGTTATTGAAGATTGAAGAACTGAGGGTTCAAACTCAGTTATGATGACCAAGTCGAGACAGTAAAGTTAGACTTCGGGCAAGATTGTGGTGACCTGAACTGACTTTATGGATCTTGTATGAAGACCTAAGAATCATAAGGACAATGAATTCTTAGATGATAATGAGTCATGGTGTACTCTGATTAAGTCAATTATAATCAGATGAAAACTGGAGTACTGTTATTTGAAAAAGAGTAAAATCACAGTTAATGCTCCAAGTCAGTCAAAAAACTGACAAGTGATAAACTCAGCATAAAACTAATAAAGAAACTCAGTTTTATAAGTCGGCCATCCAACAAACTGATAGTACAGTCAAACGTTATAAAGGAAGCAAATTCATTGGATGAGTTGCTGACACAGCAGAACGGTCAGAAGATATAGCCGTTACAAAAGAGACGTTGATACAATTCAAATTGAACTCAGATGAACGTTGGACCTCACACTATAAATAGAGGACTTTGCACCCAAGATAAAAAAACGAATTAACAAGTATTATCAAGCAAGTTTGTGCACTAGTCATCTTATTCGAATTACTATCATCTCTGCGCTATAACAAGATCATATCTTGAAATTCTTCAAGTGTTCAAGATACATAGATTTTATCAAGAATCATACACTTTGAAGAACCACAAACAAGAATCAATTTATTGATTCTCAGCCCAACTTTGATTCTACATCAAAGGTTTTAGACTGTGAAGCAAACCGGGAAAGTTTCACCAAGGACTGTTGTGACAACCAGTCGGGTAGACTGTGTTTGTGGTGGTAGCTGGTGAAGAGGCAATTCAACCCTCCAAGGATCAGTGTTCAAGAAAATGAAGAACAGCAATTCTACCTGTTCTGCAACTGTTTAGATAGTGACGCTAGGGATTAGCCAAGGACTATTGTTTAGGACTTTTTGTAACAGTTCACTTCAAGAAGTTCTAGTGGAATTTTCCTCCGCACCATAGGGGAAGAGAGGATTGACAGGATTACACCACCTGGAACCTCTATAACACTTGTCTTATTTACTTTACGCACTTACTTAATTATTCAGCATTTACTTACAGCATTTTGATAAATGATTGTTATACACCTCACAGTTCACAAACTGACATTCATCAGAATTTAGTTTACTACACTCAGTTTTCACAGAGAATAACAAGATCAAGAAAAAGGCTAGAACTTTATCCGCTGCCAGTTGACTCAGTTCCAAGCTTAAGTCAGTTTGACTTAAACTCAGCTTAGTCAGCTTAACTCCACACAAGTTTAACTGAACCTTAATTTGTTTTAAATCCAGTTTTAGGGATAAGTTTATTCACCCCCTCCCCCCTCTAAACTTGTGTTAGCCTTTCCAAGGGACCAAAAATTGGTATCGGAGCAGTGTTTCTTTGATAAGATATCAACTGCTATATATCTCCTCTAGTTGTTCTCATTTAAAAGCTCAGTTTTCAGTTGATAAACAATCAATTTTCACTCACTCATTATGGATAACAATCAATATGCAAGACAGATGCTTATGTGCAACATGGACAGATTTGATGAATATAAACGTCGTATGCAGGCCTTTCTAGCAGCTACTCATGATGAAATGATGGACGTACTCACTGACGGACCAATTCAGATCACACATATGCAAATTGTTGATGGAGAACAAGTTCGAGTTGCAAAGCCCAAATCCGAATGGACCAGTGATGATCGCAAGCGAAACAATCTCAACAATGTTGCTATGGATTTTATTCTAAGAACTCTTGACAGCAACATCTACTTGAAGGTGAAAGAATGCACAACTGCCAAGGAAATGTGGGACAAACTACAGCTTGTTTGTGAAGGAACAGATTCAATCAAGGAAAATAAGATCTTTGTTGCAAAACAAAAGTTTGAAAATTTCAAGATGAAATCTGGAGAGACCATTGATCAAATGGAGACAAGATTCAGTGCTATCATGGATGAATTAGACCTACTCAAAATTGAGTACTCTAAGAACGTTATCAACACAAGAATCTTGAAGGCATTACCAATGTGCTGGAAGATGAAGGTCAATGCTATGGAAGAATCTAGAAGACTTGACATAGAGGACTCATTCAAAATCTTCTCAGATCTGAAAGCTTATGAATTCAGTGAAGATTTTACAAGTGCAGCTGCAATAATCAAAGCTCTGGAAGAACCAAATACCACAGCACTTGCAGCAGCATCAAATGACATTCGAGAAAACTCATCTAGCAATCTTCATAAATTGGATGAAATGGAAGAACAAATGGCTTTGATGATGAACAGAATTCGAAGAATGGAGAGTGGACATTCAGTCACTCAGAAGTTTATCAAAAGGACTCCTGAGAAAAGAAAAGACGATGAATATCTCTGTTTTAACTTCAAGAAACCTGGACATTATAAAGCTGAATGTCCAGAACCAACCAAGAAGACGCCACCAAGAAGAGTTGGAAGAAGAGCACTCATTTCTGGAGATGAATCAGATTATGAAGCTGGTACAGAAAGACTATCAAATGAAACAGCTATGATGGCACACATGGAAGATACAAATGAGGTCTGTGAATCAAACTCAAAATATTCTTGAGCTCAGATTTCCATGCAAAATTCATGTTCTTCGACTGCTGACTCCAATCCAAAAAATCAAGAATTAGAAGAAACACTTGATGAATTGATGAATCAGCTGGTAATTATTCAATCTGGTTATGAATCAATTAAAGCTGAGAAGGAAAGTCTAATTCTTGAAGTTGAAAGATTAAAGTCTGAATTAAAAATGTTGAAACTGACTAGAACTGATAAAGAAAAGATTCAGCATCAGCCTACTGTATCAACAGCAGCAACTGAATCATTTGCTCAATCAAGTTCAATTACCGGATTCAAATCTGGAAAACCATATGGAGACAAAACTGGTTTAGGATTTGATACACAGCAATCTTCTAAGGATGGAACTAGCAAAGCTGTCGAACCTAGTACTAAAACTGGTATCAAGTTTGTAGCTGAGAAACTTCCACAAACTGAAAAAATTCTTGAACCAGTAAAGCCAGTATCACATAGGACAAATCAGTTTTCCAAGAAAACAACAAGATTTACCAACAAAGGGAAACCAAATGGTAAATCAGTTGTATCTCAAGAAAACCGAACTGGGAAATCAACTACCAGGTCCACAAAAACCAATCAAGTCAAGAACTAGAAAAATTACAGTCAAAGTAAATCCAAAAATGTTAATCATTCAAGGATTCACACATTCAGAGGGAAAGGAAGACTATATCCCGTTGATGATGATTGGAATTTTACTGCATCTATTGGTAAAACTGATAATAACAATCATTCCAGACGGAAAACCTATCAAAGGTTTCAGTCCAAGACTCAGCAGAGGACTAATCTCAGTTCTCAGCAAAAGTCCCAGTACCAAGGTCAGTTCAGACCTCAGTACAGAAGGAATGACAGTTATAATTCTAGCTTTAATAATAGGAAGCAACATGGAAATATGTTTCAGTCAAAAGACCTAAGAGATCATATAAATAAGACACAGTCCAAACATAGATACTATGGGAGTGTAGCTTACATTTATGAAAACAAGTGACTTAGAGTTGTACTGACAACTGACCCCCATGGACCCAAACTGAATTGGGTACCTAAAAACTTCTAATTTTTATTGCAGGATATATGGTACTTTGACAGTGGTTGCTCTAGACACATGACAAAGGGTAAAGACTGTCTCAGTAATTTCATTGCAAAGGATGTACCAAAGGTTAATTTTGGAAGTAAAGACAAACATGGATACACCAGAGGTTATGGCACCTTAACCAGGAATGGACATACAATCAAGAATGTATCTTATGTAGAAGGACTACACTACAATCTACTCAGCACCAGTCAATTTTGTGATATGGGATACAAAGTTACTTTTGACAAAGAATTTTGCGTTGTCATCAGCGAATCAGCTTATCTAGTTGTCCTAGCTGGAAGAAGAAAAGAAAATATGTATGTAGTAGATTTGACAACAGCCGTTGCTGAAACCTATTTGCTTATGCATACAAAATCAGAAATCAGTTGGCTATGGCACAAGAAACTGAGTCATCTTAATTTTGATGACATCAACACACTTGTTAAGAAGCAATTAGTCATTGGACTACCAGAAATATCATATAAAAAGGACAGCTTATGTGATGCGTGTCAACAAGGAAAGCAAACAAAAGCAAGTTTCAAGACCAAATCTCAGCATTCAACAAACAGACATCTAGAATTGGTACACATGGATTTATTTGGACCTATTACACCAATTAGTATCAGTGGAAAGAAGTATACATTTGTGGTAGTAGATGATTTTTCAAGATACACTTGGGTAATCTTTCTAACCAAGCAAAGACTCACAGAACTACTCAAGAGACTTCAGAATCAGAAAGGAGTTTCAGTTGTAAAGATAAGATCAGATAAAGGAACTGAATTCCTCAACAGTGTGATTATTGAATAATTTGAAGAAAATGGTGTTTTACACCAACTTGCTGCCACAGGAACACCTCAACAGAATGGTGTAGCTGAAAGAAGAAATAGAATGCTCAAAGAAGCTGGGAGGACTATGATCTGTGAAGCTAAACTACCTGAAAGAAATTGGGCAGAAGCAGTTAACACAGCTTGTTACACACAGAACAGAGCTCTCATGAAAAAAAGACATGAGAAGACCCCTTATGAAATTTGGAATGGAAGAAAACCAAATGTTTCATACTTTCATGCTTTTGGAAGCAAATGTTTCATACACAATAATGGAAAAGATCAACTTCATGTTTTTCAGCCCAAAGCTGATGAAGGAATTTTTCTAGGATATTCAAGTGTCAGCAAAGCCTTTAGGGTACTAAATAAAAGAACACTCAAGCATGAAGAATCAATACATGTAGTATTTGATGAACCAAACTTCCCTGGTGAGGCAACTGAAGACCGACAAGAACCAGTTTCTCAGTCTCAGTTACCAGTTATGCTAGAATCAGTTTCAGTTGACGTTGGAAGACTACAAATTTCAGAATGTTTAGATCTAGATCAGTCTCAGTTTCCAACTACCCATCAAATCACACCTAAACATGTTACTGATCCAACCGAAGAAATTCAAGAACCAGTTCTTGAACCAGTCGAACAAGATATAAATCCTTTGATACAAACAACCACATATCAATGGATGAGAGATCACCCTGAAGAACAAGTAACTGGCGTTCGAACAAGACATCAATTAGATGCGATGATTGCGTGTTTTCTATCTCAATCAGAACCTAAAGAAATTGAAGAAGCTTTGAAAGATCCGGACTGGATATTAGCTATGCAAGAAGAACTCAATGAATTCAAGAGAAATCAAGTATGGGAATTGGTAGATAGACCAATTCATGTCAATATCATTGGAACCAAATGGGTTTTCAGAAAAAACTTGATGAAGATGGGAATATCATCAGAAACAAAGCTAGACTTGTAGCTAAAGGATACTCTCAAGCTGAAGGCATAGACTTTGATGAAACCTATGCACCAGTTGCAAGATTAGAAGCAATCAGATTATTTCTTGCCTTTGCAGCTCATAAGAAATTCAAGGTTTATCATATGGATGTTAAAAGCGCATTTCTGAATGGAATTCTTGCAGAAGAAGTATATGTTCAACAACCACCTGGATTCGAAATCAAAGATCAAGCAGACAAATTTTTCAAGCTAAGGAAAGCTCTTTATGGACTTAAACAAAAACCAAGAGCTTGGTACGAAACTCTATCTCAGTTTCTGGTGGATAATGGATTTACCAAAGGAACAATCGACAAAACCTTATTCAGAATGAAGAATGGAGAAGATACTCTAATTGTTCAAATTTATGTTGGTGATATCATTTTCGGATCAGAAAATGAACAGCTTTGTGATAAGTTTGCAAGTTTGATGAAAAGAAAATTTCAAATGAGTATGATGGGAGAATTGAATTACTTCCCCTGATTGCAAGTTAAACAATTAGATGATGGAATTTTCATTCACCAAACAAAGTATACAAGAGAACTTATCAAAAAGTTTGGTATGGAAAAATCTACTGGAATTTCTACACCAATGGGGACCAACATCAGGCTAGATGAAGACAAAGAAGGCAAAGATGTTGATCAAACGCTCTACAGAAGGATGATTGGAAGCTTACTCTATCTTACTGAAAGTAGGCCAGACATATCTTTTACTGTCGGTGTTTTTTGCAAAATTTCAGTCCAAACCAAAGGAAAGTCATCTCACAGTTGTAAAAAGGACATTGAAATATTTGAAAGACACAGATGGAGTTGGAATATGGTATTCAAAAGAAGGAGAATTCAAGCTGATCTCTTATTCAGACTCAGATTATGCTGGATGCAAAGTGGACAGAAAAAGCACATCAGGCACATGTCAGTTATTAGGAAACAGACTTGTGTCATGGTTTAGCAAGAAGCAAAACTCAATTTCAACTTCAACAGCTGAAGCAGAGTATATAGCAGCTGGAAGTTGTTGTGCTCAAGTTTTATGGATCAGACAGCAATTAAGAGATTATGGGATAGAAGAAGGAACAATTCCCATAATGTGTGACAACACAAGTGCAATTGCAATCACTGATAATCCAGTGTTACACTCAAGGACAAAACACATTGATGGGCGTCATCACTTTATAAGAGATCATGCAGAGAAAAAGGATATAACAGTTCTTTATGTACCTACTGAAGATCAGTTGGCAGATATCTTTACAAAGCCATTGGACAAAGAAAGATTTGCAAAATTAAGAACTGAGTTGGGAATAATCAAATTCAGTTAAATCAGTTAAGCCAGAGATTCGTCACGGGGATTAATCTTTGTTATGTTGGGTGCGCTCACTTAACAGATCAGTCATTGACATCAACAATCTCGAACTGATTAACTGAAACTGAAAGTTTGATGGAACTGGACATTACCTCTAAAACTGACCTCAGCATCAGTCTCTATTCCAGTAAAATTCAGTCAAAGGTTGACATGATAAAATCAACAGCGGTTACGTCGCATTAAATTACCGCAGTTCTTTTTGTCAGAATTTTGCGTGTACACCCCACGATTGTCAGAACAGTACATGCATCGGTTACCAAAAACCATCATGGAATTGGAAAAGTTGTACCAATCAACCGCTCAGAATTCCCTACCTATTTATTCAACTTCCGTTCACATTACTTCAAATCGAAATTCAAATCCTCATCCTTTCCAGAAAACAAAATATACCCTTCAAAATCTCTCTTCTCAAAAATCAATTGTGTGTTCACACTCAAAAATGACCACTTCAGAAAAATCAAAACAAGAAAGATTAATAACAGAGTTAGATGAGCTAACATTCGAAATGTATGAAGGTTTGTGTCAAAACACTCTGTTAGCAAGCTGGATATGTGATAAAATAGAGAAACAACCAGGCTTGAGAAACTTACTGGAAGTTAAGTTCAAAGAAGAACGTGATACATAAGGAATTTTGCAATTTTGGCAAAATATGCGTTTGGTACGAGACTCTCTGATGACCAAAGTACGTGGAGATCGCATTGTTCTCAATGAAAGCGTCATAAGGACACTCTTTGGCTTTCCAAATTCAACTGTGACAACAACAGATTGGACTATTTTACCATTGAAAAGAGAAGCTTTTCTTGAGGTACTTACTTTTTCTACAGAACCAATCGAAGCTGGTATTCATGTAGACAAAATCAAGCAAGAATTTGGACATCTCAGCAGATGGCTCAGCAAACACGTCATTGGGAAATCCAAAGGAGTTAGTATACTGTCAGAAGAAAATATTTATCTCATGACTATAATCTGGGATGGAATAGAATTCAATTGGGCAGGCTATGTTGTCAATCAGTTTAAGAGACAACATTTGGCTGAATTAGACAGTGCAAGACGAGCTCAAGCCGAAGGACAAGAAACTGTTAACAGATTCCGACTGAAAAAGACACTCAGTGGAATCATTCAGTTTTACTTAGAAAGAATCAAGGAAGGGAAGCAAGCAAGGCAATCTGCACCTACAAAGGAAATCGCAGGAACAACTTCCCAACCTGAAGCAAGTCAGAAAAATGTGTCTCAGCCGGAAGCTGTACACAAAGGGACTAAGAGAAAGGCTGAATCAGCAGAAGCAAGATCAGTTGTAAGATGCCTGTACCCAGAAATCTCAAGAGAGAAAGCACCAACTGAGGGGGAACAGCAACAACAACAACCGACAACTGAAGCTACACAAGAAAAGATCACTACTGACCATACTTCTCAATTACAGCATTAATCAATTCAGCAATCAGCACAAATTTTTAAAGCTGATAGGATCATCAAGCTGATGAAGATGAAACTTAAACCAGAAAATTCTCGAGATATCAGTCTACAGACAGAAGAAAAACTACTCTTAGAGAAATTGGAAGTTAGAGATCTGTATGCTCTGTTTCCTATCGCGGAATTTCTTAACAATTGTTTTAAAAGATTCACTGAACTAGAAAAAAAAAAAGAGAATCAGGCACATCATCTACCTCAAAAGACACTTCAAAGAAGAAAGATGATGATAAAGATGATGAATCAAGAAAAGAAGCTGATGAGACTACAGTTTTGCAAACAGAAACTCAACCTCAACCTCTAGCAATGCAAACTGTATCTCAGCAAGAAGGATTACCAGTTGGAGATCAGACAACTGCCAATCAGGAAGCAGCTGATGGAACTGCTAATCAACAACTGATGATTATTAAAGATAATACTCAGTTTAAGGATCCAATAGAAGATACTTATGATCCTTCTGACATCCTCACAAAGGATGAATTGGCAAAAGTACATGAAAATTTGAACAATGTGCTCAGTAGCAAGGATGCACAAACTGATCTTTTGTCACATATTTCTGGATATCTCGATTATAGTTACAGAACAGATGTTTTAGTTCACGCAAGACTAGACATGATTCACAAATCAAGTTCAAGTTCTGCTTCAGAAATTTCGTTACTCAAACAAAAACTTGAAGACTCAACCGCAATAGATAGAGAAACACATGCCCAAGCTCACTGGCATATGAATCAGCATATCTATGGGTTAGAAACTCAGCTTAAAGAGGTACTTGCTTCTCAGCGACAGATCGCAGAAGATCAAAAAGCAACCCATGCCCTGGTAGATCAGTTATATGATGCCAAAAAGGGGGAAGCTGAAGAAGAAAAGCTGAAGTTACTTGGAGAAATGAAGCGACTTGAAGATGAATATCAAAGATACAAATGAGATCCTAAGTTATTAAGGAAAGAACTAAGTGACAAACAGCTCATTGAAAAGTACAGTCAACCTGGGTCACCGAAATTAGGCACGCCCAAACGATCTTGGTACCAAAGATTTCCATTCTTATCCAAAACATAACCTACTGTGGGCTTTTCTCTTACGACTCACTTCAAATCAACCAGAATTGAATCTTCATCTTGCTTTTCCCGAATATCATCCATCAATTCTGATCTTGCTAACAACGGTACCACTACCTGCCGATCTTCAATCTAATCAAAACCCTGGATTTTCAGCCCATCTAACTTATCTGCAACTTCTTCCATGCTTGAAACTACGTACACTGGTCTTCTGCTCAAGGCATCGGCCACTACATTGGCTTCACCCAGATGGTATTGAATATCCAAGTCATAGTCCTTTACGAACTCTAACCATCTCCTCTGTCTCATTTTCAGATTCTCCTGAGTGAAGAAATACTTTAAACTCTTGTGGTCGGTGAAGATCCTAGCCTTAACTCCATATAAGTAGTGCCTTCATGTCTTTAAGGCAAACAC
Organism: Gentiana dahurica var. dahurica; assembly: GCA_024500145.1. Taxonomy (NCBI): domain Eukaryota; kingdom Viridiplantae; phylum Streptophyta; class Magnoliopsida; order Gentianales; family Gentianaceae; genus Gentiana; species Gentiana dahurica. Next base: position 69,685,659 of record CM044896.1, read on the forward strand.
TACCGCTGCCAACTCTAAGTTATGTGTCGGGTAGTTCTTCTCATGCACCTTTAACTACCTTGATGCATAAGCAATCACTTTCCCTCCTTGCATAAACACACAACCTAAACAATGTCCCGAAGCATCGGTATAGACGTCATAGTTATCAAAGACTCCAAAACTGCCAGCACTGGAGCTGTAGTCAACTTATCCTTCAAGGTATGAAAAGCCGATTCACACTCACTAGTCCATTCAAATTTCATATTATTCTGTGTAAGCTTAGTGAGTGGTGTAGCTATCTTCGAAAAGTCTTGCACAAACTTCCTATAGTAACCAGCCAAACCGAGAAAACTTCTCACCTCTGAAACTATAGTCGGTCTAGGCCACTTCTCCACTGCTTCAATCTTCGCCGGATCAACTTGAATGCCATCTCTAGAAATGACATGACCCAAGAAACTGACTTGATTCAACCGAAATTACACTTTGAAAAGATAGCATACAACTGGTTCTTCTTCAATGTATCCAACATTATCCTTAATTGTTCTTCATGCTCTTTCTCATCCCTTGAGTAAACTAGGATGTCGTCTATGAATACTATCACAAACTTATCCAGGTAAGGCATAAATACCCGCTGCATGAAATCCATGAATGCAGATGGGGCATTAGTGAGTCCAAAGGGCATAACTAAGAACTCGTAATGTACATACCTCGTACTAAAAGCCGTCTTCAGTATATCTGCTACCTAGATCTTCAACTGATGATAACCGGACCTAAGATCAACCTTAGAAAACACTATCTTGCCTTGCAACTGATTAAAAAGATTGTTGGAAATAAAATTTATGTTTTGATGATAATTCGTCTTATTTGTTAAAAGTATTATCTTAAAACCATTGATGAAGTTCTGAAGCCAGCTGTTATAGTGAAAAGCTAAAAGATGTCTAGAACTGAATGTATAGGTTTTACTAGATTCTAATATTTGTATAAGTTACATCAGACAAGCACTGTAATAATTAGTGTGTCGTAAAACTGAAAAACTGGGAGTCATCTAGAAAACTGGAAATCACTAAGACTGAAACTGACTCAGAATACACTAGCATCAAATTGAAGAAGATAAGTTCGCTGAGAGTTGCAGACTCGGTTGGCTTATCTAAGAAGACTGAAGAACTGTGGGTCACAGACTCAGTTATTGAAGATTGAAGAATTGAGGGTTCAAACTCAGTTATGAAGACCAAGTCGAGGCAGTAAAGTTAGATTTCAGGCAAGATTGTAGTGACATGAACTGACTTTATGGATCTTGTATGAAGACCTAAGAATCATAAGGACAATGAATTCTTAGATGATAATGAGTCATGGTGTACTCTGATTAAGTCAATTATAATCAGATGAAAACTGGAGTACTGTTATTTGAAAAAGAGTAAAATCACAGTTAATGCTCCAAGTCAGTCAAGAAACTGAAAAGTGATAAACTCAGCATAAAACTGATAAAGAAACTCAGTTTTATAAGTCAGCCATCCAACAAACTGATAGTATAGTCGAACGTTATAAAGGAAGCAAATTCATTGGATGAGTTACTGACACACCAGAACGATCAGAAGATATAGCCGTTACAAAAGAGACGTTGATACAATTCGAATTGAATTCAGATGAACATTGGACCTCACACTATAAATAGAAGACTTTGCACCCAAGATAAAAAAAACGAATTAACAAGTATTATCAAGCAAGTTTGTGCATTAGTCATCTTATTCGAATTACTATCATCTCTGCACTATAACAAGATCATATCTAGAAATTCTTCAAGTTTTCAAGCTACATAGATTTTATCAAGAATCATACACTTTGAAGAACCACAACAAGAATCAATTTATTGATTCTTAGCCCAAATTTGATTCTACATCAAAGGTTTTAGACTGTGAAGCAAACCGGGAAAGTTTCGCCAAGGACAGTTGTGACAAGCAGTCGGGTAGACTGTGTTTGTGGTGGTAGCTGGTGAAGAGGCAATTCAACCCTCCAAGGATCAGTGTTCAAGCAATTGAAGAACATCAATTCTACCTGTTCTACAACTGTTTAGATAGTGACGCTAGGGATTAGCCAAGGACTATTGTTTAGGACTTTTTGTAACTGTTCACTTCAAGAAGTTCTAGTGGAATTTTCCTCCGCACCACAGGGGAAGAGAGGATTGACAGGATTACACCACCTGGAACCTCTATAACACTTGTCTTATTTACTTTACGCACTTACTTACTTGTTCAACATTTACTTATAGCATTTTGATAATTGATTGTTATACACCTCACAGTTCACAAACTGACATTCATCAGAATTCAGTTTACTACACTCAGTTTTCTCAGAGAATAACAAGATCAAGAAAAAGGCTAGAACTTTATCTGCTGCCGGTTGACTCAGTTCCAAGCTTAAGTCAGTTTGACTTAAACTCATCTTAGTCGGCTTAACTCCCCAAAAGTTTAACTAAACCTTAATTTTTTTTAAATCCAGTTTTAAGGATAAGTTTATTCACCCCCCCCCCCTAAACTTTTGTTAGCCTTTCCAAGGGACCAACAAAGATCATCAATCCTCGGTAGTGGATACTTATTATTGATGGTGAGATTATTCAACGCTCTGTAGTCAATACACATCCTCATACTACCATCCTTCTTCTTAACAAACAGGACTGGGGCTCCCTAAAAGGAAGTACTAGGCTGAATTATGTTCATTTAGAGCATATCTTTAAGTTGAGCTTTCAACTCTTTCAATTCAGCCAGTTCCATTCTATAGGGTGCCTTAGCAACTGGGACCGCTCGTGGTACTAATTTGATCTCAAACTCTATCTCTCTGTCCGGCATGTTTCCCGGTAACTCTTCTGGAAACGCTACAGGGTACTCCTTTACTGTAGGGGTCTCCTCTAACTTAGGCTTCACCTGTTCCACATCCACGGCATATAACAAGTAACCTTCACAACCTTTCTGACAAGCCCTTATAGCCTTAACTGCTGATATTATAGGGTGGCGCTTCTTACTTGGCTTGTAAACATTATCTTGATAAGTCTTATCTGATTTCACGGGTACTTTAAAGGTCACTCTATTTTCCCTACAATCCAAATGAACATAATTCTCGGATAGCCAATCTATTCCAAGGATTATATCGAAATCCAAAAATTCTAAAACTGTGAAGTCACTTTTGCATCGATAAGACCCAACTCGAACTTCAACTTGTGGTACCGTCCTAGTTACCTTTGTTACTTTTCCTAACGGGGTGGTTATCTCCAAGGTGTTTCTTAAGGTTCCGAGGGTAGATTCAACTTTTTAGCTATCTTAGATGACACAAGCGTGTTAGACGCTCCCATATCAAACAAAGCCATGATTGCTAAGTTATCTAACATTATTGTACCTAGGATGCATATTCATTTATTTAAATACAATTACAGCATGAATAAATGCGCTATCAAAATACTTTAATAAATTAAAACAACGATAAGGTACTTGAGATAACATCATCATCTGGTTCAGCATACCCAGCATCAACAGCGAACACTCGAACTGGTCGGCTTGGGCCGCCTTTCCCGCTTCCTTGGCTCGGGTTTCCTTTGTTCCCATTAGTTGGGCATGCCCTCGGATAATGCCTTGGATCTCCAAAGTAGTAGTATCCGCTCACATGTTGTCTGCACTCGCTTGAATGATTCCTGTTGCACTTAGGGCAAAGCGGTGCACTATTTAGGGCTTTAGCTGCCGCAGGAGCTATCGTCTTCTTTGCATTCTGTTGCGGTGCTCCTCGGTGATGGCCTTGACTTGTCCTAAAATTTCTCTTAACGCCAATAACAACGGTGGCCTTCTTCCTGAAGGTCTCGACTTCCGAAGCTTTATTTATAAGTTCAGCCATATTCTTTGCAGTGAAACCCAACATACCAGATTGGATCTCGTGGGATAATCCCTCTTTGTAGAGTGTCATCTTCCTCTCTTTGACCTTTATAAGCTTAGGGTAAAACCTTCCCAACTCATTGAATTTGTTGGTATATTGAGATACCGTCATAAACACACAATGCTTATGTTTTAAGAATTGGCTCGCCTTGTCTGCTTACACTGTCGCTGGGAAGTACTCATTGTAGAACATGGCCTTAAATCCTTCCCATTCTGTCACTTTACCATTACTTCTTTCTATAGCATCGATCTATGACTCGGCCGTGCCCAGAAGGAAACCGAATGTCAACTGCACCACTCAGACTCGGGGACATTTATATTTCTGCAAGCATTCTCAAAACTCCTTAGCCATTCTTCTGCCTTTGAATGCTCCACATTCCCAAAGAAGTCTTGAACCCGGTTCCTTTTCAGCCTCGTATACCAATCCACTGGGGGTGCTTGCTCTAAAGCTGGTCTAACTGCTGAGACTGATTGGTATACAAAAGGTTCTTTTGTTGAAACTGTTGTTGTTGAGGGTAATGTGGTGGTTGGGGTCGTAGCGGTAGGATCACTTAAGGTTCAGTCTGATAGGGATGATACCCCTGGTGATGTTGTTGGTGGAAACCATAGGGTGGGTATCCTACGCCTTGCTGGTGATCAAAGCACGGTGAAGGTGGTATGTTAGGTCGAGGGGTGTGACCTACAGGGGGTGGATAGAAAGTCTGGTGCTCCTGGTGATGAAACAATGGTGGTGAGGGGTGGCTCACTGGTGGTATGGTAGATGTTTGTTGCTGAGGGAACGTAGACTAGTGGGATGTCCCCTATCACAGTGACACGGCTGGGTGCTTCCCCGGGTTCACCATAGATGTAGTTGTATCTTGGTGGAGGTCGTGGGGTAGGATTCTAACGTGGTCGCGGTGACAGGCTCCGATGAGTTTGTGGTGTGGGGGTCGCCATATGTGGGGTTAAGGTGTGGTTCAGGTAAGGTGAAGGATTCTATCTTACAAAGTCACCTACTACAACAGGCGTCGGACTCTCACGCCGCACTCCTGAAGCTTCTGCACCAGCTCCGGTTATAGTGAACACCATCTTGATGATCAAAGAAAACCATAACGTTACTAAGAAATCTAAAGAAAGCTTATCTAAAAAGAAAGGACACCTAAAAGACGCATCGCTCTGATACCAACTGTAACGCCCCGTTCCCAGACACCGAGTCCGTATCCGGAAAAGGAACGTTCAGCACGTATAAAATAAAAATAAATTCCCACTTTATACGTAATCCTCTTCTACGTCGTATCGAGTTAAGGAAACGGAAGCATAAGACTCGGGTATAATTTTTTTCCCAAAGCATTCAAGAATAGAAACTCAAACTAAAGATGGAAATGTAACATTTATTACATTCAAAGGAAAATACGAAAATCCAAATGAACGATATTCTCAATATAAAAGAGATAAACTACAAGTCTCAAAGGACCGAAAACCGATTCCAAAAGATCCAAAAGAAATTATAGTCTAAGTAATCATATGAAAGAACAATAAATGATAAAACACCAATGAGGCATCGTCAAACGTCATCATCGAATTCCTCCTTGAAACCTTGATCAACCTGTTCGTCTTCTCACCCCCAAACATATAGAAAACATGCATTTGAGGTAAGAACAACGTACTTAATAAAAGAGAGAATCTATTATATCAATTAGAATTTATAAAGAAAATATATTTACTTATTTAGTTGTCTTTACGTAACCGACTCAATCTTGAATTCACTTCATGTCCATCAACATGTTATAACTTAACTTTTCTACCTTAGCTTATCTATGTTACAACCGCACTCAAGGGTACTATGTATATCCGGTTAAGGATATACCTTGCAACATATTGGTGGATCACACCAATAACCACGGGGAAAGCCCGAGGGTGCACACGTTTCGGCGAAGTCCCTCCATACTTGGGGTCTTGTAAACCTATGGAGTTATCCACCTTCAAGAAAGCACACACATCGCGATATTATTTGGTTCCTATCCAAGAGTCACATGATGTTTAATCTTTTATTAGTCAAGTACGTATTTATTAAATTGTTAACTAACCGCCTAAGTGTTTTCAGATAATCTCCCTCACACATACTACTCTCGTCCCAGACCATTAGACTTAGACAAGGCCTAACAATTACACAGACATTGATGAATGCTAACTCATCAAAGCACAAGCCTATCATGCTCTTTCGACGGATCCAAACTTCAACTCCCTTTAAGAGTACATTCAGTGCCGAAACTAAATAAATCAGATGCTCAATCCAGCCTTGTTCAAGTTTATACAATGTTATTAGATCATAAATCAAGGTTTAAAACCCAACACATAGCTTAAACATAATTTTCCCCAAAATTGGGTCCAATGCGTGCTCATTGGTTGGAATGCGTGTGCATTCACTGACCAGAAACTTGCTGGAAGTCTCTGTTCAGCCAATCCGTGTGCATTGCCTACAATGCGTGCGCATTGCACGAGCAGTGATCAATCCTGAACAACCTCAATCAACAATAAGTGTGCATTGCACCTGTAACCAGAAGACTCCTACAACCTGAACCCTAAATGCGTGCGCATTCGACCTGCTGAGAACAAAGCCAAACAACCTGTAATAGGAATGCGTGCGCATTCATCTCCTAAACCATAAACTCAATTTTCGGCCACTTAACGATTTCCAATCCGTTTCCAACACAATTAGCATCGAAATAAACTCAGAAAAACATAGAAAAACATATCTTTATCAAACCGTAACATCTATGATCCTTAATCAACGAAAAGACAAGATTGACTAGCCTTAAACGTCTTAAAACATTGCTCTAAACCCTATAAACCATAACCAAAATCATAGGAATAGTGTCTTGCGTGTTTTCAAGTGATAATCCAAAACCAAAGGCCTCGAAAATCTGCAGCACTTCAAAAACCATGATCTCAAAACGATGTCCTTCTCGCACTGATTCCAAATTTCTACTCTGATTTGAAAAAAGTTCGGTAACACTTTAAAATTCTGAAGAAATCCCTCCAAGCCCTTTTATTTTGCTGTCAACCACGATGTAAAGATCGTAGAAGCAATTACTGAAAACTATTTAGGTTATGGGAATAACCTAGCGTATTTTCCTTAAATACATATTCCCAATTATTTTCCTTTTCCGTAATCACCCTTAATTACCATTAAATCATAATTTTCCCTAAATATATATTTATATACAAATTTATATATATATATATATATATATATATATATATATATATATATATATATATATATATATATATATATATATCACATAACTTAACTCCAATAAAGAAAAGGGAATAATAATATTTTGTTTTCGTAAAATGACACGTCTGTCCTTTCCTGAAAATCAGAATATTACTTTTTTTATTGATAATTCACAAGAAACAGATATTACATAGGAACAGATGAGTAGCGATAAGAAAAACGCAAAACTAGTCTAATCTACGGTCCTCAATCCAGACTTGTACTTTACCTGACTCGGATCATCTATCTTCTTCAAAACATATTTCCTCTAAACTTGTCAAAAACATTCTGAAAGCCATTCAAACAATCTTCCTTCAATTATTCTTTGCAAAAAGACACCACCCTTGTCACATCCACCTTCATTTTCCTTGTCGCTTTCCTATTCCCCTTTTTGGAATTATCGGAAAGGGCTGTTGGAAGTAGTGCTCGAAAGACAATTTTGGTAATTGTTTTTATAATTAATAAATGATAAATTTATCCTCATCTTATTACTTGCTTCGTGCATTTAAATAATACAATACTAAAAACCCCAAGTTGTATCATATGTAGCCATATAACTTAGTGTGTGACACACGCGAGGATTAAGTTTATGGTGATACACTTGAACTGTCAGTCCGTGGTGAACTTAATCAAAGTATGAGTTCTATTGATTAAAACACCATTAATGCGCACAGAACACTTTACGGTGTGACCGTCTTATCTGGACCGTCGATATTGATTATCTAAGTGGGGCATTTATATATAGGACTGGACCTATTTAATCTGTATATCTCATATAATTCCATGATTGAGAATTCTTATTAAATCACAAGATGATCATATATGGATTAACCTTAATCCTGAAGTGATTGCAGACTTCTGTTTGTTTCAAGATAGGGTTTGATGTGTTCGTTAAGGATTGCTAAGAGGCACGGTCCGAATCACTTTCACGTTGGCACTATCGGGAACGAGTAGCTGGGAATGTGTCTCACAGATACGGAATTCCTTCCCGCGGGAAGTAGAAAGACAATCCCCTTTGTTAATCCTATAAACTGATTGATCCGCGGACTTTATATTGGTTATAAACTAATTGATCACTAATGGGTTAATGGTAAATAAGGATAAGATGTAGTGAAGAAGGTTTACGAAACATTCCCGCATCATTACGGATAGTCTATGGAGGAGTTTATATATAACGATTATATCAATGGACACTTATTGACACGAATTTATGAGAATAAGTTATATCTATAATCGACAGAGTTCAGTTTCAGATTTATGGTGGCGTAATTCCGTATTTAATAAGCTGAGTAGAAATGTTTTGTTAGATAAATATTTTATTCAATTTATTGCAGCTACTGGTTATAGGTCCATGGTCTCCGGGTTGGCTATTAACACGTGAGTGAATTCTCGTATTTTGGAACCTCGAGAATAAATTAAATAGTTGGTTTATTTAATGAATATGCGGATATTATTTATAAGGTAAATAATACGTAATATAGAAAAGACATTTTCTATTTTCCCAAATTGCATAAAAATGGCGCCTTATTTTTTTGATTTTGGGAAAAGAAATTTTCTCCTAATTAATTATAATGTGGATAATATAATTATTTATGTTTTAAATAATTATAAATAAGAAATTAGAATTCTTATTGGATAAATAGGAAATTTGTTTTCCTATTGGATAAATATTTTATTTTTTCCTTAAAGAAAATATAAATTTGTGTGTATAAGATAAACTCTCAAACTATTGGTGATTATGAGAGTTTCTCCCAACACAAAAGAGATTGAACATGCAAGGCCATTTTTTAAAGAAAAAAGACGCTAGTCTTTTATTTGAAAACTGAGAAATTTTGTTTTCTCGTCTAGCCATTCGGAAGAAGAAAATCTTGGAGTTTTTATAGGAGCATATTCATGGTTTTTCGAATGCAAGATCGACGTCCACCAGTCATCGCTTGGAGATACAACTCGGAAGATCACGGCTTCTCTCCGGTTGGGTAAATATCCCGTAACATTTTCTTTAAGGAATTAATTAATTGTTTATTAGTTAATTAGATAGCAAAATTCATGCTTCTGCTGTAGATCTTGATCTAATCAAAATCTAGATGAATCTGTGTGGGTTCTGACTCGACTCGATTCATTCGAATCTGGATTTCTGGTCGGATTCAGATTCTGGCAACTCCAACAAGGGCGTCTATGAAGATGGTGTTCATTTCATTCAGATGCTTGGTGTACTCCACAAATCCTCTCGCTAGAGCAGCAACTATTTCTTGTATGTTCTTAATCTGAACATCAATGCCAGATGCATTGTGATCAACATATGCCTTATTCTGACCTTTCAGTCGGTCAACTTTCAAGTGGAAACTGATACACCATGGCCTGATAGTGGTGGACCGAACGACTTTTGCACTTACCACAGCTATCGTTACTCCGCCTCTGACCTCCATCGCCACCAGCTCCACTGGAAATAGGGCGATCAGGTCCTCAAGCTCACACGATCAACTCAGTCCTCGAGCTGGGGGCCGAACGCACCACCCCTTTGCTCATCACATCAATCCTTCGGACTAAGCCCTCGGCACAGACGATCACACCCTGTACTTAACGAAGACAAGACAATCCCAGCACGAAGACGATAAAGAATTCGGCGGTCCCCTCAGCGCGACCCGCTACCTTTTTGTGTCTTCTCCATTAGGTTTATTAACGTCTTGTCAGTACAAGTCTAATTATAATTAGTGTTTCGCCTATAAATAGAGGCTTCGAATCAACTTTAAAGGGGACTACTATGAAATATAAGCCGACATACACTGCCAAATTCGTCGACCATGTTTTCTTCTTATCATACCACGCACCTACCGGCCGAGTTCCGCCATGTGTTCTTCACAACCACTCCACCTCAACACCATGAATCATCTTCTCTGTTCAGATATCCACCGCACCACTCCCCATACATCCCTTGAAATATTCCTAGCGATATCAGTTGGCTCCGTTACCGGGAAACCATCCAAATTATTGCTCACAGCTTTTCCGGTGACTTCCACCATCATCCAAATATATCTCAGCCAATAAAAGTCTTGACCTTTTAGTTGTATATTCTAAAAACTACATCTTTTACGGTTATCTCGAAGGAAATGTTCTCGGTCTTGCGAATCGAAACCCACGCAGGGCTTGCTTGCCAAAAAATGAGGGGATTCAGTGGCGGTAGCTTCACGGAGCTTGGAGGAGAATCGTCATCATCCATGAATCAATGCATGCATGCTCCTGATTTCCGGTTTTATGAAGTAACATCACTACCAGATTGGATAAGTTAAGTTTTCTACCCAAATCCAAGTAAGCCTGTGTTTTATTTGCAAGGAGGTTGGCTATTTAGCGTATAGTGCAATTTTCATTTCGAATTAGATGACTGGAGGGAAACTCATCAACCCCGAGACACCGAATAAAAGGACAGATCAGGATCCGCCATGTGGTACGACATCGCATCAAAGTGGACGCAGCAAGGGTTCGCACGCTACTGGTGGGAACAGTGGTCATAATGGTGACCCTGATATGCACGGAGTGTTGTTGGAAATGGCGAAGGCACGGGAATTAGAGGCAGCAGCTATAAGAAAAAGCCAAGGCAAACAGGCCGTGGGATCACATCAACGAATCCCATGGAATATATAGAAGATATACGGGTATACAATCTACAGCTCATAGCCAAGGGCCACCCTCCTTTGCCAGTAAGTAAGTTCTCTCCGCCAATATCAGCTCCGACTGAGGTGCAAGTCACCCACAATACCCCCAAGAGAAAAAACCTAGCAAGGGCTGATCGCGGTCATCATGAACAACAGAGCAGTCATGCCACCTCTATCCTGGAAAAAAGCAGAAGATCGGCACTCCAACGTCTCGGGCCCATGGATAACGTCCGCGGTGCAGCCCCTGTGCGTAGTCAACTGAGGGTAGAAAGTATTCGGCAGGTGCGGCCCCGAACCGAGGTAATCGACGACTCAGATTATGTGGAAAGCACAGTCATGTCAACACTACACCCGGGAATGAGGGACGATTCGACCTAATGAAAAGGAAAATCGCTAACTTGGAGAAAGGCAAGGCAATACATCTGGAAACTCCCAACTGGGGAACCTGCGTTCTTCACGAGAACATACTAAAGGCAGCCCCGGGAGGAGGAATACATTACCCTGCGGCCACGAATTATAATGGAACCACGGATCCCCTCGACTGGCTGTCCGCATTTCAGAGCAAGTTTAGTTTAGCCACGTCAAGTGAGGAAGCATAGTGCATTGCATTTGTCAGAGCAATGCAGGATAGGGCGGCCGCATGGATTCGTAGTCTGCCCCCCAGATAAATTACATCATGGGATGACCTGGTAACAAGTTTACCACAGAGTTTAGATCCATCGGTTAACCCAAGAAGACTCACACAGACTTGCATGAAATCCGTCAGAGCGAGACTGAGACTACGCATAGTTTCTTTGATCGTTTTACCAAAATCTATGAGCAGACCAGAGGATTGCCTGAGAATGTGGTAATGACTAGTTTCAAAGCAGGATTGGGAAAGGGTTATCTGAAGTCTCACTTCGCTCTCAGTGCACCCAAAAATCTCCAAGATATGCAGGCCCAAGCAAGAGAGTATGTAGCAACTGAGGGACCAACGGTACCGTCAACAACTCGGCGTGACGGACAGAGAACAGACCGAAGCCCACTGATAGCAAAATAACTAACTGCTAACTTTAACCGACAGATTATCGAGTCAACAGTAGTATAGTGATAACAAGGTCGAATCCACAGGGAACAACGTTTAAGTACCAAAGTCGACGTAGAACTTGGTTTAGGTCAAGATTGCGGTGGAGAGATATTACACTAGTGCGAAAGTAAAAATTAGCCGACGGTTGTAGTTCTAGTCATTAAAAGGTATAGCCGAATTATGATCCAACGAGTTATTTTTACCCCTAAGGGAAGACTTGACAGGAAGCGTGTTTTGACCAACCTACCTTTCCACAGTAATTTAACGACATCCACGGGTGCCAACTCCTAATTCTGGTGTTAAGGTCTGAACAACTCTCACTCAACACCCTATGTAAAGTTAATTAATTTTCCCTTTAGAAAACCGATTAACCCAACATGATTACGCTCTTAGAGTCGCTCGAACAATGATGACAAACCTCTGTATTGGAAACGGTCCTAACAACTAGGCGAATCTACGCAACGATCCCAAAACCCCTTTTCCCACATCTCACCGCAAAATACATTTATAGGTTCGATGTGTGTGACAGTGAACTAAATGATCAGTTTAATTCAAAGACGTTTATATTAATCTTTAGGACGTGGATTAATCATTAAAATATCAAATTACGCACTACACAACTCCCGTTTAATCCCCCTTAGTGCGCTTTCACTCGTTTTTACATAATTCGACTATACGTACGCTTACCTATTCATTTTGGCGATAATAATAGAATGATTAACGGAAATTATATTAACGACGGAAAGTAAAAGCGAATTCATTTTTTTATAAGTACATATATATATATATATATATATATATATAGTTATATAGCTAATAATATATATAATTGCATAAAAGTAAATATACTATATATATATATATATATATATATATATATATATATATATATATATATATATATATATATATATATATATATATATATATATATATATATATATATATATATATATATATATATATATATATATATATATATATATATATATATATATATATATATATATATATATATATATATATATATATATATATATATATATATATATATATATATATATATATATATATATATATATATATATATATTTACGTAAATGCGTAAAAGTAAATATATATATATATATAAGAAAATGCGTAAGTAAAATGCGTAAAAGTAAATATATATATATATAAGAGCGTAAATAAAATGCGTAAGATAAAGAACAATGATAAAATACAAGATGAAGATATATATATATATATATATATATATATATATATATATATATATATATATATATATATATATATATATATATATATATAGACTTACAAAACGTGAAATTACAACGACTTTAGCAACACCGAACTTCCGATAATTTCCCGAGCATTACAACGATACTACTACTACTAAATTATTCCCGGCATAATGCCGTTACTAAAACTAAAAGAAAGAAACGAGGGAGTTAGATATATATATATATACACAGAGTATATATATATATATATATGGTGCCTCCGTTCTGTTGCTGCTGAGCTTCTATATATAGAAAATGATCTTTCCCGGACCGGTGGGTGGCCGGACCGATCTTGTGTAATCATTGCAATGATTACACTCACTTGCAGCATGTGAACGGTTATAATATATATATAATTATATATTAAATTTCTAAACTTCATATCTTGAATTGTAGACCTCCAAAAATCCTGATTTAAACGTCATTAGAAAGCTCTTGGAAAACTCTACATCTTTCATGAAGGACACTTCTTCAGAAAACGCCTTTTTGATGGGCCATTCCCATTACGTGTCGTTTTCGGGATTTTCACTAATACGAATCGATTAGCCACTTGACCATCATTTGAGTTGTACACGTCCGATTGACGTGATTCAAAATGCGTTGGAAAGATTATTTGAAGATCTACAACTTTAATTAAGGCAACTTCTTCAGAAAATACCGTTTTGAAGGGCCATTTGTTCGTCGAAGATATAAATCGTTAGTGGTACCACTAACCACTGAGCCACTTGACCACTTAAGTTAGTGGCACACTCTTTTATCCCTAAAAACACCTCTTTTAGAGCTCAAAACGTGTCGTTACTCGGGGTATTGGTTCATCTTAAGATTCTGCAATGAAACACCAAAATACCAAACGTAAATCCGACACGACACTCCGGTTACTAAACGGTACAAAAACTAATAAAAACACATAAAAACACGATATTTTATAAAATAGTCACGACTTATACATTTTTATGAAATCTAGGAATTAATGACTCGAAATGATACAAAAGTGCTCAAAATGATATCAGAAACGGGGTGAAAAGTTATAAAAATAACAATGAATTTTTCCGTCATCACAACCCCCCACTTAGCTTTTGGTCGTCCTCGAACAAAATAAGCGATAAAATAAAATGAATGAGGAAAAATTCATGAAGATAAAAGGTATAAATGACAACCAGATGAGGCAACCAATCGAATCATAACCACACGTTAACCGTAATGTATAACATAGTGAGTGTGACAAGCCTTTTCAATTTCCACTATCCTCTCTTGAATAATTCAAGCAAACGCACAAATATCCATTCAGACAGTCCTAATGACTTTCCTAGGTATAGGCAGTAACATTTCCACACAAAGTCCTCCCGTGTACTTATTTGGATAATCCCAAATGCATATCATTTAGTTAATACTGGGGATAGTCAGAAGATAACTTCTCTCTCTTTATATATATTTTTTTTAATGTGTAGCATATGCCCTCATTCCCAGCAATAGGATGTTTCGTGATAACACCCTAGCTGGACTACTATCATCAGGCAGTCGGGAGCTTTTAAGCCTCATAATGGTATAGGACGTTTCGTGATAACGCCCTACCGCACTCAATTGGTAGCTACAACAGACATATATATAGTTTATCTTATTTTGACATTCTTTCTATCACATTCAAACCTTCAGATATTCACAGTACATGTTCAGAAGTTAGGTACTAAGTTACTGCTATTTCTAGGATAAATCACTAGAATGCTGAATGGGTACAGTTTAAAATTTTCGCTTCAATATCAAAGGCTTACGTGAAGGAATTCATGTTACACAAATAAATTTAGGCTAAAATGCACTTACGGTTCAAATTAGTTATACATATCCAAATTGATCATTACATCTTTAAATCCATGAAATAAATGCCTTATTCAGATTATTTTAATCAACTCATTAATGTTCGAAAAATCAAAAACTAAGGGTTTAAACACTTACGGCCATTTCTAACCAACCATACTCTACCTCCCACTTACGATTTTACATTATTCTCGGAGTGTAAATGAGATAGAGAGGAAGACTTAGCTTATAAACCAGGCAGAAAGGTGCTATCAAATCCCGTAACAGCCATGAGAAAGCACGATCCGAATCCCTATATCAAAATCAAAACAAAGCAAACACGGGACATGGTCCTCGTGCCAAAGTATGTAATAGGGATATGGGAATAATAAGAAAATGGCCCTGTTACGTCAGAAAATTCGATAGACAATATATAGAACATGCATTAGACATCAATTCATAGTCAGCTATTCCTAGATTCCTTTTTATTACACACAGTTTTATTAAGGTGGGAATACTCACCACTATACTACAACGACCATAAATTTGAAACAGACTAGATCATAAAATGAAATGTGTGAAAGAGTATTGAGTCTTTTATACCCAGATCCACAAGGGTTCAATAACCTAAGTCCAAGAAATGATACATTTGAATTTTTATCTTTTTTTTTTCCATCGGGATTTTCGGATAACCACCTAATCATTCCCTCTTAATGAAATTCAAACATTCATCCCGAGACTTGGTTGTGCTTTGTGTTCATCTTTCATACAGATTCTACATTTCATTAAGACTAGGCTTATTCAAATTATCTTTATTATTATTATTATCGGGCTGCCTCCCGGTAGCGCTTTTGTTTAACGTCGTTCGCTCGACAGAGACTCGAAGCGATTTATTGAGGCTCGGGATCGATCAAATGCACAATTTCAAGAGCCTCATCGAATGGTAACTTCTTATACTTTTTTAGACGAAGGCCGTTCGTGATGAACGTTCCGTGCTTCGGATGCGTTACCTCGATGGCTCCTGAGTCGAAAACTCTCAATACCGTATATGGTCCTGACCACCTTGACTTAAGTTTGCCTTGAAATAAATGGAGGCGAGTATTATAGAAAAGGACCTCATCACCTACGCTGAAAATACGAGGTTTGATCAACTTATCATGAAGCAATTTGGTCTTTTCCTTATATTTCGCCGAACAATCGTAAGCTTGAAAGCGAAACTCATCTAACTCGTTCAACTGAGCCATCCTTCTTTCACCAATTAATGCGTCATCCATATTTAAATTCTTAATCGCCCAATAGGCCTTATGTTCTAACTCTACGGGGAGGTGGCAAGCCTTGCCAAAAATGAGCATGTAGGGTGACATACCTATTGGTGTCTTAAACGCAGTTCGGTGTGCCCAAAGCGCATCATCTAACTTCTTTGACCAATCCTTAAGGTTAGAATTCACTGTCTTCTCCAAGATTCTTTTGATTCCCCGATTGGACACCTCTACTTGGCCACTAGTCTGAGGATGGTAGGCAGTGCCTAACTTATGAGTGACCCCGTACTTCATTAAAAGCTTATTGAAATCTCTATTAGCAAAGTGACTTCCATTGTCACTGATTATTGCTCGAGGTATTCCATACCGGGATATAATATGTTTCTTAAGAAACTTTATGACTACATGTTTGTCGTTAGTAGGTGAAGCAATTGCCTCAACCCACTTTGAAACGTAATCACAAGCGACAAGAATGTACTGATTCCCGAAAGAAGACGGATATGGTCCCATGAAGTCTAATCCCCATATATCAAATACTTCACACACTAATATCGGTTTCTGGGGCATCTCATTTCTCCTGGAAATCCTTCATGAGCGTTGACAGGCATCACACATCTTAACATAAGCATATGCATCCTTGAAAATAGTGGGCCAGTAGAACCCACTTTGTAACACCTTTAACGCTGTTCTCTCGCCCGAGAAGTGGCCACCGGCCTCTTTATCATGGCAAAACGAGAGAATACTCACTATCTCACTGTCATCAACACATCTCCTCAGGATTCCATCAGCACATAGCCTAAAAATTAAGGGATCTTCCCACACATATCGGTTTACCTCACTAAAAAAACTTCGTTTTCTGGTTTTCATCAAACTCAGGATCGACAAATCCACACTCGTAACAATTAACAAAAGGTGCATACCAAGGGTTCCCATTCTTTCCTCTCTACAGGAAATTTCTTCACTTAACCGGGAGCATCGTATCCACTACGAACAACTACTCATCCCGAAAATGATCATCAATTTCAACCCTAATAGAGTGTTTATTGTCTCCCTGTTCCATCCTACTGAGGTGGTCAGCTACTACGTTCTCACACCCCTTTCGATTCTTAATTTCTACGTCAAATTCTTGAAGAAGCAATATCCACCTCAACAAGCGTGGTTTTGCATCCTTCTTGGCAAATAGATATCTCAACGCAGCATGGTCACTGTGAACTATGACTTTCGATCCAACCAAGTATGACCGGAACTTATCGAAAGCAAAAACAACAGCTAAAAGTTCCTTTTCAGTTGTGGCATACTTTTGTTGAGCCGAGTTCATGGTATGACTCGCATAGTAGATAGGGCGAAACAACTTGTCAATCTTCTGACCTAGGACGGCTCCTACGGCATAATCACTTGCATCACACATCACTTGAACCCCTTAGACCAATCAGGTGCTACCAAGATAGGAGCCAAGTAAGAAGTTTCTTAAGGGTTCGAAAAGCATCTAGGCATGCCGCATAAAAAACACAGGGGGCTCCCTTCATCAATTGAAGAGTAAGAGGTCTAGCAATGTGGGAAAAACCTGGAATGAATCTATGATAAAAACCTGCATGTCCCAAGAACGAACGTAGAGTCTTCAGATTTGTAGGCATAGGAAGCTTAGAAATTACCTCTATTTTTGCTCTATCGACCTCTATTCCTTTCCCCGATACCTTATGTCCTAAAACAATTCCCTCAGTTACCATGAAATGACACTTTTCCCAATTTAAAACCAAGTTTGTCTCTTCACAACGTGCAAGCACCTTATCAATGTTCGACAAACACTCATCAAAAGTATCACCAAAAACGCTAAAGTCATCCATAAAAATATCCATGAAATGTTCTATCATATCAGCAAAAATTGCCATCATGCATCGCTGGAATGTCGCGGGTGCATTACACAACCCAAACGGCATTCTTCTAAATGCAAAAGTGCCATATGGACATGTGAAAGTAGTTTTATCCTAGTCATGTATATCGATGTGAATTTGATAATAGCCACTAAAACCATCCAAAAAGCAGTAAAATGCATGACCACTTAGACGTTCTAGCATTTGATTAATAAAGGGTAGGGGAAAATGATCTTTCCTAGTCTTATCATTCAGCATGCGAAAATCAATACAAACTCTGTGACCAGTAACTAAACGAGTAGGAATAGGCACACCTTTTTCATTAAGCTCAACTGTGATGCCTCCTTTCTTAGGCACGACTTGCGTATGGCTCACCCATTCACTGTCGGAGATTGCGTAGATTATCCCTAACTCAAGCATCTTTACCATGTCTTTTCTTACCACCTCTTGCATATGTGGGTTCAGTCGTCTCTGAAACTGCCTGACCGGTTTGGCATCTTCTTCTAGAATGATCTTGTGCTTGCAGATATCAGCACTGATCCCTTTTATGTCAACCATCTTCCATCCGAAGGCCTTTTTGTGTTTTTTCAGAACGTGGATCAACTTAGCTTCCTGCAAAACGGTTAGTGCAGATGAAACAATAAGAGGAAGTAATTCATCAGGTTCTAAAAACACATACTTTAAATGCTTAAGAAGTGGCTTCAACTCCAGATCAGTAGGTGGTTCCTCGATTGACGGCTTTGGTAGCTTGCCAGTCAAACCGAGCTCTAGCTTCTTATTCCAGCTTGCGTCAACAAAAGGAGTTGCCTCCAAATGATATACCTGAACTCTCATTTGTGGATCGTCATCCTCTGCAGTGCTTGACTTCATCAGGCATTCTTCCATTGGTTCTTGGTATCCCTGCAGGTTAGTGTGCTCCAAAATACAAGGATATATAGCATCAATAGAAAAACAATCACTCTTTTCATCATCAGGATGCTTCATTGCCTTATACACATTTATGGCTACACTCTCTTTCCCGACTCGTAGTATAATCTCTCCCCTCTTAACGTCTATCAAGGTCTCTCCTGTGTTCAAGAAAGGCCGACCTAACAAAAGTGGGGTTTTAGAATCCATATCCATATCTAAAACTACGAAGTCAACAGGGAAAACAAACTTGTCTACCTGCACCAACACATCTTCAGCTACCCCTAGAGGTTTCCTAACAGACCTATCTGCCATCTGTAAGGTCATTCCTGTTGGCTCTAACACTCCCAATCCCAATTTCTCATAAACTCCTCTAGGCATCAGGCTCATAGAAGCCCCTAGATCACATAGCACATTTTTGAACACAGTTTCACCAATGGTAATTGGGATGGTAAAGCTACCTCTATCCTGTAACTTGGGGGGTATCTTATTCTCAAAGATTGCAGAACATTCCTCACTCAAATGCACCATCTGTTGCATCTTATCCTTACTCGACAACATTCCTTTTAGAAACTTAAAGTATGGGGGAATGCTCGAAATTGCCTCTAATAGGGGAATATTCACCTCTACCTTCCTTAAAAGATTCAGAAATTTTGCCTGACCCTGGGTCAGGATGTCCTTTCTGGTTCCCTTAGGAGGATAGGGTAAAGTATTAACATCAAAATCGGGGAGGAGGAGGAATTCTGTTTTTCTTACCTCTTTCTTTAGGCGGTGAGGCTTCTTCTTCTTTGATGTCCAAGACCACATAGTCTTTCTTCGGTGCTGCCCCTTCCAATGCTTTCTTATTTGCCTCACCAAAGCCTTTTTCGTGGCTTCCAATTCTTTCCTCATTGCTTCCTTTCTCTGCTTGATATTGCCAGTCTCTAAATCTTCGATCTCGACTTCACCATACATAGCTCCTTCACAGTCAGCTGCTTTCTCTTTCTCGGCCTTCTCAGTTTCTGCTTCTTCAGCCCATAATTCTTTCTTTTTGTCACTCAGCCCGACCTCTTTACCACTTCGTGTGAACACAGCATTCACATCCTTTGGGTTCCTCTCAGTGTTACTCGGGAGTCCACCACTTAGATTTGTCTTTAGAGTGTCGGTTATTTGTCCTACTTGGGTCTCCAAGTTCCGAATGGCAGAATGTGTGACCACTTTTTGCTCTATAGCATTCTTATTTAACTCAGAAACATTCCTGTCTAATTTCTCCAGGAGTATCTCAGTGGCCATCTTCTGAACACCAGAATTGTTTGGTTGCTGATTGCTTTGATTATTCTGGTGCAGATGAGCGTTTGGATGCTGATAGGTGCCAGAATTATTACTTCTCAAGGATGGCTGGCTCACTTGCTGATTCTGATTGTTTTGTTGACCCTGATTCTGATTCCAGCCTTGATTTTGGTTCCAATATGAATTCTGATTCTGCTGTTGTCCTTGTGACTGAGACTGCGGATTCTGACTATTCTGATAGTAGCCTCGGTTTTGATTCTGGTATGAACTCTGATTCCGGGGATTATGATTCCAAGGTCGGTTGTATGACCTTTGGTTTTGCCTAAAGTCTTGATTCTGATTATTGTTTCTATTCCAATTCTGATTCTGCCCCTGATTCCAACCTTGTCCAACATAATTCACATCATATTGTTGTGAACCATCATTCGTACCATAATCCATTTGTGGCCCTTGCTGATTATTAAAGTTTTGATTCCACTGTTGCTGGCCAAACTCTTGCTGATTCATATCCATCTGTCCCATCGCATTCATTCGCTGTTGGTCATTCTGATTGCCAGACTGTTGTTGTACTGGAGTAGGTGTCAACTGTTGTGGATAAGTGGATTTTTCAACGATACACATTCTATGGCAGAATGTCCACCTCCACAGAGTTGGCACTGATGTGTCTTCTTTCTTTCTGACTCCATTCGGTCCATCTTTAGTACCATTTCTTGCATCTTGTCATGCATGGCAGATTCTCGATCGAGTTCCTCTTTCAGCGACTTTACACTTTCCATTGGGGCTTTCTTCTTCTTTCTGCTCGATCCCCATTGTCCTTCTCCATCTGCCGCATTTTCTATCTGTCTCATTGCTTGTTCTGGTGGTAGATTCATAATACCTCCGCCGCTTGCAGCATTCAGCTTGTATTGGTCCATCGGCTCTAAGGCCCTGAATAATATAATAACTTGCTCCACCGTAGAAAAACCGTGTGGAGGGCATCTCTTAAGCAACCCCCTAAATCTCTCATAAGTCTCTTTTAGTGTCTCTCCCTCGAGACCATCAAATGAAGAGATTTCTTCTTTCAGATCTAAAATCTTTGCCGGAGGAAAGTACTTTTTCAGGAACACTCTCGTTACGTCAGCCCACGTATGTAACGAATCATTTGGTAATGAGTCGTACCAATCCTTAGCAGCTCCTCTTAATGCAAACGGAAAAACTATTAGTTTTACCGCCTCATCACTTACTCCATTATATTTCATTGTTCCACAGATCTGGAGAAAGTGATCCAGAAAGCTGTTCGGGTTCTCAGTCGACTTCCCGTGGAACAAGGCATGTTCCCCCAACATGTTCAAAATATTTTGCTTAATATCCATGTTATTCGCATTAATTGGGGGTACCCTAATTGGGTTGTGCCCTATAACTTCCTGTGGGGTAGTGACGTAATCTCGACAAACCCTCAGTCCCTGTGCTTGCTGAGCCATCTGTTGCTGATAAACCGGCTGCTGAGGAGGTGGATCATACGGGTTATACGGGTTTTGGAACCCCTGTTGATTTCCTTGATTCTCCAGCATCCGCAGTACTCGATTTACCGTCTCTTGGTCTAATTCGGGTCTGAAGTTCTGCGTATCCTGAGGATCTTGTCCTCCTCTGTACTGTCCAATCCCTGGCCTCTGATTAAACTGTGCAGATCCCAACTGACGTAGCCCTGTGTTCTCTTCTCTCAATGATTCATGACGAGGGGTCCTCGGTGGAGTTTGCAAAGGTATTGTTGCATTACCACCAGTAGTGGTCGAGGTTTGCCCCTGTAGAGTCTGTTCATCAATGGGATCTTTACCGTTTCGTCTAGTTATGATATCATCCATTTCTGTAGAGGAATTAGAAAGTGATCTTTCTAATGTCTCTCTTTCTTCAAACAAAGGGTTCGGACTAGCGACTAGGATTTCTCCTCGGCGCTGACTGTTTCTATGACGTGCGTAAGCTTCGATTTCTTGGATGGGTTCGATGAGAGGTTCTTTAGAGCTTCGAGTCATTCACTGACAAACAAGAAACAACACGAAAACAAAATAAAAACGACCTAAGCCCAGGCTTTCGGTCAACTTACAAGATATCAAACAATAGCTCCCCGGCAACGGCGCCAAAAATTCTTGATAGCAAAATAACTAACTGCTAACTTTAACCGACAGAGTATCGAGTCAACACTAGTATAGTGATAACAAGGTCGAATCCACAGGGAACAACGTTTAAGTACCAAAGTCGACGTAGAACTTGGTTAGGTCAAGATTGCGGTGGAGAGATATTACACTAGTGCGAAAGTAAAAATTAGCAGACGGTTGTAGTTCTAGTTATTAAAAGGTATAGCCGAATTATGATCCAACGAGTTATTTTTACCCCTAAGGGAAGACTTGACAGGAAGCGTGTTTTGACCAACCTACCTTTCCACAGTAATTTAACGACATCCACGGGTGCCAACTCCTAATTCTGGTGTTAAGGTCTGAACAACTCTCACTCAACACCCTATGTAAAGTTAATTAATTTTCCCTTTAGAAAACCGATTAACCCAACATGATTACGCTCTTAGAGTCGCTCGAACAACGATGACAAACCTCTGTATTGGAAACGGTCCTAACAACTAGGCCGAATCTACGCAACGATCCCAAAACCCCTTTTCCCACATCTCACCGCAAAATACATTTATAGGTTCGATGTGTGTGACAATGAACTAAATGATCAGTTTAATTCAAAGACGTTTATATTAAGTTTTAGGACGTGGATTAATCATTAAAATATCAAATTACGCACTACACAACTCCCGTTTAATCCCCCTTAGGGCGTTTCACTCGTTTTTACATAATTCGACTATACGTACGTTTAGCTATTCATTTTGGCGATAATAACGGAATGATTAACGGAAATTATATTAACGACGGAAAGTAAAAGCGAATTCATTTTTTTTATAAGTACATATATATATTTATATATATAGATATATAGTTATATAGCTAATAATATATATAAGTGCATAAAAGTAAATATACTATATATATATATATATATAAAAATAAATATAAATATATATATATATATATATATATATATATATATATATATATATATATATATATATATATATATATATATATATATATATATATATATATATATATATATATATATATATATATATATATATATATATATATATATATATATATATATATATATATATATATATATATATATATATATATATATATATATATATATATATATATATATATATATATATATATATATATATATATATATATATATATATATATATATATATATATATATATATATATATATATATATATATATATATATATATATATATATATATATATATATATATATATATATATATATATATATATATATATATATATATATATATATATATATATATATATATATATATATATATATATATTATATATACTACTACTTATACTTATATATATATATACATATACACGTAGATATATGAAAGCAAAAAAATGAAAGAAAAGATAAAGAACAACGATAAAAATACAAGATGAAGATATATATATATATATATATATATATATATATATAGACTTACAAAACGTGAAATTACAACGACTTTAGCAACACCGAACTTCCGATAATTTTCCGAGCATTACAACGATACTACTACTACTAAATTATTCCCGGCATAATGCCGTTACTAAAACTAAAAGAAAGAAACGAGGGAGTTAGATATATATATATACACAGAGTATATATATATGGTGCCTCCATTCTGTTGCTGCTGAGCTTCAATATATAGAAAATTATCCTTCCCGGACCGGTCCTGAGGGTGGCGGACCGATCCTGTGTAATCATTGCAATGATTACACTCACTTGCAGCATGTGAACGGTTATAATATATATATATAATTATATATTAAACTTCTAAAATTCATATCTTGAGTTGTAGACCTCCAAAAATCATGATTTAAACGTCATTAGAAATCTCTTGGAAAACTCTACAACTTTCATGAAGGACACTTCTTCAGAAAACGCATTTTTGATGGGCCATTCCAATTACGTGTCGTTTTCGGGATTTTCACTGATACGAATCGATTAGCCACTTGACCATCATTTGAGTTGTACAAGTCCGATTGACGTGATTCAAAATGCGTTGGAAAGACTATTTGAAGATATACAACTTTCATTAAGGCCACTTCTTCAGAAAATACCGTTTTGAAGGGCCATTTGTTCGTCGAAGATATAAATCGTTAGTGGTACCACTAACCCCTGAGCCACTTGACCACTTAAGTTAGAGGCACACTCTTCTATCCCTAAAAACACCTCTTTTAGAGCTCAAAACGTGTCGTTACTCGGGGTATTGGTTCATCTTAAGATTCTGCAATGAAACACCAAAATACCAAACGTAAATCCGACACGACACTCCGGTTACTAAACCGTTACAAAAACTAATAAAAACACATAAAAACACGATATTTTATAAAATAGTCACGACTTATACATTTTTATGAAATCAAGGAATTAATGACTCGAAATGATACAAAAGTGCTCAAAATGATATCAGAAACGGGGTGAAATGTTATAAAAATAACAATGAATTTTTCCGCCATCACCCACCAAGAGAAAGTCAGAGAAGTTGAGGTCGTGAAATTAGGAAGCCCGAGAAAGTTACGGATGATAGTTTCACACCCATCACTATATCATATACTCAACTTTTGGTAGAAGTAAAGGACGAATTGCCCGATCCCACTCCAATGAGGCCCAATAGACGTCACGATACCTCTAAATATTGCCGATACCATAAGGACCATGGACATACCACGGAGGAGTGCTGGCAAAAAACTAATACAACGAGGAAGACTGGATCAGTATATAAATGATGACGGTGGGGCGAACAAGGATAACCGCCAACCACATCAATATGATAGAGAGATCCATATTATCACCGAGGCCGCACCGAGCAATAACCAGATCAAGAACCGAATCAACTCAATTCACAAGCATGTCGAGCGACCAACTATTCTGCTCGGACAGGAGCAACCTTTAACATTTACCCGTAATGAGTTGGCCACATCCGTCCATACTGAGGATTCATGCTTAAGCATTTCGGTCATTATTAACCGAGCACTGATGTACAAGGTAATGATCAACAAAGGAGCATGCAGAGACATCATGTATTACAATTGCTTCAAGGAGCTAGGCTTCAGTGACTCCAACTTAAGACCACACAATGGTACCCTTGAGGGGTTCACCAATCACCGAATTCAGGTCAAGGGGGCCATCGATTTAGACGTACAGATTGGGGACAATGCCCATTTTCGCACCGAGAAGATAAACTTTATGATCGTGGATCTTCAATCAAGTTACAATGTAATCATAGGAGCACAAGCCCTACGACAATTCTAGATGGTCGTGTCGATCCCTCATCAACACACGAAATTTTATACAGAAGATAGGATTGTGATAAGTGTTAGCGACCCTGAGTCGGTCCTAACATATATTCGATCTTTGAGAGCCGACAAAAGGCCGCGCCTCGAACAGGAAGCGAACCCTGAGCGAATGACCGCGGTACATATGCTTAGACAAATCCCTCTTACGGAGGTCTAGTGTGAGACCCTGCAAGTCAGAGATGAGCCAGATTTCATAGCTGATGGGTATTTGATAGAAACAGTTGTCAACGACGCCTATCCCGACCAAAAAATAAAAATCGGGGCTCACTTATCCACCACTGATAAGGAGGCTTTAATTGCACAGTTGCGGGCAAATTTAGACGCATTCGCCTGGGTGGTGACCGATATGAGGGGTGTAGAGCCGGAGATTGCACTTCACCATCTAAACACAGATCTGACTTTTAAGGCGATACAGCAGCGAGCCCGACAGTTCACTGTAGAGAAGGAATCAGCTATCAAAACAGAGATCAGCGAACTTCTGCAAGCTGGAATCGTCAAAGAGCTGACTTACCCCACCTGGCTAGCCAACGTAGTCATGGTGAAAAAGGATAATGGAAAATGGAGAATGTGCGTCGATTTCACTGACATAAACAAGGCTTGACCAAAGGATCATTACCAGTTGCCTAGGATTGACCGATTGGTTGACTCCATCGCAGGATTCGATACCTTAAGCTTCTTAGATGCATACTCTGGTTACCATCAAGTCAGAATGGCAGAGTGTGACAAAGAGAAAACGGCCTTCAGAGCGGCCGGGGGTATGTATTATTATGAGATTATGCCCTTTAGGTTAAAAAACTCGGGATCGTCATACCAGCGCAAGGTGAATAAAGTGTTCGCGGCACAAATCGGGAAAAATATGGAAGCATAGACAGACGAAATGGTAGTCATGTCGGCCAGTGGCAACCATGCCTGTGACCTTGTTGAGACGTTTGATAACGTACGAAGGCAATCAATGAAGCTTAATCCCACCAAATGCACATTCGGCGTGCAAGCGGGCAAATTTTTAGGTTTTATGGTGAGCCATCGCGGCATAGAGGCCACCCTTGAAAAAATACAAGCCCTGATTGAGATGAAGGAGCCGACTTGTGTCAAGGAGGTTCAAAATCTTAACGGCTGGATAATTGCTCTGGGCAGGTTCTTATCAAGATCCGCAAGAAAAATGCCTCCCTTTCTTCAAAATTCTAAAAGGAAACAAAAGCTTCTCATGGGATGAAGAATGTTCCCGAGCATTTCAGGACCTCAAGGAATATCTGGGGAAGCCCCCTTTATTGGTCAGCCCTGTAGTGGGAGAGGTTCTATTTCTATATCTGGCGGCGTCAGATCGGGCTGTAGCTGCAGTACTTGTAAATAAGACCGAAACCTGCCAAAACCCCGTTTTCTATGTGAGCAAGGCTCTCAGCCTGGTGGAAACCCGATATTTTAATTTTGAAAAGCTTGCCTACTCGCTAGTTATCGCTGCCCGCAAACTCATGGGATATTTCACTTCGTATACTATTAATGTTCTCACGAATAGTATATTGCGTCAGGTGCTGCATAAGCCGGACATACCAGGTCGCATACTTTGCTGGCAATCGAACTCACAGAGTTCGACATACATTACCAGCCCCGAAAGGCAATCAAAGCTCAATCGTTAGCAGATTTTGTCGTGGAAACAAGCTTCAACATAAAGTTGTCAAGCACAAACGAAATGAATGACCAAACTCGAGCTAAAGATACAGAGTCGAGGCGGCTAGAAAACTGCTGGCAGTTGTACGTTGAGGGTGCCTCAAGTAGAAACGGATGTGGGGCCGAAATTGTACTATCCTAACCGAGAACTATTGAAGAAATTGAGAAAGCGCTCAGATTTGAGTTCAAGGCATCTAATAATCAAGTGGAGTATGAGGCAGTTCTAGCCGACACGAACTCGCAAAAGAAATGAGAGTGCATAACGTCGAAGTCTATTGTGACTCGCAGCTGGTGGTCAATCAAATATCAGGAGATTATGGCACACATTGCGACTTCCTGGGTAAATACTGTGAGGTAGTCAGACAGTTCAAAAAAGAATTCAATTACTGTGAATTTAAAAGGATTGACAAAAAGGAAAATCTGAGGGCAGACTTCTTATCCAGAATGTCAGTAGGAGACGAGTTCGCAGATCCGTCCACTGTAACACCCCGGTTTCCGATCCCGTCGGCCGCCGGAATTGGTCACCGAAACGTCACTTCACGACACACAGTCGCAGCAGTAGTACTCAACATTCCACAACAGAAGGAAAAAAAAATAAACATCCACCATTCATTATTAAAAGGGTCAAGGTAATTACAATTTCTTGAAAGAAAAACGAAAATATGTGGAAACGTCAATAAAATCTTAAAGTGCCGGAAATCCAGTAAAGTGGAAAAGTAAGACAGCGACTACGTGGCTCTCGATACCCCGCGACGCC
Organism: Gentiana dahurica var. dahurica; assembly: GCA_024500145.1. Classification (NCBI taxonomy): domain Eukaryota; kingdom Viridiplantae; phylum Streptophyta; class Magnoliopsida; order Gentianales; family Gentianaceae; genus Gentiana; species Gentiana dahurica. The sequence goes on from CM044896.1 coordinate 69,713,790, forward strand.
CCCGCAATCATCAAACATCCAAGAAAAAATACCTGCTAAGAATCTGCTCCCCATAAATGGATCATAGCAGGGTTAAACAAAAGTAAAACCGTCAACTAAGAAGTTGAGTAAGAATAAATCTAATATACGTAGAACGAAAGTTAACAGCAATTCAAGGAAACTTCTCTACAGGCATCAACCATCGCATAACAAATACGACCAAACGATAAGCGATACGACCGTTCCATAGAAGATATGAAACACCACCATCCATCTATACCTAAAGGTCCCGAATGTGCACATTCCTAAGGGTCATCCAATGGTACCATTATTAAAATGGTCCACACGTACTGGGGTGCAAGGATTTCCTCTCCCGGGTTATCGGATTCGGAGATACCCTATCCGGCCCAACATTACATCTGTCTGCAACTCCCCAAATACGGAAGGTCATTAAAGTCGTAAGGCAATTCCACTCCCGGATACCCGGCTTCGGTAGCTACCCTATCCGGGCCCAACCACTACGGGTCTACGAACATTCAATGCCTCAAAAATCCGGTTCCACAATGATAACACCATCAAAACCCAACTCACAAAGCATGTTAATAAGATTTAACAATAACTAACACAGAAATAAGGACACTTAAGCTGGACGCCCGTTTAAAAGGGTTGGACGCCCGTTTGGATAACCAAACGCTCGTCCAAAAACTCGGACGTGCGTCCGAGTTGACCTGTTACATCCTGAATCCAGTTTCTACACCTGGACGCCCGTCCTATATGCTTGGACGCCCGTCCACTAAAGTAAATTTACATCCTGTATCAAAAGCAGCCCTTCAGACGCCCGTCCAGGTAACCCAGACGCCCGTCTGAACTGAAACCAAGGCGGACGCCCGTCCACACGAATCAGACGCCCGTCCGACCTGGGTTTCAATCAAACCCTAAAACCCTCAACACGATTTCCAAAACGTTTCCAAACCAAAACCAGCAAAACGACACAGCAAAACACAGAATTTCTTCATCTAAGAGTACAATAACATCCATGGACTTTAAACCAAAGCAAGACACACTACTATGGATGTTTGGCATCCCAAAACACTCTTTCAAACATAACCCTATACCAAGTTTAAATTTCCAGCCCCAAAATATTATCTAACTCATGACGAATAAACGTAAACACAATCCATAGAAATATTCTTACCGGTAATATTGTACTCCTTGAAAGCCTTTGCTAACAAGTTAGAATCGTTCCTCTATGAAACCTGAATCTATAAAAGAAGGAAAAGAAACGATGATCACTACACAATTCAAACGAATCACAAAGGTGATCCCAAGGTTCGAAACCACCTCCCCCATGCGCATCAATGGGTCGGCCATGGCCTTTGGCCGGCCGATCGTTGTGCTCGAATTGTAGGGACGAAGAAAATTAACGATGCTTACCAACGACGACGACGACGACGACGAATTCTTCAACACCAAGAAGAAGTTTTACTCTCCCTCTCCCTCACAAGAACTCGGCGGCAAGGGGTGGGGGTCTTAGGGTTTCACTTTTTTTTTTTGGAGAAATAAGGAAGGAAAAGAAGAATAAAAGAAAACCCCTTTTTAATTGCCCTTTTAATTGCACAAAATAATTAAAATCCTTTTTAATTATTAACTAATCCTTCCATTTAATTAAAAAAATCACATAATTTCCAAAATAATTTAATCTCATACTAATTAATTAGGAAGTCAAAATTTCGGGATATTACATCCTCCCCCCCTTAAGACAAAACTTCGTCCTCGAAGTTCGGGTTCGTACCGGACGTTGTTCCACCCCCCTAAAAAAAACAGCCTTCGTCCCCGAAGGTAAGAAAAGGATTCTACGTACAAGGATTGAAAATTGACTCACCTTAAGAGAACAAATGCGGGTACTTCTGTCGCATAGCACCCTCAGCCTCCCATGTCGCCTCCTCGGTGGCATGGTTAGACCATAAGACCTTGACGATGCTAACCTCACGTCCCCTTGTTTTCCGTACCTTAGTATCTAATATCTGCACCGGTACCTCCTCGTAAGTCAAGGACTGATCTAGCTCAACTACCTCCGGTTCAATCACGTGAGAAGGATCACTCACGTACTTGCGCAGTTGAGATACATGGAACACGTTATGCACCTTATCCAACGCCGGTGGCAAGGCTAGTCGATATGCTACTTCGCCTACGTGGTCCAAGATCTCATAAGGCCCCACGTACTTGGGACTCAACTTCCCTTTCTTACCAAAACGCATTACTCCTTTGGTTGGTGATACTCGTAGTAGTACCTTATCGCCCATGGCGAACTCAATATCCCGGCGGCGTAAGTCTGCATAACTCTTCTGTCTATCTTGGGCAGCCCTCATCTTTTCTCGGATTGTCTGTACCTGCTTGACCGTATCTTCGATCATCTGTGGTCCCAAAATCACTGCCTCGGACGAATCGTCCCAACAAACCGGACTCTTGCACTTCCTACCATAAAGTGCCTCAAAAGGTGCCATCTTAATGCTGGCATGGTAGCTGTTGTTGTATGAAAATTCGATTAGATCGAGCTTTTCCTCCCAAGAGCCTTGGAATTCTAATACACATGCCCTCAGCATGTCTTCCAACGTTTGTATGGTCCTCTCCGTCTGACCATCGGTAGCAGGGTGAAAAGCTGTACTCATTCGCAGTTCCGTCCCCAAGGCTGTCTGTAGTTCTTGCCAAAACCGAGATATAAATCTCGCATCTCTATCTGACACAATGCTGTTGGGTATACCATGTAGTCTCACAATATTTCTCCGGTATGCCATAGCCAACTCCGTCTTACTCCAAGTGTCTTTCATCGGAATGAAGTGCGCCGCTTTAGTCAGTCTATCCACAACGACCCAAATCATATTATTCCCTTTTGGGCTCCTCGGTAATCCGCATACAAAATCCATGGAGATGGAATCCCACTTCCAAACCGGCACTTCCAACGGCTGAAGCATACCCTGCGGCCGTCGATGTTCGATCTTTACCTTCCGACAAGTCAAGCACTTCGACACAAACTCTGCTACTTCGCGTTTCATATTGGGCCACCAAAAGGTTTTCTTGAGATCTTTATACGGTTTGTCTCCTCCCGGATGAACAGAATAAGGCGTACTATGAGCTTCACTCAAAATCCGCCTCTTGAGTTCCTCGTCGGCTGGTACACACCACCGACCCTTGAACCGAACGCCACCATCCTCGTGTAAAGTAAAATCAACTGCTGCATCTGTACCAATCTTAGCCCTCTTTGCCTCGATTACCTTATCACCCGCTTGTCTCACCCGGATTTCATCATACAATTCGGGTTGCAAGACGAAGTCCCTCTTATCTCCACCTTTCTGGATGACACATATATCCATACGGTCTAACTCTTCTCGCAACCTCATCTGCGCGACTCTCTCACACAAGGAATGAATCGACTTCCGACTCAAGGCATCCGCCACTACATTGGCCTTCCCTTCGTGGTATTGAATTTCCATGTCGTAATCTTTAATCAACTCCAACCAACGCCTCTGACGCATATTGAGCTCCTTCTGTGTAAATATGTACTTCAGACTCTTGTGATCTGAAAACACCTTAAAGGTTATCCCATACAGATAGTGCCGCCAAATCTTTAATGCGAAGACCACCGCTGCCAACTCCAAGTCATGAGTTGGATAGTTACTCTCATACGGTTTGAGTTGTCTCGATGCATACGCAATCACTCGCCTCCGTTGCATCAGTACGCACCCCAGGCCATTCTTTGACGCGTCCGTATAAACCTCAATGTCCTCATTACCCTCGGGTAATGCTAAGATAGGAGTTGTAGTCAACCGTACCTTAAGCGGTTGGAACGCCTCCTCACATTTTTCATCCCACTTAAACCGGTTTTCTTTCTTCATCAAAGCGGTCATCGGCCTAGCAATCTTGGAGAAGTCTTTTACAAACCTTCGGTAATATCCCGCCAAACCCAAGAAGCTTCGAATTTCCGCAACATTCTTAGGGGTTGGCCATTTCGCCACTGCCTCTATTTTGCTCGGGTCAACGGATACACCGTCTTTCGAAACAACATGCCCCAAGAATGCCACTCGTTCCAACCAGAATTCACATTTGGATAGTTTCGCGTACAATTGTTTTTCTCGTAGAATCTGCAGCACGAGCCTCGGATGTTCGGCATGTTCTTCCTTAGTCTTAGAGTAGACCAGGATGTCGTCAATAAACACTACTACAAACTGGTCCAAATAGGGCCTGAATACCCGGTTCATCAAATCCATGAAAACTGCTGGTGCGTTGGTCAATCCGAAAGGCATAACCGTAAATTCGTAGTGTCCGTACCTGGTGCGAAATGCGGTCTTTGGAATATCCGCATCTGTTACCCCGAGCTGGTGGTACCCCGATCGCAAATCAATCTTCGAGAAAATACCTGCCCCCCGTAGTTGATCGAACAAGTCATCGATCCTCGGTAATGGATACTTGTTCTTCACTGTGACGTTGTTCAGTTCGGTAATCAATACACAGCCGCATACTACCATCCTTCTTCTTCACAAATAGTACCGGTGCTCCCCACGGGGACACACTCGGTCGGATGTACCCCTTACCGAGAAGTTCTTCCAATTGTATTTTCAACTCTGCTAGTTCCTTAGGCGCCATACGGTAGGGTGCTTTCGATATTGGTCCGGTCCCGGGCACCAACTCTATCGCAAACTCTACCTCTCTCTGGGGAGGCATACTCGGTATCTCATCCGGAAATACGTCCTCAAACTCACGAACTACATCAATGTCCGTTAGTTTAGGATCCCCAGTACTTACATCATGTACATGACACATAAATAACGGGTACCCTTTCTTTATGAAGGATTTCAAGGCCACTACCGAAATAATTTTCACCCTAGGTTTATCCACAAATCCCTTGTGGGAGACTCGCACCCCTTTAGGGCCTCTTAAAGTCACCTTCTTCCGCTCACAATCAATTTTGGCTTTATGTCGGTTCAGCCAATCCATACCCAAAATGACGTCGAAATTCTCAAGAGGGAACTCGATCAAGTCAACCGACAAGTTGACTCCCATAATTACTAACGGTACATCTCTATGTAACTTAGAACACGGTACTAGCTCTCCTGACGGTTGCATGAATTCACAGTCAATCACCTCAAAATTAGCTAGACCCAACTTCGAAACATACGAACTTGCTACGAAGGAACACGATGCACCCGAATCGAAAAGCACATAAGATAAAAGTGAGTTAACTAGAAAATTACCCGTCACTACGTGGTTGCTCTGCTCAGCCTCCTCTCTGCCCACAGCAAATAGTTTCCCGGTCTGTTTCCCTCCAACTCCCTGAACTGTGCTGGCCGACCACGATGGTCGGTTTCTATCCCCACCAGTGGTCGTAGGTGTACCCCCTTGTCGGCTCTGAGCAGGAGTACCACTCTGCTGCTGGTTATTCCTATTACCATTCCCTGTGTTACCCCTTGGAGTCCCGACCATGTTGCTCCCTGCATCCGATGCTGCCCTGGCAGGTGTTGGAGCCGTAAAACACTCAAACTGTCTGTGTCCGAACTTTCCGCAGCCGTGACACTGGACCTGTGCACCTGAACAATCTGTACCTGGGTGATTTCTCCGACACCTCTTGCGGTGATAACTTCGTGGCCGACTAGACCCCCGAGAGTTACTCCTCGTTGATTGACCCCCACTGCCCCTATTAAACCGAGAACTTCCCGAGAAAGATTGTCGCACTGGGTGATTTCCAAAATTACTCCGCTTCTGCTGCCCCTGGTTGTCCTCGGAGACACTCTTCCTCTTATTATTGGTAGCATATGCTGCCTTAACTTCCTTTCGAATCCTCTCAATATTGCATGCTACCTCACACATCTCCTTTAAGCTCGTGAAGCCCCTACTTGCCCCCATACGATCTCGGATCGCCAAATCTAAATACTGTTCGAACTTCACCATCTTAGCCTCTTCATCGGCACCAGTTCGGATGCATAGACCGCCAAATCAACAAACTTTTCGTAATATTCTTGGACCGTCATATCCCCCTGTCGGAGATTGTCGAACTCCACTCGCAACTCTTTCCTTTTTGATTCAGGGAAGAATTCACGCCGTAACTCTTGTTTAAACTCAGTCCAGTTCAGTGGTACCACCACCGACTCCCCTTGCTCGTTTTCAATCTGAGCCAACCTATCCTTGTTGGCACCCCACCACAAATCAGCTCTGTCAACCAAGTAGAAAGCGGCTTGGTCGACTTTCAGTTCCTCTGGACAACCCAGAGTGGCGAAGATCTTCTCGAACTCTCTAATCCACCGCTCAAGACCCTTAGGGTCTCCCTTACCGTCGTCTTGACTAGGCCTTTGTTGGCTCACAGCCCTGGTCATGCCGGTGGATGACCCCTGAGAACGGTCTTCCGTCAACTTGTTAACCGCTTGAATCAGATCTTGATTCATCTTGACCAACTGATCAATCAGCTGATCTCTCTCGTTTCCATTCCTAGGAGGCATAGCTAAAACTACAAAAGTAAACAATCATATATTCAGTTATCGCCTATATCATGCCACAGAATATTTCACGTATACTAACACTTACTGTCCAAAATAAATTGCAACATGCAGCCACATTTCCACATACATCAGAATTCACCGTACCTTCCCTACACAGAGCTCAATACCTACCCCACACATCCTCACTGTGCTCATTTTAGTGAATTTATTCTTAAGGTTCATTTTAGGTGGTGGTCCTGGAGTCGAACGTCTCTGATACCACTTTGTAACACCCCGGTTTCCGATCCCGTCGGCCGCCGGAATTGGTCACCGAAACGTCACTTCACGACACACAGTCGCAGCAGTAGTACTCAACATTCCACAAAAGAAGGAAAAAAAAATAAACATCCACCATTCATTATTAAAAGGGTCAAGGTAATTACAATTTCTTGAAAGAAAAATGAAAATATGTGGAAACGTCAATAAAATCTTAAAGTGCCGGAAATCCAGTAAAGTGGAAAAGTAAGACAGCGACTACGTGGCTCTCGATACCCCGCGACGCCCCCGCAATCATCAAACATCCAAGAAAAAATACCTGCTAAGAATCTGCTCCCCATAAATGGATCATAGCAGGGTTAAACAAAAGTAAAACCGTCAACTAAGAAGTTGAGTAAGAATAAATCTAATATACGTAGAACGAAAGTTAACAGCAATTCAAGGAAACTTCTCTACAGGCATCAACCATCGCATAACAAATACGACCAAACGATAACTGATACGACCGTTCCATAGAAGATATGAAACACCACCATCCATCTATACCTAAAGGTCCCGAATGTGCACATTCCTAAGGGTCATCCAATGGTACCATTATTAAAATGGTCCACACGTACTGGGGTGCAAGGATTTCCTCTCCCGGGTTATCGGATTCGGAGATACCCTATCCGGCCCAACATTACATCTGTCTGCAACTCCCCAAATACGGAAGGTCATTAAAGTCGTAAGGCAATTCCACTCCCGGATACCCGGCTTCGGTAGCTACCCTATCCGGGCCCAACCACTACGGGTCTACGAACATTCAATGCCTCAAAAATCCGGTTCCACAATGATAACACCATCAAAACCCAACTCACAAAGCATGTTAATAAGATTTAACAATAACTAACACAGAAATAAGGACACTTAAGCTGGACGCCCGTTTAAAAGGGTTGGACGCCCGTTTGGATAACAGAACGCTCGTCCAAAAACTCGGACGTGCGTCCGAGTTGACCTGTTACATCCTGAATCCAGTTTCTACACCTGGACGCCCGTCCTATATGCTTGGACGCCCGTCCACTAAAGTAAATTTACATCCTGTATCAAAGCAGCCCTTCAGACGCCCGTCCAGGTAACCCAGACGCCCGTCTGAACTGAAACCAAGGCGGACGCCCGTCCACACGAATCAGACGCCCGTCCGACCTGGGTTTCAATCAAACCCTAAAACCCTCAACACGATTTCCAAAACGTTTCCAAACCAAAACCAGCAAAACGACACAGCAAAACACAGAATTTCTTCATCTAAGAGTACAATAACATCCATGGACTTTAAACCAAAGCAAGACACACTACTATGGATGTTTGGCATCCCAAAACACTCTTTCAAACATAACCCTATACCAAGTTTAAATTTCCAGCCCCAAAATATTATCTAACTCATGACGAATAAACGTAAACACAATCCATAGAAATATTCTTACCGGTAATATTGTACTCCTTGAAAGCCTTTGCTAACAAGTTAGAATCGTTCCTCTATGAAACCTGAATCTGTAAAAGAAGGAAAAGAAACGATGATCACTACACAATTCAAACGAATCACAAAGGTGATCCCAAGGTTCGAAACCACCTCCCCCATGCGCATCAATGGGTCGGCCATGGCCTTTGGCCGGCCGATCGTTGTGCTCGAATTGTAGGGACGAAGAAAATTAACGATGCTTACCAACGACGACGACGACGACGACGAATTCTTCAACACCAAGAAGAAGTTTTACTCTCCCTCTCCCTCACAAGAACTCGGCGGCAAGGGGTGGGGGTCTTAGGGTTTCACTTTTTTTTTTTTTTTTTGGAGAAATAAGGAAGGAAAAGAAGAATAAAAGAAAACCCCTTTTTAATTGCCCTTTTAATTGCACAAAATAATTAAAATCCTTTTTAATTATTAACTAATCCTTCCATTTAATTAAAAAAAATCACATAATTTCCAAAATAATTTAATCTCATACTAATTAATTAGGAAGTCAAAATTTCGGGATATTACATCCACAATGGTTGAGTACCTGGTAGCACCTACTATAAACAGTGACATAGTAATGGATCTAGACGAATAGACGCCACATCAGGGATGGGTTGATGATATCCGGGCATACATCGAATCAGACTGGTTACCACCGGACAAAAATGAGGCTCGCTCACTTCAAAAAAGGGCAGCCCGATACACCGTTTTGGACAACATCCTTTATAGAAGATCCATCACGAAACCTTTACTCAGATGTGTCGACAAGGAAGAAAGCCAGAAAATTCTGACAGAATTGCATCAAGGAGCGTGCGGCAGGCACCCCGCCAGTCGGTCACTAGCTCAAAAGGTCATATTCGCGGGATATTATTGGCCAACGATTCTAAAAGATGTTGAGAAACGTTGGTTCGAACGTGCCCAGCATGCCAAAAATTTAGAGATATACCACGATTACCATCTGTAGAGCAGAGCATTGTCATAACAGCGTGTTCATTTGATATGTGGGGTTTAGATCTTATTGGTCCATTCCAAGGGGAAGAGGTAATTGCCCCCTCATTATAGTACCAGTAGATTATTTCACTAAGTGGATCGAGGCCAAACCGCTACCAAAGATAGGAGCTAAAAACACGGTTTATTTCCTGCACGACCAGATATGGACAAGATTTGGCATTCCCAGAGCAGTGGTGTCCGATCACGGACCACAATTAAGAAAGGAGTTCTCAACTTTCTGTATAGATTACAACGTAAAACACTGGCAGTCATCAGTAGCCTACCCTCAAGGAAGCGGTCAAGTAGAGGCCTGAAACAAACAGATAATCAAGATGCTCAAGAAAAGTGTGAGCGATTGTGCCAAGCCTGGAGGATGGGTCGACAAACTTCCCGCCATATTGTGGTCAATCTGTACAACGGTGAAAACCCTAACAGATCAAACTCCGTTCGCGCTCACATATGGCACTGAGGCCATGACACCCATCGAGATGGCACTGCCAAATATCTGGGTCGCTAAGTACACTCTTGAAGATAGCGAAATGAACAGAAAAGTCGAACAAGATCTGGCAGAAGAAAAAAAGATAGCAACTTATCACAGGCTCGAAATTTATAAGCAGATCGCAAAGTGGCTACATGACAAGAAGATCCGGGCTCAATATTTCAAAGTAGGAGATTTCGATCTCCGAAATAGAAAGGCCACGGGCCTAAAACCCGACAAGGGCAAGCTGACAGCAAATTGGGAAGGCCCATACCAGATCTCAAGAGAGGTCAAAAAGGGAACATATGCTAAAAAATGAAGAGGGCTACGAACTCAACCGTCCGTGGCACGCGGACAACCTGAAAAAATATTATATGTAGTAAAGCAGGTGATGCGGTGCCCGCACGTTTACGACGTGCACAAGATAATATTTTGTCTATCTTTGGGTTATGGCTCTTCATTTCAATGTTGATGACATTAATGAAGACGCTTTCTGGTTTTACTTTGTGTAAACATGGAAAAATCATTGGGGTATGCACGCGGCTACGTTTGCGAAGTGCACAAAATAATATTTGGTCTACTTTGGGTTATATGGATCTTCATTTCAATGTTGACGATATTAATGAATACACTTTCTTGATTTATTATAAAATAAAGCTACATGAACAATAAGAGCAATCTCTGGTATGATGTATTCTCCCACCCTCAAAATTATTTTATTCACTTAAAAAAAAAAGACGGGCTCTAATGGTGCCTGGCATTCAGACGCGCCATTTGGTCTTTGGGCATAAGGGTCATCCCGAACGTAGTGGTACAAAGACTTGAGATTAGCCAAGCAAACGGCATCAGGCGGTTGGGCTTCATGTGCCTGGCAAATTTGACGGCCTCACGATGGATAATAAGACCCCAGTCAACATTCACGTTCGGAGACATAATAGCATGCATGAGAATTACCTCTTCATCCATCACTATCTCGGGATGATCAGTAGGGATAGCTCGGCTGTTGATAAACTATTTCCACTCCCAGTACCAAGGACATAACCCAGAAATTGCGGCAATATGAACGGGATCTTCATCTCGCACCAGAAAAATAGCTGAGTATGCATCATACCGATGAAGAGATACGACCTTTCCTTATCAAGGTCCCAGGCCCTTTCGAAATGTAGGATCAGGTCAAAGAAAGGAATCTACAGAAACTCGTTTATGTCCGCGGGGGAAAAGCGCACTAGAATGCCGTGAATAAACACGGAGGAAACTCCTTCAACCGATTCAGCTTCGGAAAGCATGGCGTAAAACTCACGAACCAGGGTACGATTACATCTATCGAGAGGACCAAGAAGGAAGAAACGCCAGCCGGAGTAAGATATGCGAAACAATGTTCCACTTCAAAAACACAAGAGCCAGAGGAGGATGACATAGCTTAAAACACAGCAAAAACTTCAGAAAGAGTGATTCAAAACAACAACAAAACACCCTCTATTTATAGGAGAGGAGAAGGGTATCAGCGGTTGAGGTTGAAGTGATCCTACAGATTACGATTGGTGGACTCTCTACATTCGAAGACTTAAATCTGGAGCCAATTTAATGCATTGGTCAAAACATGGCCTTCAAGGAAAAACATTGGTCTTCAAATTTAATGTTAAACAAGAAAACCGTTCGTCTTTCGAAATCCAACACACGTCGATTGCAGGTCCCAACGGGCAAATGTGTCGGGATTCGAACAATCGTTTGTTTTCAAGCAAGCCCGTACGAGGATGTTACTAAGCTTGCTGGGAGCAAGGTGGCAGAATGACCGAGAGGTGAGTTCATAAAGAGTCGGAGAAATACAAATATTGTGAACTAAGTAAAACAAATGCTCAACACGAACATGGATAAAGATCATTGTTGAAGAAAAGGCGAAACAACGGTACAAAACAAACGACAAAAGAAAAGAAAAAGAAGCAACTGCATAACTAATACTACTCATCGGTGGCGAACAGGTCAGGAGAAGACTCGGACACAATCTAATCAAGCTTGATCTTTGGAGTGGGAAGATACTCGTCCGACGGACAAGTGGGAACCAAGTCGGAGCACAGGTTAGAAATCAACCAATGAAATGGAATGGAGCGACCGGGCTGCATCTCCGTAGCAAAAGACACGGCCTCACGATGTATAAACAAACCCCAATCCACACTTACCGACGGGCTGCCAATAGCATGCAGAAGTAAACCCTCTTCCTCCGTAACCTCCTTGAAATCATATGTAGGAAAGGCACGAGTATTAATGAAACGTTTCCACTCCCGATGGTCCTGAGACAGTTCTGACGCAACCCCATCCGGAGCAAACTACCAGGAGTGATGAAACAGATAGTGAAGAGCTCCATTTTGATGCATGTGACGAGAAACCTCGTCCTCATCCAAGGCCCAGGCCTGCTCGTAGTGAATGGGGGGTCAAAGTTGGAAAGATGGAAGAAGTTGTTGATGACCGCCGGAGTAAAGGGAACCGCCACTCAACGGACAGGCACAGAGTTTATGGACCCGCTAAAGCCCATCACAGACAAAGCCGAGTAAAATTCACGCACAACACTGACACAATAGCAGCCAAAAGGTTTGGCCACTAGCTCCTCCCAGCCTGAAAATTCAATGCGAAGGCGAGAGCCTGCGCTAATCTTCCCGGTTTCAACTCATTCAATTAATACCGGGCACCGATTGAAATACTCCCAGAAGTTGGCCAACACTTCAAGTGAAGAGGTCGTAAAAAAAAATAGATAAGTCGTTAGGGGAAGACATGATCAAGAGAGATGGCACTGAAAAAAGGTTTAAAGAAAATTTGAAGGAAATAGCACAAGTTGTTTCACGAATAAATGAATATAAGGGCCGACCATCTCCTCTTATAGGCACACAAAAGGGCCCACAATCCAGATTGATCTGCTACGGACGGTCAGGATCAATCCTTTTCAACTTCAAACATTAAATACTATGTCAGTTACTATTCTGCCGCTCGAAATTATGATCATTAAAGCGTGTCATAAAGAAGCCTGACGGAGTCAAACGCTTGCGCTGCCCAAGACTGACACACCCAGGACAGTAAGCGGGGAGAAATCCAAGGACAGCTCCACCAGGCCTCAACTGGAAACATGCCCGAAATAATAAAGGCAACGGACAAAGGTCAAGATATTTTTTCAACAAACTTACGCTCAACAGGCCCAAAGCTTCTTAAAAACAAAGGGACAAGGACAACATTTTGTCATAGTGAACCCCTCGGACAGATACTTGGTCACCTTGGGTCGTAAGTACACAACACATCGAATTTTCGACCAAATATAAATCAAGAGAGAATATCTCAAAAAGAATGCGGCAAAGAAAGATATGCATAATGATAATGCCATACAAAAACTGTCACAAACTTCCAGGTTTTAAAAGTTGTTACATCAAAAAGATAAGAGGACAGTCAAGTATCACAGCTGGGGGCTGAAATCAAAAACATATTGAAAACTTCATTGCTGACTCTTTCCTCCCTCGGGCACAAGGGACGCATCGTGAACATTTTCTCCCTAAAGCGAGGGGTGCAACAGCTCGTCGACTGGGCTCCATGCAGAGGGGGCCGGGGGAGTCCCTGAGGCCATTGCTGGTTCATTAACTAACGCTCTTAAGTTATTGGGGTTCACCGGTGGCGGGTTCCAGGGAGCTTCACCTCTCTCAACTAAGTCCGCAGCAATGGCAGCAAGCTCTTCCTGTGTAAAGGGGATCTCAACATGGAATGAAAGCAACCGAGCATCATACTGATCGGTCAGAGTCCAGTCTCTGAGGGTCTCCATGGAGGGTGCACCAGCCCCAAGCGCCCATCGAGCACATCACGCTAGATGGTAAAAGCCTTCATCATAGCCTGCCAAACCTGCGGCGCCGAGAGCTTTTGCGTAACCCTCGGAGGCCTGGAAGGCGGCAACTGCTTCGACACGAGCCGTAACTCTGGCGGCCTCCAGTTTGGCTTCCATACACGATTCAAGATCCTTTTTCTCGTTGGCCCATGCCTCAGCTGCCCGAACAGCTTTTTCCTGTTGCTCCGAGATGGTTTTATTGAAATCAAGGGCTTATTTCTCAGCCTTGGACACGAGTTCAACACGCAGAATCTCAGCGGCCTCAATATCCTATCGACATTTTTTCTTAAGTTCTTCCAATTGGATTTTGGCCGTACCCTGGTTTACCTGCTCTTCCAAAAGGCTAACTTTCTTCAAAGCTGCATCCCGCTCACGCTCGCGATCATCATCCATTCTGTCACGCTGGGCCACCGCAGTATTGGTCTACCAAGAAAACAAGAATCAAGATACGTTCAAACATAATGACAGAAAATGAAAGACAAATAAAGGAGCTTACAAAAGTGGTTAGCAATACAATCAGACCCTCCAGGTCCTGTGGATGTTGTAAAAGCCCCGATTGCGGGCCCAGTCTGTCCATCATCACAGAGCGTGAAGCGATTCCCTTCCCGATAGCCAGGGCAACCTCCCCAAGACCATCCAATATCATGTTTTTGTGGCTCTGACCGCCATCGGTCCATGACTTCTTCAAGGCCACGTTTTCTCCTTCATCCTCGGCGTCGATAAAATCGGTACCAGATGCCGACCCGACTGACCCAACCTCGGCTAAAGATCTTGATTGCTGTGAAGCGGCTGATTGACCTGGCTCATTTATAACTAGGGCGGTAGATTTGCCCTTCGACTGAGCAGCAGCAGCATTGTTGGGCATGGAAACCGTAGGGAGAGGGCGCTCGTGGATACCGGACAAAATTTCCGCCCTCTTGTCCTCATTGGCTTGAGCCTGGGTGCGTGCCTGCTGACGGAGACATCTTTCATTCACCATATATGCACAAGTGGGCACAATTAATACAATATCAAAAAGACAAGTATAGAAAGAAAACAACAATACACAATAAATCAAAGCATACATATGGTGCTGATAGGAAACTCCTCCCTCACTCGGGGATCACCCCCAAATTCCTCATACTCTGAGGGCAGCCATATCCTATGATGACATTCTGCATACCACTCTAGATCGCACAATAACGGCTTGATCGGGACAAGCGCCTCTTCCTCACCAGGACCGACAATCCCTGCCAGCCGACTGTAATCCTCGGTAGGATCAAGAAGGAGACGGAGGTTGAAAGTCCTTTCTTGCGTGGGCTTCTTTCCTTCAACAAAACCCAACAGTTTTTTGATTTTTACAATAAAGCGCTGATTGTCGACCTCCTCCTCGACCCCCTTGATGCTCTCGGTGTCCGGCTCTATTCCAATGATTCTTCTGAAAGGCCATCTGACCTGAGATTCAACCTTCATGCACCGACTATGCCAGGAGTCTACTTTTTCAGGGAGGCCAAAAAATAACTGGCAGGCTTTTCTCCGGGGAGCTATTCGATTAGATTCCCCAAATTTGGTGACCCAATAAAAATGATTAAAAATGGCAAGAGATGTCTCCCTGCCGAGCAGACGATTCACGACGATAAAACCCAAAACCACCCTCATCAAGCCCAGGGTAAGATCGCTGGGATGAGTATCAGTGACCTCCAAGAACATTACAAGGAAAGGATCGAAAGGGGGCCTAGCCCCGGCCACCAGATGGTCGTAGTGCAACCAAATGCAATCAAAATTGGACCGACCGCACACTCATTTCTTGTCTCTTGTCCCAAGAAAGCTAACAAATCGATAATCTGAAGAAATGTCATAGGCGGCAAGGGATCTGGTATAGTCAGCAGAGCGGCGAAACTTTTTCCATTGGTGAGCTACCTCCCTATTGAAAGCTTTCTGAGCTTCTAGCTCAGCATGACCCTCTTCGGTGTATTGCTTATGGGGTCGCGGATTTGACGGTCTGGAGGCCTTCTGTTTTTTGAAACGAGCTACATTTGCTCGCAATACAGCCTCCCACTCACCCGGACCCCGATAAAAAACACTGGGGATCTCTCATTAGGACATTTCCATTGTAAGCTGCTCGGTGAAATCCTCAAGGGTCTGCTCGTGCTGGTCCACCTCAGCAAGCCCACCTACCGCAGCTTCTTGACTTCCTCCTCGACTAAGGGTACGCTCTGAAGACATCCTGAAAAACATAAGGGCGAGGCGGATCATCAGTCGCCTAGACATAAGAGTCGTGCCAAACAAGCGTGTCCGCTCATCATGACACCTCGCCCCTCCATTTTCCCTAATAGAGCTAATACCATCTCAATACGTTGTGATTAAAACCAAAGATTCCGAGAAAGAAAGGGATAAAGGCAAACTATCTCTCCTATTTAGTAAACCCAAAGAACACACATGAAGGGGAATCGTGCACAAGCAGGAAAACACTCAAACACTTCATTGAGAGGAAAAACAAAGGGAAATCTACCCAAGCCCTCGGCAAGCAATCATTCCATGAAATCTCGAAAGAAACTACTAATTAAAAGGATACCAATGCCAGAAGAAAGTAGTGCAATAACGGAATTTGGAATTTACCTGAATGGAATGATTGGCCGGAGAAGAGATGAATACCAGTCAAAAATTGGAAGCAAGCCGCCACGAAAATACACAGACGTCGCCGGTATTTAAGGTTGAACCGCCGGATTCTTCACAAAACACTAGGATTCTAAGACGGAAAAAGAAAGGATTTTGCGAAAACGGAAATGCAAAATAAGACGGTTCAAGGTTACTCCTTATTTATAGACAACATAAGGAGCCGAAACGTCACATCAACCGCCTCGAGATTCAAAATTCAAAATAAACCACCTTACGGTTAACGAGGTTTTCCCCCCCAATAAAACTCTGTCCGAGAACTACAAAGGCCGGCCAGATGGACGATCGCAATCACGCCACATCTATCACTTAGTCATAGCTACCACTAATAAGTCTGTCCGCTTCATAGCACATCATCAGGCAATGAGTCACATCGTGACATGAAAATTTCCAAAACTCGTACATCAGTGCTGTCCCAAACCTACCCTCCATAGGATGCAGCGTTTTTCGCCTGCCTGCTTTAACGCACAGGCGCCTTGCAATGAGTCGTAACGCGACACGAAAGTTGCCTCGAAAAAGCCCGTCAACCAAGACGGCCCATACTGTTCACTATAAACACCCCGCACATCCCAAACGATGACGTATCCACATGGCTCGCTCCGGCCTGATACCATCAAAAGCGGTTTTATCTTAACACGGATCATCGAAACAAGGTATGTCGCATACAAACCATGTTACTCCTTGTCCACACCCTAGCAAGTGGTCTGACCATGGAGTAGGGGGCCATTGATACACCACGGCCTGATAGCGGTGGACCGAACGACCTTTGCACTTTCCTCAGTGATCTTTACTCTGCCTCTGACCTCCATCGCCACCAGCTCAGCTGGAAATAGCGCGATCAAGTCATCGAGCTCACACGATCAACTCAGTCCTCGAGCTGGGGGCCGAACGCACCGCCCCTTTGCTCGTCACATCAATCCTTCAGACTAAGCCCTCGGCACAGGCGAACACGCTCCGTACTTAACGAAGAGAAGACAATCCCGGCTCGAAGACGATAAAGAATTTGGCGGTCCCCTCAGCGCGACCCGCTACCCTTTCGTGTCTTCTCCATTAGGTTTATTAACGTATTGTCAGTACAAGTCTAATTATAATTAGCATTTCCCCTATAAATAGAGGCTTCGAATCATCTGTAAATGGGGCTACTATGAAATATAAGCAGACATACTCTGCCAAATTCGTCGACCACGTTTTCTTCTTATCATACCACGCACCTTCCGGCCGAGCCCCGCCGTGTGTTCTTCACAACCACTGCACCTCAACACCATAAATCATCTTCTCCGTTCAGATATCCACCGTACCACTCCCCATACATCCGCCATGATATTCCTACCGATATCCGATACGATCATGTCTGCTCCCTGAAAGGTTATCAAAAAATTTGATCTCATCAAGAATCCGTTGATGTTGCTTCTCTAAGCATTTATCAACCATATATTCAATGGCTCACCTTGTATTGTTGGCCAGTTGATGAACCTCTTCCCTCCGATGCATTTCATCGTCACGGATTGTTCTTAGTTGATATGTTATAGAGCCAAAAATCTCTCCCATCCAATCTCTGCCTATGTTCCAAATGACCTCTGACTCCATCTAGTCCATAGCATAACTCTTGGAACATATTCATCAGACTCGGTCTTTCAAATGGTTCTGATTCGGGTGCAAGACTAGATCCAAATGGCACGTTGGGATTAGTTCTGTGGGGACTTATGCCGTCTTCTCTTTGAGACATGTGCCTCACATATGGATTATGATATGCATACTTT
Source organism: Gentiana dahurica var. dahurica (assembly GCA_024500145.1). Lineage (NCBI taxonomy): Eukaryota > Viridiplantae > Streptophyta > Magnoliopsida > Gentianales > Gentianaceae > Gentiana > Gentiana dahurica. The sequence goes on from CM044896.1 coordinate 69,731,740, forward strand.
GTTCGTGCATAATTAACTTCATTCTTTTTATCCATCTTTTTAATCACTTATGTCTGAGTGATTTCGGCCGTCTTTTCTACATCTTCATTCCTCTTGCTTCTTCTCCATCTCCTCCATTTTCGTTATCATCGCACTGTCATCATCGAAAATTGTATGATGGTGGTCTCTCTCTCTCTCTCTCTCTCTCTCTCTCTCTCTCTCTCTCTCTCTCTCTCTCTCAAAACACAGCTTGTGATCTGAATTAACTTCCATGGTTCAAACAACTTATAAAAGCTTCGTCTCTAAATGGATCCACATCATCTCTCAAGATTTCCATTATCCAGTTCTCCTCCATGTGCACGAAGTCTTGATCTTCATCTTGCATAGAATAGTGGCTCAATTTCCACTTCAGCCAATTGATGATCATTTGCTTATCATCAGCAATGGGATCATTATGATTAATGATTAACATAGATATCATCCTCTTCCACTTCAAAATTTTTCTTAGGAGCAGGTAATGAAAACATATCAGAAAGTTCGGTTCATACTCGAAAAAAAATTTAAATAAAATCATACAATATTCTATTTCGTATTCGTCATCATTGATTAATCCAGAATGATACTTTGTTCACATTTTCATCAAAGTTGTGATGTAGCAACTGCCAACATCAAAGGAAAGTGAGAAAAATAAAAAGAGATGCTTGCATCTTCCAAACAACGATACTATAATCAAACTACAGGGGTTAGAAGAGGCTTATTTAGAAAGTGAGCCTCCAAGTTACCAAGGACAAGGTCTGCCATTACTTTTCGTGTTTCTACCGTGCCGCTTCCCACATGCGGCAGTAGTACCACATTATCGAGACTAAAGAGCTGCTCAGGTACTTTTGGTTCATCTTCAAACACATCAATTCCAGCACCACCCAAACGACCTTCAAGAAGGGCATTCACAAGCTCAGGTTCATCGACGTGAGGACCCCTACCAATGTTGATGAGAACACCTTTTGGGCCCAACGCCTCCATCACTTCACGGTTGACAATATGACGAGTTTCAGGAGTTAATGCACATGCAACAACCAAAATTTGGCAGTTTGAAGCCAGTTCAATGATATTGGGGTAGTACTTGTAATTTGTATATGGCTTCTCTGATCTTGCGTAGTAACTGATTGGGCAGTTAAATGCTTCGGCTCTCTTAGCAATTGCAGCACCGATTCGCCCAAACCGATGATACCAACTGTTTTACCACTAAACTGTATAAAAAAAGGAGAAGGAGCAATCAGGCAGAAGATTTTGCAAGCAGTAAAATAACAGTCTATTTACTTTAAAGCGTGCAAAGATCGCTTTGAGCACTACACATTCAAAAGCATTACATATTTATGCTCTAAGCATTAAACTCCCAATTTTCATGTATGATGAAAAGAAGCAGACAGTCTACCATTCAGATTCAGAGTAATTAAGCTAAACAAATTCCAGAACTACTGCATCCACACTAATATTTGGCTCAAAATTGTGAGATTCATCTCTTATTCAAAAATAGTTTGAGTCAGATATTTATCCCAGTAGTCTATTTCAAGCTACCATAGCTGAAGTTATGATTTCAGATGATTATCTTTTCAGTACCAGAAAGCCATGAAGTATACAAATTCATATAACGAATGGCATTCATCACCATAATAGAAAAACAACTGCATTTTGACCATGATTCTACTCTAATCACATTTAGCGGTCCGGAGATGCACAAGCATCATATCCTTGCCATTAAACATAATATACAAGGTGAATCAAGAACAATACGGATCACACTTTACTGCCCCGCTTCTGTATGTCAAAGGTGAGATACAAAACAGCAGAGGTAAAAGCAAATGCACGCGTAACAGTTTAGTTCAGAGTGAAATAGCAAAACTTAGCCAAAGAAAATAGGCTTGAAACAGAAACAGCAGGACAGTGAAAGATACAGAGAACAAGAACAATAGATAAGACGTCTCCATGTAAGCAGTCATTCATCTCACAGTAAAAATCAGTGAGCATGGGACATAACATACTACAAATGAATGTTTCCAGCAAATCAAAGATATGGTAACGGTCCTAAGGAGGTCGAGAAGTAGCAGTGAAATTTAACACGATATGCTAATAGACACCAAGAAATGCAAAGAAAGTACTTGCTTCTTCAATGATGAACAGTTAAAACCCGGATATAATCATGTATACATTTCACGAGAAAGAGGGGAAACTTATAAATGCAACAAACTGATAAATGCAAAATATGAAATCAGAATTTGCTGCTCTCTACCCAACACAAAATTTTATAGAAACACTCCACCAAACAAATGAACAAACTGATATCAGGAAGAAAAGAAAAAAAATTGGAAGAAAACTTTACTCTAGTAGTGAGCTCGAAGTCACCCGATTTCCACCGCCCCTGTCTCACATAGCGATCACATATACAGATCTTTCTCAAAACAGAAAGCATCAATCCGATAGCCAAGTCAGCAACATCTTCAGTAAGCACATCAGGAGTATTTGTGACCCTTATTCCTTTCTCCTTACACTTATTCAAATCAATTTTGTCTAATCCCACACTGAAACTCGAAACTATCTCGAGCTTCGGCAGCGCCTCGATCAGTTCCCCATCAGCGCCGGCAGTGGCGTTACCAACAACTGCCCGAATTGAATTCGAATTCTCTTTCAGGAATTGCTGTTTTTGCGGATAATTCCAGAATCGGAAAAGTTTGAAGCGCTTGTCAAGCTCTTCTTCTAAGTAGGAATTCATTGGACAAGCCATCAGCACTCCAATAGCCTCCATTTTGTCGCGTTAATAAATTTTCCGGTGTCTGATTAATCCAGCCGTGTCTGTGGGTATTGGATATGAATTAGCACAGGTTTTCCGATAAGTTGGAATTGTGAGGCAACTTTTGTGTGCCACAACACAATAATAATTCGTATCGTTAATCATGTTAGATTTACATAATTATCAATTTAACTCATTATTATTAAATATGTAGATCATCGTTTTGTCACAAACCTCTATCATTAATCTTTTTTTTTTCTCAACTTGTGTCATCCAAATGGAAAATACTTGTGTGAAGAGTGATTTTGAGATGAAATGATGGTGAAACGATTAGAACCACACAGTTTAAAGACAGAATTAAAGTGTGTGGTATGTATGTCTCCACACGTGTCTCCACACCATGTGGAGACACCACACAAGAACCTCCCCATCCAAATTGTGTTTAGTTGTCAACTCTTGGGACACTTCCTCAAATACTCCCTCCGTTCTATAATAACTAAGGTAGTTGTGAAAATATTTTGTTCCATTTTATGTAAGGTGTACAATTTTCAGTTCAACATTTATTGAGTTTTTATTTGATTTACTCTTATTTAATACTATAGGAGATATTAAAAACAATGTCACATTAATTATATCCAATGATATTCTAGTAATTTTATTGTAAAAGTTAATATATTGAATTACATTCTTAATATGCGTAATTTTGGCAACTGCCACATATAAATTGGAACGGAGGGAGTGTTAGAAAATCTACGCGGGAACGCAGCGGAATGCAAAAATTTATTTCCTTTAACCATGAACGACTTCGTTTAAGCAATAAACAAATAAACTAATAGACGGTGGTTACTTTGGTTGATCTATAAGATCGAAGTTTTGACCGTCTAAGGAGAGTAGTTCTGCATAGAGCCACCCAAGTGTTCGGCCTCTACCGCTAGTCTACACGAACAGCCCACCGGAATCCCATCATTGATTGCTATTGGAAAACTCCGGTTGCTAGACCGGCATTTTTTTTCCCTATCTCTAACTCTCTATAGGATGCTCTCTATTTTACACAAGACTATTAGCTCTTGGAATTGTGATGTACAAAAGAGAGCTTGACACCCACCTCTTATTTATAGTAGAAGGTGGCGCCCCAAGAGAGTGAAAGAGTAGAAAATATTTTTTTAATAAAATAAGGAAAATATAATTGATTGATTTATCTTATTTAATTTAATATCATCTATTAAATATTTCCAATATATTGTCAATATCTATGTACACAATCCAAATGCATCTAATGTACTTGGAAAGTGGCGCCTAACATACATATCAAATATATATATGTTTAATCAATTAATATAATACTATGATTAATTAATTTGTAAAATCCATGTGTATCAATATACACAATAAATTTCGACATACATATCTAACATATGTATATTTACGTAATCAATATAATTAATATCTTGTATTTAATTTATTCATAATAAATAAATACCACCATAATAATTTACCACTATAACCTTTATAGTACGAGATAAACTTTCCTTATTTGTTCATCAACTATAACCACATTTTAATCCAGCTAGATGTTCTTATGTGTGTGACCCGATAGGCTTCCGAATATGTTGGCCGTAGACACAAAGTGCAAATTATGAAAATGCCCTTCATACCGAACGATCACGTGAGAGCGTCTAGCAACACACCGTGACTCCCAGTCATCGGAAGAGTCAAATGCAATGACTACTACCTTTCATGTGAAACAGTTACCGTGTAAATTACAATCCTATCGCTGTAATAATATCCATACGGTCGTACGTCGAGTGTCAAACATTAACGACCGTATCTTATAATATGAATATCAAGCTCTCTCGAAGTAACTCATTTACTTCCACTTTGAAAAGATTCACGAAAGTAAGACATTCCTTATAAGAAGGCCCTTTCGGATATTCACCCCCACGCGCGATTCCCAGACGACCATACATGTATACTCCGCATGCTTCAGTATCATACCCAATCACTACCGCATGATCGCCTCGTGGCTAGGGGAAACCTCAATAGTGTCAAAGCATGACAATCCACACCATGATGCTATGTAGACTCCGGTCCTAAGGATAATTACACAACTGCCACATAGTGTGACACTTAACGGTGTAAGTGGGTCAGTCTAAAGTACGTATTCTCTAATACACGTCCACGTACAGTCCAAGTGTCTCTACACATCGATAGACGAGATCTATCACTACCCTAAAGACATAAGACATCTAATACGTGCTAGCGTAATCATACTATCAATGCCCTGTTTAATAGTACATCAGCCTAGAGACATTTAAGTATCAAAATTTTTAAAGTGATTAGAGATCTCATCAACCATGATCGCCTATCATGGTTTCTCTATCACAGTTTAATACTAAGGACGTTATTATATAACTATTCATAATTGGTTCTTTAAATGAACAAATATATGACAACAGAAAAGCCATTTAATATATGTATAAACAGAAAGAAATAGTAGAAATGATCCGACCCGGTCGTATCCGGTCCAACCCGATTGAGTTTAGGACACTATTCCAACAATCTCCCACTTGGCCTAAAACCAATCACTCGCACACACAAGACCAAGTTGAACCACAAGAATCTCGTGCAATACTCGCAACCTGCCCTAGCCATGAACGGATTGCTATCCATGGGGACTCAGACTATCTTCATTCCATGCTCCAAATGACCTAGTCAAAGGAACCGCCTCAACACACACACGGATCTCTGACGAGACCCTGGTCCTTGCTTTTAGCAATGAATCCACTTACTATATTAGCTATATAGAAAAGGTGGAAGAACCGTACAAGGTTCAGGAATGAACCTTCTAGATCCATGTACTGCTCCAGCTGCGCCTTCAAGGAACTACTGTGTTTTGGCCTAGTTGTAGAGTTTACAGTGACCCATAGCCAAGAACATTTCCAGCTCACTGTATCACTTAATCCAAGTGATTGCAAACCCAGACACTAGCTCCCACTTGCCTTCATAAGACTCGGATATTCGTCTGTATAAATATATTTATTCGCTTCCAAGTTTCGACAAACTAGGAAACCATCCTTAACTTGTTTAAGGATATTCTCGACATTCACCTGATCTACTTTCATACTTGCTTATGACTCGTTATGAAGTATGAACATCTGGCATAGCTCTTATGATGGTTCCTATCGCAGTAGCAAAGAAAACCTTCCATAATCTTCATCTTTCACCTCATCTTTAGGACCAACGTCCTAACATAGATAGATCTTGAGAACACCGGCTAGCAGTATCTCCTTTCACGATCTATGCTAAACTCTTTTAGCATAATATCTATATAGGTAAACTATAATCTAACAGCAGTTAAATCTAACGCTATAGATTCTTATTTCTAAAAATAAGAACTGCTTTCGTAAAGACCTTGAATTACCAAAAAATAATTGACTGTGACATGGGGTATTAATTCTCGAGAGAGATATCCAATACCTTACTCAAAAATCGTAACACACTCCCACTATCCATCTTGCACATTGGGCATATTCCTTCTTTTGACTAAATCAAACTCCTTTGATTATCAAACAAAGAAATCGTCTAGAGAAACTTGTTTGAGTCCATAAATGAATCTCGTGGGCTTATATATCATGTCATCGTCTACGAACATCGAGCTTTCTGCCCAACATCTTCAACACTATCATATAGCCATGATACGAAGTTACAATAAGCATAGTCTGAATAGAACTGGGCTAAGCCTTACAGGGACATTCCCTCTAGGTAAGACAGACTAGGTTCATAACCTGGTTGTCATTGATGGAATCTAATTCAGATATTATGGCTCCTAGCCATATCTCTCAATCTTGCCTTTCAAACATTCTTTCATAAGTTGTGAGATATTCATTCATCAACATAAACATACCAGTAGCCTTTTTAGGCTTGAGGTTATCCACACACTTACAGAATTTTTGTGTGCACTAAGCAGTGTTCTACACCTCATCTCTATGTGGCGTCTGCTCATGTTCTTTTGGTTGAATATATCAATGTGGTTCTCAAACACTTTTGAGATCTAATTTACTCCCACTGTTTCTTTTGGAAGAAACACTTCCTCTAGAAGACAGCATGTTTGGAGACAAACACCTTTTGCTCCGCAGACGAGTAAATAATGTCCAGTGTGCTAGCTAAGACATTCCACAAAGTCTCATATGTCGTACTAGGCTCCAAGCCTTCCTGACTCTGCCTATGACAACTTCAAATCATCGGTTAAGATATATTCGACATTATCCTCTTCCATATCTAATATGAAATTTATTCAACCTTTATTCTTTGGAACTCGGTTAAGTATAAGGGTACTATCCCGAAACAGGTACGGGATACTTCGCATGGCTTGCGTCACACCTTTATCATATAAAGTGTTGTTTCCATTTTGGGAACACAATCTAATTGTGTATCCCAAAGATGGTATCCTTCATGGGAGAATCTTATTCCTTCTCAGACGACTTCTGAAGCACCCTTCAGGTATTAATTACTTCAATCCAATTGAAGATTAATTCCTAAGTAGCTCATCAATCTCATATTCATACTAGCTCAAACTTTTCGGGCTTTCCGAATTATGCACTTCACTGAGTACACTTGACTATTTCTAAAAATAATCGTAGAGATTAACAAACAATTATTTGTGGCATTAATTTTCATAAGCCAACAAACATTGGTATGTTTAGGCTTTAGAAATTTTTTCTAGATTTTATAACCTTTTCATAAAAGGGCAATTTAGTCAACTTTAGATAAGATATGTATCACCCACATGATTCATAATCACATGATTCAGACATCATCTAAATGACATTTGATTATACGTTTCCCTTCCAGAGAGTCGACATCTAGAACAACTACAAATATCAAGAATAACAGTCATACAAATTTTTAGTCGAGATCTCATCAGATATATCAACTATATAGTGACATCAATCAAGCATGTTAGATTCAGTGACCTTCCAACTTTATCGGAATAACATTTATTCTTTAAAATTGAATATGTCTACTAAATCCTAACAAATAACTAAAAGTATGTTCTTCATAAGAACCGGAACGTGATAACATTTATTTAGTTCTCTTATCAGTTTACTAGATCCAGAATATGGTAAGTGTCACAACATTTGCTTCACCTACCATATCTTCATTTAATCTTTCTAATTAAATCATACTCGTAAGATATCATATATCTTAGAGTCGACTTGAACTTAGATAGATTTATCTCAACTCATTTGCCTAGAATAGAAACTTCAATAAGTTCTCTACTTAAGCACATGCCCTAACTTTCCTTTCAATCCTTTAAGCACTTGCAAATATTTCTTAATGTAGTCTTCATAAGACTTAAGAAAGATCACAAGAGCTATGTCTTTAATTTCCCTTCATAAAGAAAATCTAAAGCTTATTAAATAGTTTATTTAACCTTTTAGATTGTATTTAAAACATTAACTATTTAATTAACCTTTAAGCAATGGTAGAATTAAGTCGATACTTAAATCTTACAATTTTGAAAAAAAAACTTTCCAAAATTAGATGTGGTCATTCTTATCCAACATTTGAATTAATTGTCATCGTATGACAGAATGATCATATTGGATCGTATCCAATGTCATGAGCTTCCGCTTTATTAATAATTAAAGCCTTGGAGTACTGTATCAAATATGTAGTCTCCTTGTCTCTAACGACTATAACGAGATTGCTCGTGTCATTGCTTATTTTAAAAGGATTAAAATTACTTAACCATATTTGAGAACGTTTCTCAAAAGATAACAGTCATAATTTGGTTTTACTAATCGAGAATAAAAACATAAATATAAAGTTTGCTAAAACTACAACATAAAAATGAAAATAAAAGAGTGTTGTTGTTTACACACGCAAAATCAAAAATGGTCTTTGGTTTATGATTTTGCTTCCACTAGTCATTACTCCCAATTGACTTTCAAGATTTTCTAAAATTCTCTAGTGGCTGGAATCTTATCTAGTTGACTCGATCCCCGACGTGGGCCAATCGAACGGGTCAATTACGACGGGTAGGTACTTCTTATCAATCGCGTCCAACGTGACTTCCTGTGGTTTGACTAGTCAACTCTTTGACAATTCACATCGTCTTTGTGATAGTTAACCTTATGTCTCTAAATCAGACGGTCCTGACGTGGGGCAATCACCACAAGATTCATAGTCGAGTCGTAACCCAAGTATTCATGAGATCTCATAACGATCATATCTCGATAATGACGATATACCCGAGGTAGGTCAACTCCCGACGTGGGCCGATCAGTTGGATCCGAACAAGGGCTCTTCACCGTCACTATAATATTGGGAGATATATTATAACTTGATTTTTGTTGTAGGAGTAATTTTAAATTAATTCACTTAATTAATTTCGAATTAATTCTCTTAATTAATTTATTACGGTCTCGTCATATATATCTATCTCTATAGACATACATCCTACACATTCATCTAGATCGTGCCTAGTTATGCATCTATCGTATCATATAAAATAAATACAAGCACAAAATAAATAAATGCGTAAAATAACCGGTATGATCATGGACTTTTCCTAGGTGCGGTTTCGAATACAAACTGAAGAAACCGCGGGTCACAATCTAAGGGTAGCTGCAACCGCCAATAGGATCTTTAATATGCCATCTCCAATGGGATCTTTATTCTTCTTTCTTTGGTCTCCATCTTCTGCTCCATTCTTGTTACATTTAATTCTATCTAATAAAATAAATACACCCACCGCAAACGGGGGGAGCTAACGGAATGGGATAAATGCAGAAAATAAACTAGGTCACGTTCTTCATAACAGCCTAGGACAATTTTTAAAGCAACAGAAAAATTAAATCATTCACATCTATCCTATCGGTCGAGTCCATGATCAATCGGGGTCCATACAATCATATTATATCTATTATATCTAATCCAAACAATAACATCTTATAAAAAAGATAAAATTAAAATTTAACTACTTATGTCTTAATTAATCAATTAACATTTAATCTATTAAATAAATTTATCCAATCAATTAACTAATTAACATTTAATTAATTAAATGATTTTAATCGAAATAAAATTAACGATTAATTTTAAACCGATTTTAATTTTAATTTTAATTAATTAGAACTATTCCAAAAATAAATCAAAATTAAAATTAAGTCTTTTGTTTCTTTCCATTTGATTTCTAATCAAAAGGGATGCCTTTGGTTTCTTAAAAATGCATCTTCCTAAACCAAATCTGGTTTAGGCGTGGCCACTTTCCAAAATCAAAATTTTGGAGGTGGCCTAGGCCTAGGCCTTTTACAAATCAAATATTTGAAAAGGGCCTAGGCCTATTTCAAATCAAATATTTGGAAATGCCAAATAATTTTTGTTTAGGCCTAGCAACTTTCCAAAATCATAATTTTGGAAGTGGCCTAGGCCTAGGACTTTTACAAATCAAATATTGGAAAAAGGCCTAGGCCTATTCCAAATAAAAATTTGGAAAGACCAATATTTTATTTAATATGCGTGCCCACTTTCCAAAATCAAAATTTTAGAAGTGGCCTAAGCCTTGGCCTTTTCCCAAATCAAATATTTGGAAAGGGCCTAGGTCTATTCCAAACAAAGTTGGAAAGACCGATATTATTTTAATGCCATGTGACATCCTAATGGCCCAAACTATTTGATCCATTGGTTAGCCACATGACACAACTAAACAAAGAGATATCAATGACAACTATGAACCATAATGAATCACAAATACACAAAACAAAAACTGGGGACCACCGCATCACACCAGCAGCCGCCGACAGCCCGGAGGCCGCCGCCGCCGCTAGCGATCACACGGTGGTGGTGCCGCCGCCGATCGGCCGAGCACCACCATTTCCGCCCTATTTTATTTTTTTGTGTATCAATTTTGTAAATAAAAAATCTTTCATCTTTTAATTACGTGATTTAAACGAAAAAATTAACTACGCCAAATAACATGCTTATTGCTTAAGCTCGAAGGTCTCTCTGATACCACTGTTAGTAAATCTACGCAGAAACGCAGCGGAATTCAAAAAATTATTTCCTTTAACCAGGATCGACTTCGTTTAAGAAATAAACAAATAAGCTAGTACACAGTGGTTACCTTGGCTGATCTATAAGATCGACGCTTTGACCGTCTAAGGAGAGTAGTTCTGCATAGAGCCGCCCAAGTGTTCGGCCTCTACCGCTAGTCCACACGAACAGTCCGCCGGAATCCCGTCATCTGGCTTATGTTCTTCATGTAGCACTCAGACCGAATGACTCTATGAAATTACGTCGATACTTCCACATATTATTGGATTGCTATTGGAAAACTCTGGTTGCTAGACCGGCCTTTTTCCCCTCTCTCAACTTTCTATAGGATGCTCTCTATTTTACACAAGAACTATTAGCTCTTGGAATTGTGATGTATAAAAGAGCTTGACACCTACCTCTTATTTATAGTAGAAGGTGGCGCCCCAAGAGAGTGTAAGAGAAGAAAACTTTTTCCCAATAAAATTAGGAAAATATAATTGATTGATTTATCTCATTTAATTTAATATCCTATATTAAATATTTCCAATATATTTATCTTGACTATATTTATCTTATTACCAAAAATCAATTTACACATGTGTACAAATCTATAGTCATTAATATCTAATATTAATATATTATAATATTATTTATTTTATCAATCAATGTACACAATCCAAATACATCTAATGTACTTGGAAAGTGTAGCCTAACATACATATCAAATATATATATGTTTAATCAATTAATATAATACTATGATTAATTAATTTGCAAAATCCATGTGTATCAATATACACAATAAATTTCAAAATACATATCTAACATATGTATATTTAAGTAATCAAGATAATTAATATCATGTATTTAATTTATTCATAATAAATAAATACCACCATAATAATTTACCACTATAACCTTTATAGTTCGAGATAAACTTTCCTTATTTGGTCATCAACTATAACCACATTTTAATCCGGCTAGATGTTTTTATGTGTGTTGTCCGATAGGCTTCCGAATATGTTGGCCGTAGACACAAAGTGCAAATTATGAAAATGCCCTTCATACCTAACGATCACGAGATAGCGTCTAGCAACACACCGTGACCCCCAATCATCGAAAAAGTCAAATGCAATGACTACTACCTTTCATGTGAAACAGTACCGTGTAAATTACAATCCGATCACTGTAACTATTCATACGGTTGTACGTCGAGTGTCAAACATTAACGACCGTATCTTATAATCTGGATATCAAGCTCTCTCGAAGTAACTCATTTACTTCCACTTTACAAAGATTCACGAGAGTAAGACATTCCTTATAAGAAGGCCCTTTCGGATATTCACCCTTACTGATAGGGTACGCGATTCCCAGACGTCCATACATGTATACTCCGTATGCTTCAGTATCATACCGAATCACTACCGCATGATCGCCCAGTGGCTAAGGGAAACCTCAATAGTGTCAAAGCATGACAATCCACACCACGATGCCATGTAGACTCCGGTCCTAAGGATAATTACACAATTGCCACATAGTGTGACACTTAACGGTGTAAGTGGGTCAGTCTAACGTACGCATTCTCTAATACACGTCCACATACAGTCCAAGTGTCTCTATACTTCGATAGACGAGATCTATCCCTGCCTTAAAGACATAAGACATCTAATACGTGCTAGCCTGTTCATATTATCAATGCCCTGTTTAATAGTACATCAGCCTAGAGACATTTAAGTATCAAACTTATTAAACTGATTAGAGATCTTATCAACCATGATCGCCTATCATGGTTTCTCTATCACAGTTTAATACTAAGGACGTTATCATATAACAATTCATAATTGGTTCTTTAAAAGAACAAATATATGACAACAGAAAAGCCATTTAATATATGTATAAACATAAAGAAATAATAGAAATGATCTGACCCGGTCGGATCCGGTCCAACCCGATTGGGTTTAGGACACTATTCCAACAAGGAGTACTTGTAAGTGGTTACAAATTTCCCGATAATCCCGACACGTCCCGAATCCCAACCCGATCCCATCCCGAAAAATCATGATCCCGAAACTTTCTCGATTTTGAAATCACGGTATTTTTTCCGACTTGAAAATACGGGAACTTGATCGGGTATAAAACTCAATCCCGTCAGGTTCCCGATCCCGACCCGAATATGCACAAGAAAAACCCTAGGTTTTTCTTCTTTAATGACTAAGGCAAGAAACTAATTTTCCTTCCTTCTAATTATATTGTGGCGTCAATGATTGTGTTGTTGTTGGGCTAGGAGGAACTGTATTTATATAGGAAAATAACTAGTCAAGAGAGTTATCATTTTCACACCATAAAAACCTATTCCCATAAGAAAAATATATTTTTGCTATAAAATAAGAGATAATTCCCAAAAAGTCAATCTCTTTATTTTTCCATTAATTATCCAACAAATAGATAATTAATTAATTACAAATGTGTCATGATCTAGAAAAATTTCTTTTCCTAAATTTATCACTAAATGGGCCGCCACTTTCAAATCATTTTTAATAGAAAATGTCTTTTCTATTTTATATATTATTTAGCAAATAAATAATATTGCATATTTAATAACTATACAAGACAGTCTATGGTTTATCCTTTTAGTGAAATCATTTCACTCGGAGGTAGGCCGAACATCAGTTCCAAATACTATGCTATAGCCTATTTCTGAGCATTGAATACTCGTTTCTCTGGTAATATCAGAGATCCCTCCAAATATTTAGATAAACTAATCGGCGTTTTGAGTAGTCATTAGACAAAATATCTATTACTCAAAAGCTCCCACTAGCTTGTATCCTTCTGTTGGTCCCTTGGAAAGGCTAACACAAGTTTAGATGGGGGTGAATAAACTTGTCACTAAAAAGTTTCCCTAAGCTGGATTTTAAAAAAATTATGGTTCAGTTAAAACTTGTGTGGAGTTAAGCTGACTGAGCTGAGTTTAAGTCAAACTGACTTAACCAAAACTGAGTCAACCGGCAGCGGATATATTTCTAGCCTTATTCTTGATCTTGTTGTTCTTTGATGAAAACTGAGTGTGGTAAACTGAATTCTGATGAATGTCAGTTTGTGAACTGTTTAACAATCAATTATTAAAATGCTGTAAGTAAATGTTGAGTAAATAAATGAGTAAAGTAAATAAGGCAAATATTATAGAGGTTCCAGGTGGTGTAATCCTGTACGTCCTCTCTTCCCCTGTGGTGCGGAGGAAAATTCCACTAGAACTTCTTGAGGTGAACTGTTACAAAAAGTCCTAAACAATAGTCCTTGGCTAATCCCTAGCTTCACTATCTAAACAGTTGTAGAACAGGTAGAATTGTTGTTCTTCAATTGCTTGAACACTGGTCCTTAGAGGATTGAATTGCCTCTTCACCAGCTACCATCACAAACACAGTCTGCCCGACTGCCTGTAACAACTGTCCTTGACAAAACCTTCCTGGTTTGCTTCTGTTGGTCCCTTGGAAAGGCTAACAAAAGTTTAGAGGGGGGGGGGGGGGGTGAATAAACTTGTCCCTAAAACTGGATTTAAAGCAAATTAAGGTTCAGTTAAAACTTGTGCGGAGTTAAGCTGACAAAGCTGAGATTAAGTCTAACTGACTTAAGCTGAAACTGAGTCAACTGGCAGCGGATATGATTTTAGCCTTTTTCTTGATCTTGTTATTCTATTATGAAAACTGAGTGTTGTGAACTGAATTCTGATAGAATGTCAGTTGTGACTGTGAGGAGTATAACAATCAGGTATCACAATGCTGTAAGTAAATGCTAAATAAATAAATAAATGCGTAAAGTAAATAAGGCGGATATTATAGAGGTTCCAGGTGGTGTAATCATGTACGTCCTCTATTCCCCTGTGGTGCGGAGGAAAGTTCCACTAGAACTTCTTGAGGTGAACTATTACAAAAAGTCCTAAACAATAGTCCTTGGCTAATCCCTAGCTTCACTATCTAAACAGTTGTAGAACCGGTAGAATTGCTGCTCTTCAATTGCTTGAACCACTGGTCCTTAGAGGGTAGGATTGCCTCTTCACCAGCTACCACCATAAACACAGTCTACCCGACTACTTGTCACAACTGTCCTTGGCGAAACCTTCCCGGTTTGCTTCACAGTCTAAAACCTTTGATGTTGAATCAAAGTAGGGCTGAGAATCAATAAGTTGATTCTTGTTTGTGGTTCTTCAAAGTGTTGGATTCTTGATAAATTCTTTGTAGCTTGAACACTTGAAGAAATACTAGATATGATCTTGTTATAGTTCAGAGATGATAGCAATTCGAATAGAATAGACTGATGCACAAAATTGCTTGTTGATATTTGTATATGCTCGGTTCTATATTTTTTGTTGTTGGTGCAAAGTCTTCTATTTATAGTGTGAAGTCCAACATTCATCCGCTTCAATTTGAATTGTATCAACGTCTATCTTGCAACGGCTATATTTTCTTACCGTTTTACTGTGTCAGTATTTCATCCAATGAAATTGCTTTCTTTACAACGTTCGACTGTACGATCGGTTTGTTGGATGGCTGACTTATAAAACCGAGTTTCCTTATCATTTTTGTACTGAGTTTTTCTTTTGTCGGTTTCCTAACCGACTTGGAGCATTAACCGAGATTTTACTCTTCTTCAAATATCAGTACTCCGGTTTTCATCCGATTATAATTGACTTATTCAGAGTACACCATGATTCATTATCATCTAAGAATTCATTGTCCTTATGATTTTTAGTTCTTCATACAAGATCTATAAAGTCGGTTCAGTCACCACAATCTTGCCTGAAGTCTAACTTTACAGTCTCGACTTGTAATCTTCATAACCGAGTTTGAACCCTCGGTTCTTAATTCTTCAATAACCGAGTTTGAACCCTCGGTTCTTCGATCTTTTAGATAAGCCAACCGAGTCTGTAACTCTCAGCGAACTTACCTTCTTCAGTTTCATGTAGATGTATTCTGAGTCAGTTTGCTTGTCTCGATGAATTCCAGTTTTCTAAATGATTTCCGGTTTTCGGTTTTACGACACACTAATAATTACAGTGCTTGCCCGATGTAACCTATACAAATATCGGACTCTAGAAAAACTTATACATTCGATTCTAGACATCTTTTAGCTTTCCACTATAACAGCTGGCTTCAGCACTTCATCAATGGGGTTAAGATAACATTTTAACAAATAAGATGAATTATCATCAAAACATAAATTTTATTTCCCACAATTTCCCCCTTTTTGATGATGCCAAAACTCTCCCTAAAAGAAAAGCTAAAAG
Organism: Gentiana dahurica var. dahurica; assembly: GCA_024500145.1. Classification (NCBI taxonomy): domain Eukaryota; kingdom Viridiplantae; phylum Streptophyta; class Magnoliopsida; order Gentianales; family Gentianaceae; genus Gentiana; species Gentiana dahurica. The sequence goes on from CM044896.1 coordinate 69,747,825, forward strand.
ATCAAAACAATATAAAACTGGAAAACTGGTTTTCATTAGAATGAGCAAAAAATAGATAAGTACATTTTGTTCAAATAACTGTGATTAAAGACTAAGCTTCTTCTTAGCTTTTTGCATGACTGAGTCATATCTTTTTGCTTTGTCATACAATCGAAAATCTTCTTCAAGCTTGGAGTCTTCTTTTGAAAAGGTCTTGTTATAGTCAACTTGACTACTTTCTTTCCATCTTCTCCATTGAATTAGCTTGGGTAAGCTTGAGTCTTTCGAGTAGTAATTTTCAAATTCTACTAGATCGGCTTTCATTTGTTCAATCTTGTCTTTAATCTTCAGTTTATCATCAATCCTCTAATTCTTCTTATGTTGTGCAATTTTTGGCTTTAAGTAAATATCAGATAGAAAGTAATTCAAGGATTCCTCAAATGTTCTGTCCTTGTACTTGGCTTTAATAGGATTGTAATCTTTGATAAACTGTGTCCACAGATCCTTTGTAAGAGTAACTCTTCTGTCTCCAGGTTGATTGTATTTTTCAATAAGTTGATCATCAGTTAACTCTTTCTTCAAAAATTTAGGATCTGATCTGTATCTTTGTAATTCTTCTTCAAGTCGCTTCATTTCTCCAAGTAATTTCAACTTTTCTTCTTCAGCTTCCCCCTTTTTGGCATCATATAACTGATCTACCAGGGCATGGGTTTCTTTTTGATCTTCTGAAATCTGTTGCTGAGAAGCAAGTACTTCCTTAAGCTGAGTTTCTAACCCGTAGATATGTTGATTTATATGCCAATGAGCTTGAGCATGAGTTTCTCTATCTACTGCGGTTGAATCTTCGAGTTGTTGTTTGAGTAACACAATCTCTGAAGCAGAACTTGAACTTGATTTGTGAATCATCTCTGGTCTTGCATGAACTAAAACATCAGTTCTAGTTCTATAATCAAGATATCCAGAGATGTTTGATAAAAGGCCATTCTGTGTATCTCTCTGACTGAGTACAATTTTCAAGTTTTCATGAACTCTGGCCAATTCATCTTTAGATAGAAAATCAGAGGGATCATATGTAGCTTCTATTTGATCCTTATCCTGAGTATTATCAGCAATAACCATCAGTTGTCTGATTTCATCAGCTGCTTGCTGATTGTCAGTTGTCTGATTTCCAACTGGCAATCCTTCTTGCTGTGGTACAGTTTGCGTTGCTAGAGGTTGAGATTGAGTGACTGTTTGCAAAACTGTAGTATCATCAGCTTTTTTTCTTGACTTATCATGGTCATCATCATCATTTTTCTTTGGACTGTCTTTAGATGATGTGCCTGATTCTCTTCTTTTTGCTAGTTCGGTAAATCTTTTGAAACAGTTGTCAAGAAATTCTGTAATAGGAAACAGAGAGTAAAGATCTCTAACTTCCAATTTCTCTAAGAGTAATTTTTCTTCAGTCTGTAAACTGACATCTCGAGAATCTTCTGGTTGAAGTTTCATTTTTATCAGCTTAATGATTTTGTTAGCTTCGAAAACTGGTGCTGATTGCTGAACCGATTGCTGTTGTATTTGAGAAGTATGGTCAGCAGTGGCATTCTCTTGAGTAACTTCAGTTGTTAAATGATGTTGTTGTTCCCCCTCAGTTGGTGCTTTCTCTCTTGAGATTTTAGGGTACAAACATCTTACAACTGATCTTCCTTCTGTGGATTCAGCTTTTCGCTTAGTCCCTTTGTGTTCAGCTTCCTGCTGAGACACAGTTGTCTGACTTGCTTCAGGTTGGGAAGTTGTTTCTGCGATTTCCTTCGATGTTGCAGTTTGCCTTGCTTGCTTCCCTTCCTTAATTCTTTCTAAATAAAACTGAATGATTCCACTAAGAGTCGTCTTCAGTCGGAATCTCCCATCAGTTACTTGTCCTTCAGCTTGAGCTCTTTTCACACTTTCTAATTCAGCTAAGTGTTGCTTCTTGAACTGATTGACTATATAACCTGCCCAATTAAATTCTACATTACCCTATATTATGTTCATCAACAAAATATTTTCTTCCGAAAGTATATTAATTCCTTTGGATATTCCAACGACGTGTTTGCTGAGCCATCTGCTGAGATTTCCAAATTCGGATTGATTTTGTGGACATGAATACCAGGTTCGATTGGTTCTGTAGACGAAGTAATCATTGCGAGAAAAGCTTCTTTCTTCAATGGTAGAGTGGCTAACTCTGTTGAAGTTGCTATTGTATTTGTGAAGCCAAAGATTGACCTCATGACTCTTTCATTGAGAACAATGCGATCTCCACGAACTGTAGTTATCAAGGAGTCTCTGACTAATCGCATATTTTGCCAAAATTGCAAAATGCCTTCCACATCTCGTTTTTCTTTGAAACTAACTTTGAGGATGTTGTTCAATCCTGGTTGTTTTTCGATTTTATCTCGTACACAGCTGGCTAACAAGGTGTTTTGACACATACCTTCATACATTTCAAGTGTTAGTTCATCCAGCTCTGTGATCAATCGTTTGTCTTTCGAATCATCTGAAGTGGCCATATTTGAGTGTGAACACAAAGATTTGATTTTTGAAAGAGAGGGTTGCAAAGAGTCTATTTTGCTTTCTGAAAGTAATTTGAATTTTGATAGAGAATAGTGTGAACGGAGGTTGAATAAATAGGTAGGATATTCTGGCGGTTTAATGGTACAACTTTTCAAATTCTATGATGGTTTTGATAACCGATACATGTACTGTTATGACAATCATGGGGTGTACACACGAAATTCTGACAAAAAGAAATGTTGTAATTTAATGCGATATAACCGCTGTTGATTATATCTTATCAACCTTTGACTAAATTTGACTGGAATGAAAACTGATGCTGAGGTCAGTTGTAGAGATAATTCAGTTCCATCAAATTATTCAGTTTTGTCAAATTCTTCAGTTTGTCAGTTTTAGATTGTTGATGTCAATGACTAATCTGTTAAGTGAGCGCACCCAACATAACAAAGATTAATCCCCTTGACGAATCTCTGGCTTAACTGACTTAACTGACTTTAATTATTCCCAACTCAGTTCTTAATTTGGCAAATCTTTCTTTGTTCAATGGCTTTGTAAAGATATCTGCCAACTGATCTTCAGTAGGAACATAAAGAACTGTTATATCCTTCTTCTCTGCATGATCTCTTATGAAGTGACGGACATCAATGTGCTTTGTCCTAGAGTGTAAAACTGGATTATCAGTAATTGCAATTGCACTTGTGTTATCATACATTATGGGAATTGTTCCTTCTTCTATCTCATAGTCTCTTAATTGCTGTCTGATCCATAAAACTTGAGCACAACAACTTCCAGCTGCTATATATTCAGCTTCAGTTGTTGAAGTTGAGATTGAGTTTTGCTTCTTGCTAAACCATGACACAAGTCTATTTCCCAATAACTGACATGTGCCTGATGTGCTTTTTCTGTCCACTTTGCATCCAGCATAGTCTGAATCTGAATAAGAAATCTGCTTGAATTCTCCTTCTTTTGAATACAAAATTCCAACTCCATCTGTCTCTTTCAGATATTTCAAAGTTCTTTTCACAACTGTGAGATGACTCTCCTTTGGTCTTGACTGAAATCTTGCACATACACCGACAATAAAAGATATGTCGGGCCTACTTGCTGTAAGATAGAGTAAGCTTCCAATCATCCTTCTGTAGAGTGTTTGATCAACATCTTTACCTTTTTTGTCTTCATCTAATCTGATGTTGGTCCCCATTGGTGTAGAAATTCCAGTAGATTTCTCCATACCAAACTTTTTGATAAGTTCTCTTGTATATTTGGTTTGGTGAATGAAAATTCCATCAGCTAATTGTTTAACTTGCAATCCTAGGAAATAATTTAATTCTCCCATCATACTCATCTGAAATTTTCTTTTCATCAAACTTGCAAATTTCTCACATAACTGTTCATTTTCTGATCCAAAAATGATATCATCAACATAAATTTGAACAAGTAGAGTATATTCTCCATTCTTCATCTTGAATAAGGTTTTGTCGATTATTCCTTTGATAAATCCATTATCCACTGGAAACTGAGATAGAGTTTCGTACCAAGCACTTGGTGCTTGTTTCAGTCCATAAAGAGCTTTCCTTAGTCTGAAAACTTTATTTGCTTGATCTTTGATTTCAAATCCGGGTGGTTGTTGAACATATACTTCTTCTTCAAGAATTCCATTTAGAAACGCACTTTTAACATCCATCTGATAAACTTTGAATTTCTTGGAGCTGCATAAGCAAGAAATAGTCTGATAGCTTCTAGTCTTGCAACTGGTGCATAAGTTTCATCAAAGTCTATGCCTTCTGCTTGAGAGTATCCTTTGGCTACAAGTCTGGCTTTGTTTCTGATGATGTTCCCATCTTCATCAAGTTTATTTCTGAAAACCCATTTGGTTCCAATGATATTGACATGAACTGGTTTATCTACCAATTCCCATACTTGATTTCTCTCGAATTCATTGAGTTCTTCTTGCATAGCTAATATCCAATCTGGATCTTTCAAGGCTTCTTCAATTTCTTTAGGTTCTGATTGAGATAGAAAGCATGCAATCATTGCATCTAGTTGATGTCTTGTTCGAACTCCAGCTTGAGTATCACCAATAACTTGTTCTTCAGGGTGATCTCTCATCCATTGATGTGTGTGAGTTTGTATCAACTAATTTGCATTTTGTTCAACTGATTCTTCAAGAACTGGTTCTTGAACTTGTTCAACTGAATCTGAATGAAGTTGTTCAAGTTGTTGAGCAGTTGGAAATTGAGGCTGATCTTGATCTGAACATTCTGAAATTTGTAGTCTTCCAACGTCAACTGAAACTGGTTCTGGTGTGACTGGTAACTGAGACTGAGAAACTGGTTCTGGTCGGTCTTCAGTTGTTTCACCAGGGAAATTTGGTTCATCAAATACTACATGTATTGATTCTTCATGCTTGAGTGTCCTTTTATTTAGTACTCTAAAAGCTTTGCTGACACTTGAATATCCTAGGAAAATTCCTTCATCAGCTTTGGGTTGAAAAATGTGAAGTTGATCTTTTCCATTATTGTGTATGAAACATTTGCTTCCAAAAGCATGAAAGTATGAAACGTTTGGTTTTCTTCCATTCCAAATTTCATAAGGAGTCTTCTCATGTCTCTTGTTCATGAGAGGTCTGTTCTGAGTATAACAAGCTGTGTTAACTGCTTCTGTCCAATATCTTTCAGGTAGTTTAGCTTCACAGATCATAGTCCTCCCAGCTTCTTTGAGTGTTCTGTTTCTTCTTTCAGCTACACCATTTTGTTGTGGTGTTCCTGTGGCAGCAAGTTGGTGTAGGACACCATTTTCTTCACAATATTCAATAATCACACTGTTGAGGAATTCAGTTCCTTTATCAGATCTTATCTTCACAACTGAAACTCCTTTCTGATTCTGAAGTCTCTTGAGAAGTTCTGTGAGCTTTTGCGTGGTTTCACTTTTCTTGGTTAGAAAGATTACCCAAGTATATCTTCAAAAATCATCTACTACCACCAATGTATATTTCTTTCCACTGATACTAATTGGTGTAATAGGTCAAAATAAGTCCATGTGTAGCAATTCTAGATGTCTGGTTGTTGAATGCTGAGACTTGGTCTTGAAACTTGCTTTTGTTTGTTTTCCTTGTTGACATGCATCACATAAGCTGTCCTTCTTATATGATATCTCTGGTAGTCCAATGACTAGCTACTTCTTAACAAGTGTGTTGATGTCATCAAAATTGAGATGACTCAGTTTCTTGTGCTATAGCCAACTGATTTCTGATTTGGTATGCACGAGCAAACAAGTTTCAGCAATGGCAGTTGTCCAATCTACCACATACATGTTTTCCATTCTTCTTCCGGCTAGGACAACTTGATAAGCTGATTCGCTGATGACAACGTAGAATTCTTTATCAAAAGTAACTTTGTATCCCATATCACAAAATTGACTTGTGCTGAGTAGATTGTAGTGTAGTCCTTCTACATAAGATACATTCTTGATTGTAAGTCCATTTCTGATTAAGGTGCCAAAACCTCTAGTGTAACCAGGTTTATCTTTACTTCCAAAATTGACTTTTGGTCCATCCTTAGCAATGAAATTACTGAGATAGTCTTTGCTCTTTGTCATGTGTCTAGAGCAACCACTGTCAAAGTACCATATATCCTGCAATGAAAATTAGAAATTTTTAGGTACCCAACTCAGTTTGGGTCCATGGGGGTCAGTTCTCAGTACAACTCTGGGAATATATCCTTTTGGGATTCTTCGGATATTGTTGCACTTGTTTTCATAGATGTAAGCCAAACTCCCATAGTATCTATGTTTGGACTGTGTCTTATTTATATGATTTCTCAGATCTTCTGACTGAAATTTGTTTCCATGTTGATTTCTGTTATTAAAGCTAGAGTGATAACCATCATTCCTTCTGTACTGAGGTCTGGATTGACCTTTGTACTGTGACTTATGCTGAGAACTGAGATTAGTCCTCTGCTGAGTTTTGGACTGAAACTTGTGATAAGTTTTCGGTCTGGAATGATTGTCATTATCAGTTTTATTAACAAATTCAGTAAAATTCCAATCATCATCAGTGGGATATAGTCTTCCTTTCCCCCTAAATGTGTGAATCTTTGAATGATTGACTTTCTTGGATTTATTTTGATTGTAATTTTTCTGGTTCCTGACTTCATTGGTTTTTGTGGATCTGGCAATTGATTGCCATTTCGGTTTCCATTGGATACAGCTGATCTACCATTTGATTTACCTTTGTTGGTAGATGCACTTGTCTTCTTAGAAAACTGATTTATCCTGTGTGATACTGGCTTTACTGGTTCAGCAATTTTCTCCATTTGTGGAAGTTGCTCAGCTACAAACTTAATACCAGTTTTGGTACTAGGCCCAATAACTTTGCTAGTTCCATTCTTTGAAGATTGCTGTGCATCAAATCCTAAACCAGTTTTGTCTCCATATGGTTTTCCTGATTTGAATCCAGTCATTGAACTTGATTGAGCAAATGATTCAGTTGCTGCTGCTGATGCAGTAGGCTGATGCTGAATCTTTTCTTTATCAGTTTTAGTCAGTTTCAATATTTTTAGTTCAGACTTCAATCTTTCAACTTCAAGAATTAGACTTTCTTTCTCAGCTTTGATTGATTCATAACCAGCTTGTATGGTTACTAGCTGATTCATCAACTCGTCAAGAGTTTCTTCTAATTCTAGATTTTTTGGATTGGAGTCAGCAGTCGAAGAACATGCATTCATCATGGAAATCTGAGCTAAAGATTATTTAGAGTTTGATTCACATACCTCATTTGGATCTTCCGTGTGTGCCATTAAAGATGTGTCATCTGATACTCTTCCAGTACCAGTTTCATAATCTGATTCATCTCCAGCAAGGAGTTCTCTTATACCAACTCTTCTTGGTGGTGTCTTCTTGATCAGTTCTGGACATTCAGCTTTATAATGTCCTGGTTTCTTGCAGTTGAAACAGAGGTATTCATCGTCTTTTCTTTTCTCAGGAGTCCTTTTGATGAACTTTTGAGTGACTGGGTGTCCACTTTTCATTCTTCGAATTCTGTTTATCATTAGAGCCATTTGTTCTTCCATTTCATCCAATTCATGAAAATTGTTAGATGAGTTTTCTTGAATCTCATTTGATGCTGCTGCAAGTGCTGTGGTCTTTGGTTCTTCCAGAGCTTTGATTATTGTAGCTGTGGTTGTGAAATCTTCACTGAATTCATAAGATTTCAGATCTGAAAAGATCTTGAATGAATCTTCTACATCAAGTCTCCTGGATTCTTCCATAGCAGTGACCTTCATCTTTCAGCACATTGGTAATGCCTTCAAGATTCTTGTGTTGATGACTTTCTTTGAGTATTCAATCTTGAGTAGATCTAGTTCATCCATGATAGCACTAAATCTTGTCTCCATTTGGTCAATGGTTTCTCCAGATTTCATCTTGAAATTCTCAAACTTTTGTTTTGCAACATAAATTTTATTTTCCTTGATTGAATCTGTTCCTTCACAAACTAACTGAAGTTTGTCCCACATTTCTTTGGCAGTTGTGCATTCTTTCACCTTCAAGTGCATGTTGCTGTCAAGAGTTCTGAGGATAAAGTCCATGGCAACATTGTTGAGATTGTTTCGCTTGCGATCATCACTAGTCCATTCGGATTTGGGTTTTGCAACTCGAACTTGCTCTCCACCAACAGTTTGCATATGAGTGATTTGAATTGGTCCATCAGTGAGTACATCCATCATTTCATCATGAGTAGCTGCTAGAAATGCCTGCATACGACGTTTATATTCGTCAAATCTATCCATGTTGCACATAAGCATTTGTCTTGCATATTGATTGTTATACATTGTGAGTGAGTGAAGACTGACAGTAGATTAACTGGAAAACTGAGCTTTCAAATAAGAACAACTAGAGGAGATAAAGAGCAAATGATATCTTGTTAAAGAAACACCACTCCGATACCAATTGTTGGTCCCTTGGAAAGGCTAACACAAGTTTAGAGGGGGGGTGTGAATAAACTTGTCCCTAAAACTTGATTTAAAGCAAAATAAGGTTCAGTTAAAACTTGTGTGGAGTTAATCTGACAAAGCTGAGATTAAGTCAAACTGACTTAAGCTGAAACTGAGTCAACCGGCAGCGTATATGATTTTAGCATTTTTCTTAATCTTGTTATTCTATTATGAAAACTGAGTGTTGTGAACTGAATTCTGATTGAATGTCAGTTGTGACTGTGAGGAGTATAACAATCAGGTATCACAATGCTGTAAGTAAATGCTAAATAAATAAATAAATGCGTAAAGTAAATAAGACAGATATTTTAGAGGTTCCAGGTGGTGTAATCCTGTACGTCCTCTCTTCCCCTGTGGTGTGGAGGAAAATTCCACTAGAACTTCTTGAGGTGAACTGTTACAAAAAGTCCTAAACAATAGTCCTTGGCTAATCCCTAGCTTCACTATCTAAACAGTTGTAGAACAGGTAGAATTGCTGCTCTTCAATTGCTTGAACCACTGGTCCTTAGAGGATAGGATTGCCTCTTCACCAGCTACCACCACAAACACAGTCTACCCGACTGCTTGTCACACTGTCCTTGGCGAAACCTTCCCGGTTTGCTTCACAGTCTAAAACCTTTGATGTTGAATCAAAGTATGGCTGAGAATCAATAAGTTGATTCTTGTTTGTGGTTCTTCAAAGTGTTGGATTCTTGATAAATTCTTTGTAGCTTGAACACTTGAAGAAATACTAGATATGATCTTGTTATAGTTCAGAGATGATAGCAATTCGAATAGAATAGACTGATGCACAAAATTGCTTGTTGATTCTTGTATATGCTTTGTCTATATTTTTTGTTGTTGGTGCAAAGTCTTCTATTTATAGTGTGAAGTCCAACGTTCATCTGGCTTCAATTTGAATTGTATGAACGTCTATCTTGCAACGGCTATATTTTCTGACCGTTCTGCTGTGTCAGTATTTCATCCAATGAAATTGCTTTCTTTACAACGTTCGACTGTACGATCAGTTTGTTGGATGGCTGACTTATAAAACTGAGTTTCCTTATCAGTTTTGTACTGATTTTTTCTTTTGTCAGTTTCCTAACTGACTTGGAGCATTAACTGAGATTTTACTCTTCTTCAAATATCAGTACTCGAGTTTTCATCTGATTATAATTGACTTAATCAGAGTACACCATGATTCATTATCATCTAAGAATTCATTTTCCTTATGATTCTTAGGTCTTCATTCAAGATCTATAAAGTCAGTTCAGGTCACCACAATCTTGCCTGAAGTCTAACTTTACAGTCTCGACTTGTAATCTTCATAACCGAGTTTGAACCCTCAGTTCTTCATTCCTCAATAACTGAGTTTGAACCCTCAGTTCTTCGATCTTTTAGATAAGCCAACCGAGTCTGTAACTCTCAGCGAACTTACCTTCTTCAGTTTCATGTAGGTGTATTCTGAGTCAGTTTGCTTGTCTCGATGAATTCTAGTTTTCTAAATGATTTCCAATTTTCAGTTTTACGACACACTAATAATTACAGTGCTTGTCTGATGTAACCTATACAAATATCATACTCTAGAAAAACTTATACATTCAGTTCTAGACATCTTTTTATCTTTCCACTATAACAGCTGGCTTCAGACTTCATCAATGGGGTTAAGATAACATTTTAACAAATAAGATGAATTATCACAAAACATAAATTTTATTTCCAACAGCTTCACAGTCTAAACCTTCGATATAGAATCAAGCTTGGATTGAGAATCAATGAATTGATTCTTGTTTGTTGTTCTTCAAAGTGTTGGACTCTTGATAAATTCTTGGTAGCTTGGACACTTGAAGAAATTCTTGATATGATCTTGTTATAGCACAGAGATGATAGCAATTCGAATGATTAATGCACATGTTAATTCTTGTTAAATCTCTGTATGTATATATATGTAATCCTTGGTGCAAAGTCCTCTATTTATAGTGTGAGGCCTAATGTTCATTTGGCTTGAATTCGAATTGTATCAACGTCTATCTTGTAACGGATATATTTTCTGACCGTTCTGTTGTGTCAGTATTTCATCCAATAAAATTGCTTCCTTTATAACGTTCGACTGTACTATCAGCTTGTTGGATGACTGACATAGAAAACTGAGTTTCCTTATCAGTTTTATACAGAGATTATTACTTGTCAGTTTCTTGACTGACTTGGAGCATTAACTGAGATTTTACTCTTTTTTAAATATCAGTACTCCAGTTTTTCATCTGATTATAATTGACTTAATCAGAGTACACAATGAATCATTATCTTCTAAGAATTCATTGTCCTTATGATTCTTAGGTCTTCATACAAGATCCATAAAGTTAGTTCAGGTCACCACAATCTTGCCTGAAGTCTAACTTTACAGTCTCGATGTAGTCTCCATAACTGAGTTTGAAACCTCAGTTCTTCAATCTTCTATAACTGAGTCTGTGACCCTCAGTTCTTCATCTTCTGAGTTTGATCCCTCAGTTCTTCAGTCTTCTGGATAAGCCAACTGAGTTTGTATCCCTTAGCGAACTTATCTTTTTCAGTTCCATATACGTGTAATCTGAGTCAGTTTGTTTGTCTTTATAATTTCCAGTTTTCTAAATGATTTACAGTTTTCAGTTTTACGACACACTAACTATTACAGTGCTTGTCTGATGTAACCTATATAAATATCAGACTCTATTTAAGCCTAAACATTCAGTTCTAGACATCTTTTAGCTTTTCACTATAACAGCTAGCTTCAACATTTCATCAATGAGGTTAAGGTAGTACTTTGAATAATTATGATGAATTATCATCTAAACATAAATTTTATTTCCAACAATTTCCCCCTTTTTGATGATGCCAAAACACTCCCTAAAAGAAAGGCTTAAAGATCAAAACAATGTAAAACTGGAAAACTGGATTTCATTAGAATGAGCAAAAACTGGAATAGTTACATTTAGTCCAAACAATTGTGATTAAAGACTAAGCTTTTTCTTAACTGAATTAAACATCTTCTGCTTGTCATACATACGATATTCATATTCTAGCTTGGTGTCTTCCTTTTAAAATGTCTTGTTGTAGTCAACTTGACTTCCTTCTTTCCATCTTCTCCATAAAAGTAGCTTTGGTAAGTCTGATTCTTTCAAGTAGTATTTTTCAAATTCGACTACATCAGCTTTCATTTGTTGAGACTTGTCTTTAATCTTCAGTTTGTCATCAATCCTCTGATTTTTCTTATATTGTGCCAATTTTAAGGATTCCTCAATTGTCTTATCCATGTACTCGGCTTTGATAGGATTGTGATATTTGACAAAATGCATCCACAGATCTTTTGTAAGAGTAGCTCTCCGTTCTCCTAGTTGACTGTATTTCGCAATGAGCTGCTCATTAGTTAGTTCTTTCCTTAAGAACTTTGGATCTGATTTGTATCTTTGTAATTCTTCTTCAAGTCGCTTCATCTCTTTAAGTAACTTTAGCTTTTCTTCTTCAGCTTCCCCCTTTTTGGCATCATATAACTGATCTACCAATGCATGGGTTGCCTGTTGGCCGGCTGATATACGTTGCTGAGAAGTAATTACTTACTTAAGCTGAGTTTCTAACTCGTAGATATGCTGATTCATGTGCCAATAAGCCTGAGCATGAGTTTCTCGATCTACCGTGGTTGAGTCTTCTAGTTTCTGTTTTAGTAACAGAATTTCTGAAGTAGAGCTTGAACTGGATTTGTGGATCATCTCTAGTCTAGCATGAACTGAGACATCTGGTCTAGTTCTATAATCGAGATATCCAGAAATATTTGATAGAAGGCCATTTTGTGCATCCTTGTGACTGAGCACAATCTTCAAGTTTTCATGAACTTTGGCCAACTCATCCTTTGTTAGGATATCAGAAGGATCATAGGTCATTTCAGGTTGATCCTTGGGCTGAGTGATGTCTGCAATAATCATCAGTTGTCGATTATCAGTTGCATCAGCTGCTTGCTGAGTGTCAATTGTCTGATTTCCAACTGGCAACTGTTCTTGCTGACCTATAGTTTGCGTAGCTAGACGTTGAGGTTGAATTTATGAATGCAAAACTGTAGTCACATCAGCTTCTTTTCTCGTATGATCATCTTCATCATCATCCTTTTTCTTTGAGCTTTCTTTGGGAGTAGATGATGTGGCTGTTTCTCTCCTTTGAGCTAGTTCAGTAAACCTCTTGAAATTTTTTTCAAGAAACTCTGACATAGGAAATAGAGAATATAAATCTTCGATTACCAATTTCTCCAAGAGCAACTTCTCTTCATCTGTAGACTAGCATCCCGAGAATCCTCTGGTTTAAGCTTCATCTTCATTAGTCTGACAATTTTATCAACTTAAAAAACTGGAGCTGAGTGTGGAACTGATTGATGTTGTAACTGAGAAGTATTATCATCAAGAGTATTTTTCCCTGTATCTTCAGTTGTCAGTTGTTGTTGTTGTTCCCCCTCAGTTGGTGCTGTCATACTTGAGGTTGCTGGGTATAAACATCTTACAACTGATCTTTCATGCGCTGAGTCTGGCTTTCGCTTGATTCCTCTATGTTCAGCTTCATGCTGAGACACAGTTTTCTTACCGGCTTCAGGTTGGGAAGTTGTTCTTGTTTTTGCTGCGATTTCCTTTGTAGTTTCAGCTTTCCTTGCTTGCTTCCCTTCCTTGAGTCTTTCCAGGTAGAATTGAATGATTCCACTGAGTGTTTTCTTCAGTCGAAATCTACCAACAGTTGCCTGACCGTCACCTTGAGCTCTCCGTACACTGTCTAATTCAGCTAAAAGCTGCTTCTATATCTGATTGACTACGTAATCTGCCCAATTGAATTCTATTTCATCCCAAATTATGTTCATCAGATAAATGTTTTCTTCGGATAGTGTACTTGTTAGGAAATCGATGCAGGAACGCAGCGGAATTTAAAATTTTATTTCCTTTTAACCAGGATCGACTTCGTTTAAGCAATAAACAAATAAGTTAGTAGACGGTGGTTACCTTGGCTGATCTAAAAGATCGATGCTTTGACCGTCTAAAGAGAGTAGTTCTGCATAGAGCCGCCCAAGTGTTCAGCCTCTACCGCTAGTACACACGAACAGCCCGCTGGAATCCCATCATGGATTGCTATTGGAAAACTCCGGTTGCTAGACCGGCCCTTTTCCCCTCTCTCCAACTCTCTATAGGATTTTCTCTATTATACACAAGAACTATTAGTTCTTGGAATTGTGATGTACAAAAGAGCTTGACACCCACCTCTTATTTATAGTAGAAGGGGCGCCCCATCTAGGTGTGGAGGAGAAGAAAACATTTTCCCAATAAAATTAGGAAAATATAATTGATTGATTTATCTCATTTATTATAATATCTCATATTAAATAAATCTAGGATATTGTCAATATCTTATATTGAATATTTCCAAGATATTGTCAATATCTAATATTGACTATATTTATTTTATTACCATAAATCAATTTACACATGTGTATATATCACATATATATTACACATATAAATCCATTATATAATATTGTTATTACACAAGTGCACATGCATATCACATGTATGCATACTACACGTAGGAAGCAAAAACATATAAATATTAATATCTAAAATTAATATATGGTAATACCATTAATTAAATTACACAATCCAAGTGTATCATATACACACACAAATTGCGCCACCTTAGCTAATAAATTGGCATCCGAATATTCATTAATTAATATAATATTATTAATATCTTGTATTTAATTTATTCATAATAAATAAATACCACCATATTAATTTACTACAATAACCTTTATAATCGTGAGATAAAACTTTCCTTATTTGGTTATCAACTATAACCACATTTTAATACGGCTAGATGTTCTTATGTGTGTGACCCGATAGGCTTCCGAATATGTTGGCCGTAGGCACAAAGTGCAAATTACGAAAATGCCCTTCATACCTAACGATCACGGGATAGCGTATAGCAACACACCGTGACCCCCAATCATCGGAAGAGTCAAATGCAATGACTACTACCTTTCATGTGAAACAGTTACCGTGTAACTTACAATCCTAGCGCTGTAATAATATCCATACGGTCGTACGTCGAGTGTCAAACATTAACGACCGTATCTTATAATCTGGATATCATGCTCTCTGAAGTAACTCGTTTACTCCCACTTTGCAAAGATTCACGAGAGTAAAACATTCCTTATAAGAATACAATTTCGGATATTCGATCCCAATCATAGGATATGCAATTCCCGGATGACCAATCATGTATACTCCGCATGCTTCAGTATCATACCCAATCACTACCGCATGATCGCCCCATGGTTTGGGGAAACCTCAATAGTGTCAAAGCATGACAATCCACACCGTGATGCCATGAAGACTCTGGTCCAAAGGATAATTACACAACCGTCACATAGTGTGACACTTATCCGTGTAAGTGGGTCAGTCTAACGTACGCATTCTCTAATACACGTCCACGTACAGTCCAAGTGTCTCTACACTTCGATAGACGAGATCTATCCCTGCCCTTAAAGACAAAAGACATCTAAAAGGCTAGCCTGTTCATACTATCAATGCCCTGTTTAATAGTACATCAGCCTAGAGACATTTAAGTATCAAACTTATTAAAGTGATTAGAGATCTCATCAACCAGAATCGCCTATCATGGTTTCTCTATCACAGTTTAATACTAAGGACGTTGTCATATAACAATTCATAATTGGTTCTTTAGAAGAACATATATATGACAATAGAAAAGCCATTCAATATATGAATAAACATAAAGAAATAGTAGAAATGATCCGACCCGGTCAGATCCGGTCCAACCCGATTGGGTTTAGGACACTATTTCAATAGTACTGACTCCTTTGGATTTTCCAATCACATGATTGCTGAGCCATCTGCTGAGGTGCGCAAATTCGCTTGATATTGTCAACATGACTATCAATTTTGACTGGTTCCTTAGAGAAGGTAAGTTGCTTCATAAAAGATTCTTTTTGCAAAGGTAGAGTAGCCAAATCTATTGATGTCCCAGATGAATCCTTGAAACCGAATATTGACTTCATAACTCTTTCATTTATAGCAATACGATCTCCATGGACTGTAGTGATCAGAGAATTTCTTACTAATCGCATATTTTCCCAGAATTGTAGAATTCCTTCCACATCACGTGGTTCGTTGAATTTAACTTCTAAAAGATTCCTTAGACCTGGTTGTTTCTGGATTTTATCACAAATCCAACTTGCTAACAGAGTATTGTTGCACATTGCTTCATAGATATCTAATGAGAATTCATCTAACTCTGTGATCAATCTTTCTTGTTTTGATTGGTCTGAAGTGGCCATATCTGGGTGTGAACACAAAAGTTGATTTTTCAAAGGGAAGGATTTTGAAGAGTCTGATTCTGTTTTTAGGAGAGAGAGATGAATAATTTGAAATTTGATTAGAAATAGTGTGAACGAGGATTGAATAAATAGGTAGGATATATTGGTAGTTGAGTAGTACAACTTTTCAAATTCCATGATGGTTTGGGTAACCAATGTATGCACTGTTCTGACAGTCATGGGGTGTACACGCAATATTCTGACAAAAAGGAACTGCAGTAATTAAATGCGATATAACCGCTATCGCTTTTATCTTATCAACATTTGACTTAAGTTGACTGGGATAGAAACTGAGACTAAAGTCAGTTTGTAGATATATCTTTCAGTTTTCGTCAAATTAGTCATTTTCAGTGACGTCTGTCAGTTTCAGTTTTAGTTGATCAGTTTGAAATTGTTTGTGTCAATGACTAATCTGTTAAGTGAGCGCACCCATCATAACAAAGATTAATCCCCTTGACGAATTTCTGGCTTAACTGATTTCAACTGACTTTGATTATCCCTAATTCAGTTCTTAGTTTGGCAAATCTCTCTTTGTCCAATGGCTTTGTAAAGATATCTGCCAGCTGATCTTCAGTAGGTACATAAAGAACTGTGATATCCTTTTTTCTCTGCATGATCTCTTATGAAGAGGTGACGCACATCAATGTGCTTTGTCCTTGAGTTTAAAACTGGATGATCAGTGATTGCAATTGCACTTGTGTTATCACACATTATGGGAATCATTCCTTCTTCTATCCATAATCTCTTAATTGCTGTCTAATCCATAAAACTTGAGCACAACAACTTCCATCTGCTATGTATTTAGCTTCATCTGTAGAAGTTGAGATTGAGTTTTGCTTTTTGCTAAACCATGACACAAGTCTATTTCCTAGTAACTGACATGTGCCTGATGTGCTTTTTCTGTCCACTTTGCATCCAGCATAATCTGAGTCTGAATAAGAAATTAGCTTGATCTCTCCTTCTTTTGAATACCAAATTCCAACTCCATCTGTGTCTTTCAGATATTTCAATGTTCTTTTCACAACCGTGAGATGAATTTCTTTTGGTTTTGACTGAAATCTTGCACATACACCTACAGTAAATGATATATCTTGCCTACTTGTTGTAAGATAAAGTAAGCTTCTAATCATCCTTCTGTAAAGTGTTTGATCAACATCTTTCCCTTCTTTGTCTTCATCTAATCTGATGTTGGTCCCCATTGGTATAGAAATTCCAGTTTATTTTTCCATACCAAACTTTTTGATAAGTTCTCTTTTATACTTGGTTTGGTGAATGAAAATTCCATCATCTAATTGTTTAACTTGTAATCCAAGGAAGTAATTCAATTCTCCCATCATACTCATTTGGAATTTGCTTTTCATCAAACTTGCAAATTTCTCACATAATTGTTCATCTTCCGATCGAAAAATGATGTCATCAACATAAATTTGAACAAGTAGAGTATTTTCACCATTTTTCATTCTGAATAAATTTTTGTTTATAGTTCCTTTGATAAATCCATTACTGAGACAAGGTTTCATACCAAGCTCATGGAGCTTGTTTTAGTCCATAAAGAGCTTTCTTTTGTTTGAAAACTTTATCAGCTTGATCTTTGATCTCAAATCCAGGTGGTTGTTGAACATATACTTCTCCTTCAAGAATTCCATTTAAAAATGCAATTTTAACATCCATCTGGTAAACTTTGAATTTCTTATGAGCTGCAAAGGCAAGAAATAGTATGATTGCTTCTAATCTTGCAACTGGTGCGTAGGTTTCATCAAAGTCTATGCCTTCTGCTTGAGAGTATCCCTTAGCTACAAGTCTAGCTTTATTTATGATGATATTCCCATCTTCATCAAGTTTGTTTCTAAAAACCCATTTGGTTCCTATGATATTGACATGAGCTGGTCTTTCTACCAATTCCCATACTTGATTTCTTACGAACTCATTCAGTTCTTCTTGCATAGCTAATATCCAATCTGGGTCTTTCAAAGTTTCTTCTATTTCCTTAGGTTCAGATTGTGATAGGAAACATGCAATCATTGCATCTAGTTGATGTCTTGTTCGAACTCCAGTTTGAGTATCACCAATTACTTGTTCTTCAGGGTGATCTCTCATCCATTGATACGTGGGTGTCTGGATCAAGGTGTTTATATCTTGTTCGACTGTTTCTTCAAGGGCTGGTTCTTGAATTTCTTCAGTTGGATCAGGAACATGTAGTTCAGGTGTGGTTTGTTGAGTAGTTGGAAACTGAGACTGATCTGGATCTGAACTTTCTGAAATTTGTAGTCTCTCAATGTCAACAAAAACTGGTTCTGGCAAGACTGGTAACTGAGACTGAGAAACTAGTTCTGGTCTGTCTTCAGTTGTTTCACTAGGGAAATTTGGTTCATCAAATACCACGTGAATTGATTCTTCATGCTTGAGTGTCCTTTTGTTTAATACTGTAAAAGCTTTGCTGACACTTGAGTAACCCAGAAAAATTCCTTCATCAGCTTTGGGTTGAAAAACATGAAGTTGATCTTTCCCATTGTTGTGTATGAAGCATTTGCTTCCAAAAGCATGAAAATAGGAAACATTTGGTTTTCTTTCATTCCAAATTTCGTAAGGAGTCTTCTCATGTCTTTTGTTCATGAGAGCTCTGTTTTGTGTATAACAAGCTGTGTTAACTGCTTCTGCCCAATATCTTTCAGGTAGTTTAGCTTCACAGATCATAGTCGTCCCTGCTTCTTTGAGTGTTCTGTTTCTTCTTTCAGCTACACCATTCTGTTGAGGTGTTCCTGTGGTAGCTAGTTGGTGTAAAACACCATTCTCTTCACAATATTCAATAATCTCACTGTTGAGGAACTCAGTTACCTTATCTGATCTTATTTTCACAACTAATACTCCTTTCTGATTCTGAAGTCTCTTGAGTAATTCTGTAAGTCTTTGCTTAGTTTCACTTTTCATGGTTAAGAAAATTACCCAAGTTTATCTTGAAAAATCATCTACTACCACCAATGTATACTTCTTTCCACTGATACTAATTGGTGTAAAAGGTCCAAATAAATCCATATGTAATAACTCCAAATGTCTGGTTGTTGAATGCTGAGACTTGGTCTTGAAACTTGCTTTCGTTTGCTTTCCTTGTTGACAAGCATCACATAAGCTGTCCTTCTTATATGATATTTCTGGTAGTCCAATGACTAATTGTTTCTTAACAAGTGTGTTGATGTCATCAAAGTTGAGATGACTCAGTTTCTTGTGCCATTGCCAACTTATTTCTGATTTGGTGTGCACAATCAAACAAGTTTCAGCAACGGCTGTTGTCCAGTCTACTACGTACATATTTTCTTTTCTTCTTCTGGCTAAAACAAATTGATAAGCTGATTCACTGACGACAATGCAAAATTCTTTGTCAAAAGTAACTTTGTATCCCATATCACAGAATTGACTGGTGCTGAGTAGATTATAGTGTAATCCTTCTACATAAGATACACTCTTGATTGTAAGTCCATTCCTGATTAAGGTACCATATCCTTTGGTGTATCCAGGTTTTTCTTTACTTCCAAAATTAACCTTTGGTCCATCTTTTGTAATAAAATTACTGAGACAATCTTTGCTCTTTGTCATATGCCTAGAGCAACCACTGTCAAAGTACCATATGTCCTGCAATAAAAATTAAATAATTTTAGGTACCCAATTCAGTTTGGGTCCAAGGGGGTCAGTTGTCAGTACAACCCTGGTGATATATCCTTTAGGTATTCTTCGGATATTGTTGCACTTGTTTTCATATATGTAAGGCACACTCCCATAGTGTCTACATTTGGATTGTGTCTTATTTATATGATCTCTCAGATCTTTTGACTGAAATTTATTTCCATCATGCTTTCTATTAAAACTTGAATAATGACCATCATTCCTTTTGTACTGAGATCTGGACTGATCTTGGTACTGAGGTTTTTGCTGAGAACTGCGATTAGCACTCTGCTGATTTTTGAACTGAGACTTGTGATAAGTTCTCTGCCTGGAATGATTGTCATTGTTAGTTTTATTAGTAGGTGCAGTAAAATTCCAATCATCATCAGTGGGATATAATCTTCCTTTCCCCCTAAATGTGTGAATCTTTGAATGATTGACATTCTTGGATTTACTTTGATTGTAATTTTTCTGGTTCTTGATGATGACGGTCAAATTATACCCGTAAAAGTCATCAACATTGACCTTAAATCGAGATTAATAATACGCATTTTATATTAAATCACACGTTTATATTTAATATTTAATGTTATGTGATTTATATTATGTAAATTGGTATTTACTCGTTTTTATCCGATTTACTGTGCGATAAATGCTGATTTTGTAGATCACGACAAATCGAGAAGATTAGTGTCATTCAATCAATTATCTCGAGATAAGGAAGGAAGGAAATCGGAGCATTAAAGAAAAGATTAATCAGATAAACACGCAAGCGTGCAGTGGGGAGCAAGATAGACGAGAAAAACGATTAACGTGTGCAAAAGTAGGTTCGGTCGACCGAGCCTATAGCTTCGGTCGACCGAGTGGGGTGCTTCGGTTGACCGAGTGTGTCAGCTCGGTCACTTTTCGGATTTTTTCGTATTTACCTTCTAGATCCTTCATAAGTCGGCAGAAACCCCTATATAAGCAGCAGCTACGAGAAATTGTAATTCATTCCTTCAACACCTTGAATACCTTAGAATATCATTCAATAATTCATTCATTCTTAGAATACTCTATTCATATCTTGTAGCAATGTAGAATAATTTGAAGGTTTCCAGAGTTTAAGGGCTGCAAATTATGTAAGCTTTTATTTTCTGTTTCTTTTCTTTTAAGTAATTAATTCCCCCCAATTATGCTTTATTGTTTGAGTTAGTTAATTCATAGCTAGATGATGTAGATCTAGGCTATGACGTTAGGGAGGTGGAGATACCTTGTCTATGAGGATCCCATAACCTACGTCATACACTTAGTTTCTATTCATGAATCTGCATTGTTCAATTAATGTGTATCTAAGTTAGTTTATATGAATGCTTTACGAATTACTGTTTAATCCGTTGCGTATGATGAAACGCTGAGAGATATGTTCAGGGATGTAATCTGGGGACGAAATTGATTCGGGTGACCGAATGAGTTCACTCGGTCGACCGAGCCCACCTATTCGGTCGACCGAGCCCTGTTTTCATCCGTTAAATAGCCACGTCTTTATGGTTAGGTTAACTTAATAGAATTTATTATCTCAGTAGGTATGGCTATGGCTACGTTACTCGCTTAGTTGAATTAAAACGTGTAAGAAGGAAATACCGATATAAAACTCTTAGGTAGGCTTATGAATTGATCTTCGGACGTTCAGCGTTATCTAGGTAGGTTTATATTTGGGAATTGCATGCACCTGCTTATACGTACGTCGTAGATTAGCATGAGACTATAACTTGGTAAGTGCTAGTTGGACGAGAGCTTGAGTGATCGTTTAGGAAGTACGTCTAACAATAGGAATGTTGCCTAGACGAGGTGTACGGTCAATATCGGTATCCTTAGAGTCGTAAGCGTGTGAGTTATATGAGATGGAGGCACTAAAAGGCGAAGTCACGTAACAATATCACAGTGATTTAGTGACTTACCGGTGCTAAGTCAAGTTAAAGAGGATGACTCCCGTAGCCAATCTAAGATAGATACAAACGGATTGACAGTTAATAAGTTCAGTTTATTATATAAATTATCTAGGTCCAAACGATGAAGACTATAATTGGGGAGGTTAATTACGTTGTGTCGAGTCGTGTCTTTACCTTTCTTGTCTTATGTTGGTCGTAGACCGCCTCTATGTCCTTGACGTGTTTAATTAATTGTTTGTATATAAGATGATCCACAATTGGTTCCCTGTGGGATCGACCTTGATTCACTATAGCTATACTACGATGGGCCTAGTCCTCTTGCTAGTATTGGTTTATGGTGGTCGAGTATATTATAACCTGATTGACCCCGTCATCAAGTTTTTGGCGCCGTTGCTGGGGAACCAACGGTCAATTTTATATATAAATAATTTTCTTATTCATGTCAAGTTTTCTGTTTTAGAGTCTGTTTTTACGTTTTTGAGTCCCTCTGGTTGTCTGCTCTGTCTGAAAATTCCAGATTCTTAAAATAAAAATAAAAATAAAAAAATTTATTCGGTCGACCGAGAGACCTCATTCGGTCGACCGAGAGACCTCATTCGGTCGACCGAGAATTTAGAATTTTTGTTTTGTTTTGTTTTGTTCTTGTTCTGTTCTGTTTATACGGTTTCGATTTGTGTTTTCGAGTCTGGAATTTCGCGTGTCTGTTTATCCCCGTATGTTTAATCCGTAGGTCTGATAGCAGCATGGGAAACCATGTTAAAATCAGTCTACGGTCTATTTTGTTTTTCTTTTGTTTGCAGAAACCAGGGAAGCAATAATCCAAGTCAATAATTTTTCGCGGGCGCTGAGAGAATAACCCAGCAAACATGTGGAGCTACGAATCTAAGATGGGAAAGCGATGGAAGCAATACCTTTAAAGCACCAAGATGGCTCGAATTTTTTTTTAAAGGCTTAAATTCTTCGTGGTACAATGTTGAAGGCAAGGTACTACCTTTTTTTCGCTTATGTTTTACTATCTTTTGGTTTTTTGAGCATAAGTTAGCCTATACATGAACCTTAGTATGAATCTTGGCCCGGAGTTGGTTTGTAAGATTAATTTTATTAGTGTGGAAGGTTCTTCCCCAAATCTGTCTCATCTAGAGGGTGTAAGGAAACATGTAGTCGTTGAAAGGAAGCAGTGAATAAAGAGTTCCTCGTAGTTCTGTTAAAATCTCTTTGTCCTATGCATGAGATTGCTTCTACTGGCCAGGGGAGCAACAAATTGTGTAGTTTAAGCATTCACAATCTAAAGAAGACGTTGAGTTTTGAGAGAACACCATCTTCTGCTTCCGTTGAGTTTTATGGTGATGGCTTCTCGGTGAACCCACCTTAAACATAAACGAGATTACGCTTTGGGTGACAATTTAGAAATCGGAGGCTCTTAGTACATTGGTTCGGAAATGGTCTAACCATGGCTGGGCGAGTTTAACCGAGCCTCGGCTCAATCGACTCCCCTCCACGTGTGATGTATGTTACAGCAGTTCAACAAGACTTAGCATAGCCGATAAGCCTTCAGGCTAAACGGGGCTTAATCTTGACGGATTGGCCTGAACTGTCACATATGTTCCAACGAATAAGACGGCGTAGGCTTGCCTACATAACCGACCTTATTCGGAGTACTTGATTCATTGTTTCTTATTGTCAAGGCCAAAACCGTAATTTTAACCGAATTCACTAATTCCTAAAACGAGAGTCGAGGTAAGAGCTTTGGATAAATGGTATGGATAAATGTCGTTTCCTAGGTCTCACAACCAAGGGAAGGGTATTAATCCGCAAAAGCGACAAGCCACCTCTAATAGTGCTCAGAGGGTCAAAGTCTGGCGATCCAAGAATGATAACTGACAAGGATACTTTTTGGAAAGTCGAGCTGAGGACTTTAAACTCAGAACTACTTCTTTATAAACCCTTAGGATTTATTTTTAGGATTTTAGGTTTTTCCTTCTTTGAGTCCAATAAGAGTAACGTGACATATGTTGAGGTTTTTTATTTTGCCGTGTTCCGATGGCCATTGGGCTAAGGATGTGCAAAAAATTTTTACTCAATATAGGCCACGTGAAATAGAGTTCCGTAGGAGAGTCGAAAAATTGCTAAAGAAAAGGAAATTTAGCAAACAACCTTAAGATGGAAGCATTAAAAGAGCTTGAGAATTATTGAAAATGTAACAGAGAATGATTGGTGTGAACAAGAACAATCTTGGTCAAATTCTAAAACTTTTTAGGTGATCCAAGTGAAAATCCAAAGTGATGTGCAATTCATTCTGCAATTATCCTTATCTTTCCCTTTACACTTTGTCACCTTCAACCTTTTCGATCCTCTCACCAATCTGCCCCAACAGTTCACATTTCTAACCATTCTTTCATCGCCTCTCTTACTTTCCATCCAATTCACTCTCCCACCCAATCCCATTCCTTTAAACAATTCTCAATCCCAAAAACACAATTTCTTACCCACCCTTTATCTTTTCTTCCCATCCTTATATATATATCTTTTTCTAAACCCATCATACTCTCAACCTCCATTTTGTTTACAAAATACCTTTGTGTTGCGAATTTGAAATATTGCTCAGCTTTAATGATTATCTTTTATCATTTTGATTTTCATGATCCTAGTTGGGGTAAGTGTAGCTCTGACCCTAGCTAGATTTTAAAGGTTTTTGGTTCGATCAAAGTACAACTTCTCTTTCTACCGGATGTTTTAAATTTCACACTTTTCCGACTATTCCGGCATCTCTAGATGATAGGTTTTGTTCTGAATTATCACACCGATCCGACCTTGTTGATGACGGTTATGACTTTTACGTGATACATTGGGTTATTAGTAATTTCGAGGAGTAGCTACATCTCCCTAAGTTGTTGATATCCAATGCAAGCGAGAAGTTTATGCGTTAAGTGTTTGATTTTATCTTTAGCCAATAGGTCGCATTCAATCTGTTATACCTTACCAAGTTTCTCTTTTCCTGGATTGAATACCTTTTCGATAAAGTCACCCTCGTGTTTTCCCACTTGGGGTAATGCTTTTTGATCTTTGTCTTCTCCACCCGGTTTTAAGAATATTTATGCGGTGGAGGTTGTAGATGAAGACCACCATCTTTAGTTGCTTGTTTATTTTTCTTTCTATTTAGTATTTTTCTTTTCCCTTGTCATTGGTTGTATAAAATAAAGTGGCTTAAACTGTTTTTAGGTATTTATACCTCATTACTGCCACATTATTTTATAACTTCCATAGACATGATATTTTACGGTTTCGTGGAGTTTGTTTGCTTATGCAGGATGTGTCTGTCTCTCCACGACGTGCTGCGGATTACTCCGATGTTATGCATCTACTTGAGAGCCGTTTCCAGAGCTAAGTCTTTTTCTTAAATTCTCATTTATTTTTGTCATTGAGGACAATGCCATGTTTAAGTGGGGGGTAGGAGACTTACCTATGTTATGATTGAAAATTGAATGAAATGGCACATGATTGAAAAAATTGAATAAATACCATATTATTTATCTCGTACCCTTAGAATTGTGAGTTCCTAGCTAAGAATTGATAGGAAAGGAACCAAGTTTCATGAGAACGTGATCATTTTATACTTATGTTAAGTAAATTTAAGGATATTCATGCCCGTTTTTGCAAGTAGTTATTTATTATTCAATTACTCAACCTGTGAATCGAGTATACCGCGCAAATCATAATAATGAAGAAATTATGTGTACATTGCATAGATGATTGGTTATGTAGACTTAATGACGATACTTATTGGCTGATGTATTCTTATCTTCTTGCCAACAAAAGTGGAGTAATAAGCTTGAGACGTACCTGTGTTTTAGCAAAATGTTAGACACTGGGCTTGTAGTAACATTACCAAAGTAGCCCCGCGCTTGTGGTAATATTCGATGCTATACATGATCTAAGATAGGGGGATACTCTAAAAAGTTTTCTTCCTTGAGATTAATAGTATTTGAAAAATATGAAGAATTGAAGAGATTCAACTTTTAAGAGGCTTTGAGTAGTACTCGGTCTCCAAGTCCAAAAACCCTATAGATACGCTCTTGCTTATTACTCTAGTGCTTCAAAAATTTAAAGGCTTGAGAAGTATGAATGATGAGGTTGGTAGGTTGAGATTACGAAGTTGGCATAAGCTCTAATCTTGCTACGAATATATAAAACTAAATGCACATGCACACATCACTTCGATTCATAGTCAGTAGTGAATAATGGATATCTTATGAGCATGACTAGTATGAGTTGACTTGAGTTTCTTGTGTAAGTATGATTTGACCATAGAAAGTGTTGTCTTGGGGAATGACCTATTGATGCTTTGTTCGGGACGATCAAAGTCTAAGTGGGGGTAGTTGATGACGGTCAAATTATACCCGTAAAAGTCATCAACATTGACCTTAAATCGAGATTAATAATACGCATTTTATATTAAATCACACGTTTATATTTAATATTTAATGTTATGTGATTTATATTATGTAAATTGGTATTTACTCGTTTTTATCCGATTTACTGTGCGATAAATGCTGATTTTGTAGATCACGACAAATCGAGAAGATTAGTGTCATTCAATCAATTATCTCGAGATAAGGAAGGAAGGAAATCGGAGCATTAAATGAAAGATTAATCAGATCAACACGCAAGCGTGCAGTGGGGAGCAAGATAGACGAGAAAAACGATTAACGTGTGTCGATCGAGCCTATAGCTTCGGTCGACCGAGTGGGGTGCTTCGGTTGACCGAGTGTGTCAGCTCGGTCACTTTTTGGATTTTTTCGTATTTACCTTCTAGATCCTTCATAAGTCGGCAGAAACCCCTATATAAGCAGCAGCTATGAGAAATTGTAATTCATTCCTTCAACACCTTGAATACCTTAGAATATCATTCAATAATTCATTCATTCTTAGAATACTCTATTCATATCTTGTAGCAATGTAGAATAATTTGAAGGTTTCCAGAGTTTAAGGGCTGCAAATTATGTAAGCTTTTATTTTCTGTTTCTTTTCTTTTAAGTAATTAATTCCCCCCAATTATGCTTTATTGTTTGAGTTAGTTAATTCATAGCTAGATGATGTAGATCTAGGCTATGACGTTAGGGAGGTGGAGATACCTTGTCTATGAGGATCCCATAACCTACGTCATACACTTAGTTTCTATTCATGAATCTGCATTGTTCAATTAATGTGTATCTAAGTTAGTTTATATGAATGCTTTACGAATTACTGTTTAATCTGTTCTGTATGATGAAACGCTGAGAGATATGTTCAGGGATGTAATCTGGGGACGAAATTGATTCGGGTGACCGAATGAGTTCACTCGGTCGACCGAGCCCACCTATTCGGTCGATCGAGCCCTGTTTTCATCCGTTAAATAGCCACGTCTTTATGGTTAGGTTAACTTAATAGAATTTATTATCTCAGTAGGTATGGCTATGGCTACGTTACTCGCTTAGTTGAATTAAAACGTGTAAGAAGGAAATACCGATATAAAACTCTTAGGTAGGCTTATGAATTGATCTTCGGACGTTCAGCGTTATCTAGGTAGGTTTATATTTGGGAATTGCATGCACCTGCTTATACGTACGTCGTAGATTAGCATGAGACTATAACTTGGTAAGTGCTAGTTGGACGAGAGCTTGAGTGATCGTTTAGGAAGTACGCCTAACCATAGGAATGTTGCCTAGACGAGGTGTACGGTCAATATCGGCATCCTTAGAGTCGTAAGCGTGTGAGTTATATGAGATGGAGGCACTAAAAGGCGAAGTCACGTAACAATATCACAGTGATTTAGTGACTTACCGGTGCTAAGTCAAGTTAAAGAGGATGACTCCCGTAGCCAATCTAAGATAGATACAAACGGATTGACAGTTAATAAGTTTAGTTTATTATATAAATTATCTTGGTCCAAACGATGAAGACTATAATTGGGGAGGTTAATTACGTTGTGTCGAGTCGTGTCTTTACCTTTCTTGTCTTATGTTGGTCGTAGACCGCCTCTATGTCATTGACATGTTTAATTAATTGTTTGTATATAAGATGATCCACAATTGGTTCCCTGTGGGATCAACCTTGATTCACTATAGCTATACTACGATGGGCCTAGTCCTCTTGCTAGTATTGGTTTATGGTGGTCGAGTATATTATAACCTGATTGACCCCGTCATCACTTGACTTGATTGGTTTTTGTGGACCTGGTAGTTGATTTCCCAGTTCGGTTTTCTTGAGATACAGTTGGTTTGCCATTCGGTTTACCCTTGTTGGTAAATCCAGTTGTTTTCTTATAAAACTGATTTGTCCTATGTGATACTGCCTTTACTGGTTCAACAATTTTCTTAGTTTGAGGAAGTTGTTCAGCTACAAACTTAATACCAGTTTTGATACTAGGTTCGGCAGCTTTGCTGGTTCCATTCTAAGAAGATTGCTGTGTATCAAATCCTAAACCCGTCTTGTCTCCATACGGTTTTCCTGGTTTGAATCCAGTAACTGAACTTGATTGAGCAAATGATTCAGTTGCTGCTGCTGATGCAGTAGGCTGATGCTGAATCTTTTCTTTATCAGTTTTAGTCAGTTTCAATATTTTTATTTCAGACTTCAATCTTTCAACTTCAAGAATTAGATTCTCTTTCTCAGCTTTAATTGATTCATAACCAGCTTGAATAATTACTAGCTGATTCATCAAGAGTTTCCTCTAATTCTAGATTTTTTGGATTGGAGTCAACAGTCGAAGAACATGCCTTTTGCACGGAAATTTGGGCTGAGGAATATTTAGAATTGGATTCACATACCTCATTTGGATCTTCCATGTGTGCCATTAAAGCTGTGTCATCTGATAGTCTTTTAGTACCAGCTACATAATCTGACTCATCTCCAGCAAGGAGTGCTCTTCTACCAACTCTTCTTGGTGGAGTCTTCTTGGTCAGTTCTGGACATTCAGCTTTATAATGTCCAGGTTTCTTGCAGTTGAAACAGGATATTCATCATCTTTTCTTTTCTCAGGAGTCCTCTTGATGAACTTCTGAGTGACTGGGTGTCCACTCTGCATTCTTCGAATTCTATTCATCATTAGAGCCATATGTTCTTCCATCTCATCCAATTCATGAAGATTGCTTGATGAGTTTTCTTGAATGTCATTTGATGCTGCTGCTAGTGCTGTGGTTTTTGGTTCCTCCAGAGCTTTGATTATTGCGGCTGTGCTTGTAAAATCTTCGCTAAATTCATAAGATTTCAAGTCTAAGAAGATTTTGAATGAGTCCTCTATGTCAAGTCTTCTAGATTCTTCCATAGCGGTGACCTTCATTTTCCAGCACAATGGTAATGCCTTCAAGATTCTTGTGTTGATAACTTTCTTTGTGTACTCAATCTTGAGTAGATCTAGTTCATCCATGATAGCACTGAATCTTGTTTCCATTTGGTCAATGGTTTCTCCAGATTTCATCTTGAAATTCTCAAACTTTTGTTTTGCAACAGAAATTTTATTTTCCTTGATTGAATCTGTTCCTTCACAAACAAGTAGTAGTTTGTCCCACATTTCCTTGGTTGTTGTGCATTCTTTCACCTTTAAGTACATGTTGCTGTCAAGAGTTCTGAGGATAAAATCCATAGCAACATTGTTGAGATTGTTTCGCTAGCGATCATCACTAGTCCATTCGGATTTGGGTTTTGCAACTCGAACTTGCTCTCCACCAACAGTTTGCATGTGAGTGATCTGGATTGGACCATCAGTGAGTACATCCATCATTTCATCATGAGTAGCTGCTAGAAAAGCCTACATACGACGTTTATATTCATCAAATCTATCCATGTTCAACATAAGCATCTGTCTCGCATATTGATTGTTATCAATTGTGAGTGAGTGAAGATAGATAGTAAATTAACTGGAACTGAGCTTTCAAATGAGAACAACTAGAGGAGATAATAGAGCAAATGATATCTTGTAAAAGAAACACCGCTCGATACCAATTGTTGGTCCCTTGGAAAGGCTAACACAAGTTTAGAGGGGGGGGGGGGGGTGAATAAACTTGTCACTAAAAAGTTTCCTAAGTCGTATTTTAAACAAATTATGGTTTAGTTAAAACTTGTGTGGAGTTAAGCTGACTGAGTTGAGTTTAAGTCAAACCGACTTAACCAAAACCGAGTCAACCGGCCGGATATAATTTTACCCCTTTTCTTGATCTTGTTGTTCTTTTATGAAAATCGAGTGTGGTAAACTGAATTCGATGAATGTCGGTTTGTGAACTATATAACAATCAATTATTAAAATGTTGTAAGTAAATGTTGAGTAAATAAATGCGTAAAGTAAATAAGGCAAATATTATAGAGGTTCCAGGTGGTGTAATCCTGTATGTCTTCTCTTCCCCTGTGGTGCAGAGGAAAATTCCACTAGAACTTCTTGAGGTGAACTGTTACAAAAAGACCAAAACAATAGTCATAGGCTAATCCCTAGCTTCAATATCTAAACAGTTGTAGAACATGTAGAATTGTTGTTCTTCAATTGCTTGAACACTGGTCCTTAGAGGGTTGAATTGCCTCTTCACCAGCTACCACCACAAACACAGTCTGCCTGATTGCCTGTAATAACTGTCCTTGACAAAACCTTCCTAGTTTTCTTCACAGTCTAAACCTTCGATATAGAATCAAGGTTGGATTGAGAATAAATGAATTGATTCTTGTTTGTGGTTCTTCAAAGTGTTGGATTATTGATAAATTCTTGGTAGCTTGAACACTTGAAGAAATTCTTGATATGATCTTGTTATAGCACATAGATGATAGCAATTGGAATGATTAATGCACACGCTAATTCTTGTTAAATCTCTATGTATATTATGTAATCCTTGGTGCAAAGTCCTCTATTTATAGTGTGAGGCCCAATGTTCATTTGGCTTGAATTCGAATTGTATCAACGTCTATCTTGTAACGGATATATTTTCTGACCGTTATGTTGTGTCAGTATTTCATCCAATAAAATTGCTTCCTTTATAACGTTCGATTGTACTATCAACTTGTTGGATTATTGACATATAAAACTGAGTTTCCTTATCGGTTTTATATAGAGATTATTACTTGTCGATTCTTGACTGACTTGGAGCATTATCTGAGAATTTACTCTTCTTTAAACATCAGTACTCCAGTTTTTCATCTGATTATAATTGACTTAATTAGAGTACACCATGACTCGTTATCTTCTAAGAATTCATTGTCCTTATGATTCTTAGGTTTTCATACAAGATCCATAAAGTCAGTTCATGTCACCACAATCTTGCCTGAAGTCTAACTTTACAGTCTCGATGTAGTCTTCATAACTGAGTTTGAAACCTCAGTTCTTCAATCTTCTATAACTGAGTCTATGACCCTCAGTTCTTCATCTTCTGAGTTTGATCCCTCAGTTCTTCAGTCTTCTAGATAAGACAACTGAGTTTGTATCCCTCCGCGAACTTATCTTCTTCAGTTCCATATAGGTGTAATCTGAGTCAGTTTGTTTGTTTTTATAATTTCCAGTTTTCTAAATGACTTCCAGTTTTCAGTTTTACGACACACTAACTATTACAGTGCTTGTCTGATGTAACCTATACAAATATCAGACTCTAGTAAAGCCTAAACATTCAGTTCTAGACATCTTTTAGCTTTTCACTATAACAGCTAGCTTCAGCACTTCATCAATGAGGTTAAGGTAGTACTTTGAATAATTAAGATGAATTATCATCAAAACATAAATTTTATTTCCAACACCTTCATAAGACCCCGAAGGTCAATATGAACAAGTTGTGTTACTTCTTCAGCTCTATTACCCTTTCCAAATTGAAAGGTTGCTTAGTCATTTTTCCTTTGAGATGGTGTTCTTACACTGGGAGATAGGAATCACCCTTAGCCAGTCTTCAGATCTTATCTCTAGGATATAAGCACTAATTAATAGATGCTGAAGAATCGTTTGTCTAAATACATAAACCATTTGTCTTAATAGTTTATGATGTGTTACATATACCTTTTCAAAGCATTACTTACTGGTTTTGACTTTATCAAACAAAAGTTCGAGTCTCAAAATCGTATACAAATGTCATATTCACTTTCTTTAAGGCAACTATATTATCGATGTGAAAGTAAATCCATTTGTTCCAACGAATCAAAACAGAAATTAAATTTCTGCGATATTCAAGGATTAAAATCCGAAATTTGTTTCCTTATATCACTCCCACTGTTTAGCTGAAATAACTGCCCGTTGTTTTACTCTTCATCATGAATGCCCAGCTACCTTGTTCTTATAAAAGAACTTTAGCTTCCGAGTCAAAATACTCGGTTAAGAAAGTCTCTAAGGATTCATAGGTTAGTAATCCGGAATCACTTTCCTTATCCTATATATTAATTTATTAATATTTCGGTTTGGCCTTTAACTTATTTAGTTTAGATGACATAGACTTGTAGACATTTACCTTCCCATTCTTGGCTTTCTTTAAAGGAAATGGCCTTGAACTAGCAGTTTATAAGAGTAGACACTACTTGTAAATTGTGGGATGTCTGGTGAGATTGATACCAAATCATTCTCGTCATCTTTTAACTAATTTTGTTTTGTCTCTCGCTTATCATGAGTGACAGCAGTGACATACTTATCAATGTCACTCAAGTTTGTAGACTCAAGAGGAACATCCTCTTTCGAAGAATTAATTTGCATTCTCGATTATTCAGTTCAATGTTCTTGTTACTTTTCCACTTTTACGAAGTCGTTACTAGTCAATATATCATGTTGAGCAGTTTAGATACCATGAGATAATATGCAGTTGTAGAAAATAAATCATGACAGAAATATAAATCAAATCATACACCACAACAAATAATAATTTTAGGAATTATAAACGTGATGTCATGCATGCAGTTTATCCTACCATTCCAAGGATTTAATCTCACACCTACAGTGCCGCCTTAGGGTAGGTCAAAGAGGTGACGATTAAATTGAGACAATATCTCTCAACAATTAACTAGGAATCGGACATCTCTACTTAATTGTTGATTGCCTTCCTTTTTTAGCCAAGATATTTCCAAAAATATGCTTTAGAGTGTGACCTACTATTTCAGATCTCAAAGTACGCCCCGAGTATGCCGTCTTAGGGTCGGTCAGTGATGCACTCCAAGATGATCAGCCACGCATTCACAATCCCAAGGATCCTATTATTGTTCGAGATGGACCTATTACACGTTTTCAAGAGAAGAAGGCTCGAGAAGCTTATGCAAAGATGGTCCAAGATGTTGGAAAGGAGAATGAGGCCTCGAGGATTGATGATCCAATTACTCTAAGCCTATTCATTGCTGATTGGGCTTAATGTGCAAAAAGGCCCAAGTATGGGGCGTTTTATGCATCATATTTGCTGAATATTTTATGGACTTTTAATTATGCTATTTTTAATTAGGCTTTTTTATTTAATTCGGAAGTTAATACTCAGGCCCAAGGCTGATAAAGTGGCGCCTTACTTCCTTAGGAATTAGGTTTCTATTTTGCTATTTATAGTTGTCAGACATGAACGTATTATGAAGATTATTTTGGAGAATAAACCCTAGTTTATAATCAAGAAACTTTTCAGAGATTGGAGTTTCTTTCAATTATCCTGAGATAGAATAGTTGGGTGGTTTTCCTGAGATAGGATTATCACGAGACAATAATCAGAGATTGATTATTGTTGTTACTTTCGTTTTATTTCCAAATAGTCCATGTTTTATACATTCAGGAAGCTTTGATCTATATCCTACAATCCGATTGCTATCAAGTGGTATCAGAGACAAGGCGATTAAAGCAAGAATTTTGTTTTGTTTTGTGTTATTCATCAACGGCGGTCAAGAACCCTAATTTGCTGTTGGAACAAATTTTGGATGTCCTTGCAATCCAAGAACGCTAAATTATTGCTGGGACGAAATCTTTTATTGGGAAATTTACTGCTGTGTTTTCTTGAAGAATTTTGCTGCTGCGTTTAAATCTTCTGTTCTCAAAGTCAGAATTCTTCCTTCGCAAGAACCCTAGTAGCAGCCGCATTCAAGAAACCTCCCAATTGCAGGATACTTCAGGTTCTTGGACTAGTTCGATTTCAATTAATCAATATTTCTGTTTAGCATTTACTTCTTGATTTGCTGTAAAGTCTTTAATTTATTGTGAGACCGACCCTTTTACACAAAAAAAATAAAAGAAAAAGAGAGCAGAACGAAGCACAAAATTACGGGATTTAATCAATACTGGTATCTTCCTCGTTCTTGATCGACACTCCAAAAACCGAATCAAGAACATCAAGAATTATCAAGAATTTAAGGAAACCGGATTCTTGATTTTCGATCGAAAGAGTAGTACTCCGATCAATCTTGACGAAGCACTTCTAGAAAATTTGATTGTCTCTACACACACCACACGAGCTTCACGTTTTGTCTTAAAAAAAAAAATTTTTTTGGTTTTTTAGCTTGTGTTGTGTCGTTGAGTTCTTGTGCAAAATTTGGTGTTACGAAAATTTTTTGTGATAAAAACAAGAGTAAACTGGCGGGAAAATTCTGCAAGAATTTTTTTTTTGTAGCTTGGGTCGTGGCATAGAGTTCTTGTGTTTTGTTTTGGCTATCTTGTGAGTGTAAACATGAGTGAATAGTGAGTTTTTCATCCCCATAAGCCTCACGCTATGGCTGATGATTATGATCTTCTGGACGGTAAACTTGAATTTCATCGGAAAGCCTTTGAAGACCGACTTGCTAAGGAAATCACACAAACACACGAAGGTTTGGATGATGAGTTAGACCGACTTGCTACAAAACTCAAACAAACACGCGAAGGTTTGGATGATGAGATAGCCCATTTACGTGCTGAAACTGCACAACAACGAGCTGACGCTGATCGGAAACATGAGGAAATATTGAATAACCTCCAAGCACTATACGTGCAATGGGAGCAACGAGCACACGAGGTAGTCCCCACCCCACCTAATCCTGTTCTTGATTTAAATGCAGGTCGGAATCTTGTACCCGAGGCTCGAGGGGCTGCTTACGCACCCCCACATGACGATTCACGTAATGTGAAATACAAAATTCCACTGTTTGATGGTAAGGCTGATCCGGACAGGTATTTAGCTTGGGAGATGAATGTTTCTCAAGTTTTCTCTTGCACAAATTTAAGTGATGCTAAACAGGTACAACTTGTGACGATGGAGTTTACCGATACGGCCATGCATTGGTGGAACCAACTCCAGGCCCAATGTCGAAGAAGACGTGATGGTGAGATCACCTCATGGGCGGTGCTCAAAGAGATCATAAAGCAACAATGGGTACCTACTCATTACTATAGGGATCAGCTCCGCAAGTTACAAACGTTACATCAAGGAAATTGCACCGTAGAGGACTTTGATGAAGATTTGCGCCTCACTATGCTTAAAGCCAATGTAGAAGAGGATGATGAAGCGAAAATGCAGCGTTTCCAATGTGGCCTTCGACCTAATATTTCTTGCCACGTCGAATTACATAATTATCACAGCAAAGCCGAGCTTCTACAAGGTGCAATCATGGTGCAAAAGCGCTTGGCTGAACGGACTGCATATAAAGCTTCTTATGGTAACACTCGCTCTACTTATTCTTCTTTTGGATGAGGTACTACATCTTTGTCTTCTAATGTTTCCAATCAGCCTAATACACGTCCTAAAGATGATTTTAAATCACGCAAATTGAATTATCCTTATTCTAATGCTAAAACGAAAGACATGCGTGAAAATGGTACTCCTACTGTTGAACGTGCACGTGATATGGCTTGTTTTAGGTGTCGCGGTAGAGGTCATTATGCTCGTGATTGTCCTAATAAGCGTGTTTTAAGGGCTGTTGGTGTTGAGTTAGAACCTCATGAATTTGAATCGACTCCGACAAGGATGATAATAGCGCACATAGTGATAGCGATGATGATAATTTGCTGCATGTTAGTGCTACTTCTTCTTATGGTTCGGGTGTATGTGGTGTTTTACAACGTGTACTGGCTGCAAAAACTAAAATTGATGACAGTATGCAGCGTGATAACATTTTTCAATCCACGTGTGGTATTGGGGGTAGAACTTGTAACTTTATTATTGATTCGGGTAGTTGCACTAATGTGGTTAGTACGTTACTTGTTGAAACTTTACGTATTCCCACGTTACCACACCTCAAACCCTATCAACTACAATGGTTGAGTGATGAGGGGGAAACACACATCAACTCACAGGCACTCGTTAATTTTCAGATTGGTAAATTTCATGATGAGGTACTTTGTGATGTTCTTCCTATGCACGTCACACACCTACTTTTAGGTCGTCCGTGGCAATTTGATAGACGTGTTTCTTATGATGGCTACTTAAAGCGTCATTCACTGCCTTATAAAGGCAAGACCATTGTTTTGCACCCAATGACTCCTAAGGAAGTGCATGATGAACAGCTTAAGATGACGGCTTCCGGTTGCGTCACCAAGCAACACAAAATGCTAATAAAGCCGTGGGTAAGGAAGGGGTTGTAGCTCGGGTAGATAAGGCTGAATCTAATCCAAAAGTTATTAAACAATGTAAAAACGCCGCCTCACACACTAGTAAGGTCAATCGGAAATTAATGATAAAGGCCGTCGGGGCTGGAAATCCAATTTATATTCTTGTACTTAAAAATTCTGACTCCCCTACCCCTTGTTTACTTTCTATATCCGATTTAACCAATTCTCTCCCTAGTACGATTTATTCTATTTTGCAGGAATTCAAGGATGTCTTTCCGGAGGAGGAACCCAAGGGGCTGCCACCAATAAGAGGAGTGGAGCATCAAATCGACTTTGTACCCGGTTCCGTGCTACCAAACCGGCTAGCCTATAGAGCCAACCACACGGAGATCATGGAGATACTAAAGCAAGTTGAGGAGTTGTTGGAGAAGGGAAAGATTCGTGAGTCCATGAGCCCTTGTGCAGTTCCAGTCATTGTGGTCCCCAAGAAGACGGGAGAATGGCGTATGGGCACAGATTGTCGTGCAATCAACCAAATAACGGTAAAGTATCGATATCCTATCCCTAGACTAGATGATATGCTTGATAATTTACATGGTAGTCGTTTCTTTACTAAAATTGATTTGAAGAGTGGCTACTATCAAGTACGTATTCGGGAGGGTGATGAGTGGAAAACAGCTTTTAAAACCACTTTTGGCTTATATGATGGCTTGTAATGCCATTTGGTTTAACTAATGTACCTTCCATGTTTATGAGACTTATGAATGAGGTCCTTAGGGAATTTATAAATCATTTTGCAGTTGTGTACTTCGATGATATACTTATTTATAGCACTACATTTGATGATCATGTTGAACATTTGAAGGTTGTTTTACATACACTTAGAGAACACGAATTATATGCTAATCTCAAAAAGTGTAATTTTTGTTTAGAGAGTGTTGTCTTTCTTGGCTTTGTTGTTAGCGCTAAAGGTGTGGAAGGGGACCAAGAAAAGATCAAGGCGATACAAGAGTGGCATGAACCTTCCACGGCTGCACAAGTACGTAGTTTCCATGGCCTTGCAAGCTTCTATAGATGTTTTGTGAAGGGATTCAGCTCCATTGCAGCTCCCCTCAATGAGCTCGTCAAACGGAATGCACCATTTGTGTAGGAACAACGTCACAGGGAAGCTTTTGAAACTCTTAAGTCTATGCTTATTTCTGCTCCTATACTTGCATTACCTGATTTTAATAAGATGTTCCAACTTGAATGTGATGCATCGGGTGTGGGGATTGGTGGTGTTTTAATCCAAGAAAGTATGTCTGTTGCGTATTTTAGTGAAAAGTTAAAAGGGGTTGCACTTAATTATTCCACCTACGATAAAGAGTTATATGCATTGGTTAGGTGTTTACAAACATGGCAGCATTATATAGGGCCACGTGAATTCACCATCCACACTGATCATGAGTCTATCAAGTACTTAAAAGGGCAAGGGAAACTGAATAAGCGTCATATAAGATGGGTTGAGTTTATAGAGTCATTTCCTTATGTGATTAAGTATAAGAAGGGTAAGGATAACATAGTTGCTGATGCCTTGTCTAGGTGTTATTCTTTTTTCACTTCTATGCAAACCAAGTTGTTAGGATTTGAATCTATTAAGCATATGTATGGCCATGACGTTGATTTTGGTAAAATATTTGCTGCGTGTCCTTCTCGTGATCAACCTGAATATTCTATTTTCGATGGATTCCTTTACTAGAATGCTAAGTTATGTGTACCTCGTTGTTCTATGCATGAGTTGTTTGTTAAGGAAACTCATGGGGGAGGTTTGATGGGACATTTTGGGGTAGATAAGACCTTAGACATGCTTAAGCAACATTTTTATTGGCCTAAGATGAAATCTGATGTGGTTAAATATTGTTCTTCGTGTTTAGTTTGCAAGCATGCTAAGGCTAGGTCACAACCACATGGGTTATACACACCACTTCCTATTCCCACTTCACCTTGGACTGATCTTTCCATGGACTATGTCTTAGGTTTGCCACGAACTAGGAATGGTCATGATTCGATTTTTGTGGTAGTTGATAGAATGTCTAAGATGACATATTTCATTGCATGTGATAAGACTAATGATGCTTCTGCTATTGCTGACTTGTTCTTTAAGGAAATAGTACGTTTGCATGGTGTGCCTAGATCCATAGTTAGTGACCGAGATACCAAATTTATTAGCCATTTTTGGAGAGTGTTATGGAAGAAACTAGGTACATCCTTATTATATTCCACATCTTTTCACCCACAAACTGATGATCAAACAGAGGTTACCAACCGTACTTTGGGTCAGTTACTTAGAACTGTGGTGGGTAAGAACCTTAGGACATGGGAAACGTGTCTTCCATTTGTTGAATTTGCTTATAATCGTGCTCCTCACTCAGCTACTAAGGCTGCACCGTTTGAAGTTGTTTATGGTTTTTTACCCTCTGCTCCTTTCGAGTTTGTTCCTCTTCCTACAGGTACACACGTGAGCTTGGATGCAGAAGACAAAGCTGCACTTGTTCGTGAATTGCATACTAAAGCTCGTTTGGAGGTTGAAAAAGCTACAGAGCGGTATCTCAAGCAGGCTAATAAAGGGCGCAAAGAAATGATCTTCAAACCAGGAGATTGGGTATGGCTATACCTACGCAAGGAGCGTTTTCCACATCAACACAAGAGCAAGCTGAATTACCGAGGTGATGGACCATTTCAACTGCTACGCAAGGTGAATGACAACGCCTATGTCATAGATTTGCCACCGGATTGGACTTTGTCTTCCACAATCAATGTTAAGGACTTGTCCCCGTTTGATGATCCTCATTATGATCTGAGGTCAGATTCTTCCGAACCGGGAGGGAATGATGCACTCCAAGATGACCAGCCACGCATTCACAATCCCAAGGATCCTATTATTGTTCGAGATGGACCTATTACACGTTTTCAAGAGAATAAGGCTCGAGAAGCTTATGCAAAGCTGGTCCAAGACGTTGGAAAGGAGAATGAGGCCTCGAGGATTGATGATCCAACTACTCTAAGTCTATTCATTGCTGATTGGGCTTAATGTGCAGAAAGGCCCAAGTATGGGGCGTTTTATGCATCATAATTGCTGAATATTTTGTGGACTTTTAATTATGCTATTTTTAATTAGGCCTTTTTATTTAATTAGGAAGTAATATTCCGGCCCAACTGATAAAGTGGCGCCTTATTTCCTTAGGAATTAGGTTTTCTATTTTGCTATTTATAGTTGCCAAACATGAACGTATTATGCAGATTATTTTGGAGATTAAACCCTAGTTTATAATCAAGAAACTTTTCAGAGATTGGAGTTTCTTTCAATTATTCTGAGATAGAATAGTTGGGTGGTTTTCCTGAGATATGATTATCACGAGACAATAATCGAGATTGATTATTGTTGTTACTTTCGTTTTATTTCCAAATATTCCACGTTTTATACATTCAGGAAGCTTTGATCTAGATCCTACAATCCAATTGCTATCAGTCAGTGACTCGACAAGTACCCAAAATCCTATCCTTTTGGAAAAGAAGCCATGTATTTTGATAGTGGTGAAGGCCATCCTTAGGGGGCCGAAATCAAAGCGGCACGAGGCGTCATCATTCTCTCACTTGCTTGTGTCAACAGTAGAGGCCGTGGGGTCGGTTGTCACCTTCCCCGCTCCAACTTGTTATTTCAAAAAATAGGTAGTCTTATTAGGATTTTCAGAATTTCTTAATCATCCGAAAGACAATAAATCATGAATATTTAATTAATCCTCCCACTAGTTCATCGGTTCCAAATACCGTCTAACTAGTGTCAGTACATTCACGATTTTCCAATTTTACGGATTAATTAAAATTCCTTTGTGTAAACGCTACACAATTAAAATTCACCAAGAATTTTATAATCCCAATAAATTAGGACTTTATGAATTTTCTACCATATCGAAGAACAATAAATCACAAATTTAAAGCTCCCACTAGTTTATCGGTTCCAAATACCGTCTAACTAGTGACACTATATTCATGATTTTCCAATTTATCGATTATTTAGAAAATCTCTGGTGTAGACACTACACAACAAAAATCCACCAATGAATTTTAAAAAGTCCTAATTAGTCATGATAAAAGTTTTAGGATTATAGAATTTTCCCAATAATCCGAAAACAATAAATCACGAAAAGCAATCACCAACTTATCGGTTCCAAATACCGTCTAGTTAGTGTCCTATCTTTTCACGATTTTCCAATTTTCTCGATTATTAAAATCCTTTTACGTAGACACTACATAAATAAAATTCACAAAGAATTTTATTATCCTAAAAAATTCTGGGATTCTTGAATTTTTCGAATAAGTTGAAAAACAATAAATCAAGAAAAGCAACCACAAACTTATCGGTTTTAAACCCTGGCTAAGCTTTAACCACGTTCACCGAATGGTGTCGGGATTGGCTAAGCCGACCCGTCCTCTTCGTTGGTTCATGTACGATTGCTTGATGAATTGGGCTAAGGTTGCCCCATTGAGCCTCAGCTCACCGGATAGCTTGACCTTGCCGGACCCCCGATGCTAACGTAGCACTAGGACGGACAAGTCGAGTCGAGCCAAAGCCCTGTTGACCGCCCGAACCAATTTTCGAACCTTTTGCTTAGTTGGTGTCCAACTTTTCCGGATTTTCCTTTTTATTTTATTTTATTTTGATTATCAAAATTCAAAATTTATGTAGACACTACATAACCTAAACCCCGTAGGTTTTATTATCTCAAATTAAGTTTATCATGTGAATTTTATATCCCGATAAAATTCCGTTCTGTTTTAATTATTTTAATTAATTACCTAAATTAATCTAAATTAATTACGTCTCATACATGCCTAATTAATATCACGATTAATTAACTACCTGTATGCATATGCTAGGAGTGGAATTCATGAATATGATGTAAGTCATGTCATGGTTATGTCACATAAATTATCGAACATGAATATAAATGCATAAAAGATAAACCACTGAGATGGACCGTTGATACCCGTATCTAATATATTTATTCTAGGAAAACCAAAAATAAAAATAAAAAAATAAAAAAAGGTCTTCGGCAGCAATGCAGCATTGTTTTCATAAAAGAAAGCAATTCCTTTTCCTTTTCTTCCTCTTCACAGCTGCCTTTTTCTTTTTTTTTTTTTTTTTTTTCAGCACTTGACATCATAGCAATTCAGCAATTCAGCAATGCGGCATCACAGCAATTCGCGTCCAACAGCAACGAAAAATAAAAAAAAATACAATTCTATATCCATTTAATTTGGATCCAAAAAAAAAATACAACAATTTCCTATACTCGGAAAAACGGGTTTACAACAGATCTAAACGGTAAATAAGTACTAATCTCAATC
Source organism: Gentiana dahurica var. dahurica (assembly GCA_024500145.1). Lineage (NCBI taxonomy): Eukaryota > Viridiplantae > Streptophyta > Magnoliopsida > Gentianales > Gentianaceae > Gentiana > Gentiana dahurica. The sequence goes on from CM044896.1 coordinate 69,789,153, forward strand.
CATCTCGTCAACCACAACATTCAATCACATGAATAAAAATAAAAGATGCAATCTTATATGCAATTCCACTCTTAAATTAATTAATCATGCTCTCGATATCCGAAAAATTTAACCTTGGCTCCGATACCACATGCTAGAAGTAATAGAACCGATCGAGACACTCGATCTTTGCACAGCGGAAGCTTATGCGATTTACGATATGAGACATTTCTAATTAACCCTACAAGAAGGTTTAAGATTTACCTTATCGGAGAGAGATGATAAAATCGACCAAGGGAGAAGCCACAATCTTCCGGATTTATCACTTAGCAACGACTGGTGGACATCGATCCTCGCCGTAGAACCTCCTCGAATATGATCTAATGACTATGGCAAGAAACTAATTTTTCGTCCTTCTAATTGTATTGTGGCGCCAATGATTGTGTTGTTGTTGTGCTAGGAGGGACTGTCTTTATATAGGAAAATAACTAGTCAAAAGAGTTATCATTTTCACACCACAAAAACCTATTCTCATAAGGAAAAGATATTTTTTGCTACAAAATAAGAGATAATTCCCAAAAAAAAGCAATCTCTTTATTTTTCCATTAATTATCCAACAAATAGATAATTAATTAATTACACATGTAACATAATCTAGAACATTTCTTTTCCTAAATTTATCACTAAATGGGCGCCACTTTCAAATCATTTTTAATAGAAAATGTCTTTTCTATTTTACATATTATTTACCAAATAAATAATATTGCACATTCATTAAATAGACCAACTATTTAATTTATTCTCGAGGTTCCATAAAACGAGAAAACACTCGCGTGTTAGGAGCCAGCCCGGGGACCATGGACCTATGACCAGTAGCTACAATAAATTGAATAAAATATTCATCGAACAGAATATTTATAGTCAACTTATTAATTCCAGAATTACGCCACCGTAAATCCGAAACTGAACATCGATTATACATATAACTTATTCTCAAAACATCGAGTCGAGTCGATAAGTGTCCATTGATATAATCATTACATATAAACTAACCCTCCATAGACTATCCGTACTGAAGTAGGATTATTTCCGTAAACCTTCTTCAATACATCTTATCCTTATTTACCATTAACCCACTAGTGATCAATTAGTTCATAACCAATACGAACTCCCGGGATTGATCAGTTTCTAGGACTAACAAATAAGGGGATTGTCTTTCTACTTCCCGCAGGAAGGAATGGATTCCATATCTGTGAGACACACACTTCTCACTCACTCCAGAATAGTGCCAACGTGAAAGTGATTTGGACCATGCCTCTTAGCGATCCTTGACGAACACATCAAACCCTATCCTAAAACAAGTAGGAGTCTGCAATCACTTCAGGATTAAGGTTAATCCATATATGATCATCTTGTGATTTAATAAGATTTCTCAATCACGGAATTATATGAGAAACTCAGATTAAATCGGTCTAGTCCTATATGACTCTCATCATATATAAATGCCCCACTTAGACAACAAATGTCGATGGTCCGGATAGGACGGCACACCATAAAGTGTTCTGGGCGCATTAATAGTGGTTTAATCAATAGACCCCATACTTTGATTAACTTCACCACGGACTAACATTTCAAGTGTATCACCATAAACTTAATCCTCATGTGTGACACACAGTAAGTTATATGGCTACATATGATACGACTTGGGGTTTTCAGTAGTGTATTACTTACAAGCACGAAGCAAGTAATAAGATGAGAATAAATCGACATTTATTAACTTTAAAAACAATTACATAAATTGTCTTTCGGGCGCTACTTCCAACAATCTTGACACTCAACTATTCACAAATTTAGATACACGTAAGAGGTTCCCCCAAGACGGCAGCCTAAAAACTAAATCCCCTAGCCAATGTAAATTTTGACTCTCAAATCTTCACAAATTAATATACCATGTAAGTCCATTTAGTTTTTTTTTCCTTCTGTTTTGTCTTATAATATAAATCCATTTAGATAACCAATCAATGAGAGCGGCTACAGTCCAGTTTCTAATTGTCTAGTTTTTTATTCTTTGCTGGTGAAAAAATATAAATAATTATGTACGTTGGATCATTTTTTTAGTACACCATAGTTAATGTGTACAATAACACACCTAATCAATCATTTAACATCTTAAACAGGTAAAGAATTTGCCTAAAAAAATAAACTACACGGTAATATTTTTTTTTTGAAAAACACCTCTGTCGAACATGCTCCTGTCGGAAAAAAAAAGTTCTTCAAGGTTGCTCTGTGAATTCTCCGGTCGATGCTCAACTCCGGTCGTCATTCAGCACTTACTGGGCTCATTATCGTCACCATCATATAGCTTTAGGATTTCTTGCCTTTCATCAAAGCAGATTAGTTTTTTTTTTGTTTTTTCTGTGAAAAATTGGGTTTTTTTTTCTGCCGAAACCCTAGGTATGTTGCCGGAATAGTTCACGTTTTAAAAATAATAATGCCGATAATAATTTTTTATCCCAGAATGTACCGATGATTATGCCGATAATAAATTTTGATCCTAGAATGTGGCAGTTGAACCCATCATACGTTTGAAAAAAAGACATGCCACTAAAGTTGCTTCAAAACTAGACTCTACAAAAATCGTTGAGTTAAAGCCCTAAAACATGATCCCATAATGTAATGGATGTATGTAGTGAATATGACTGAAGTTAACTAAACTCGTGTATTAGGTTCTTCGTTTGTTCTATTAAAGAAGGAAAGCAAAGGAGAGCACCTGAGTAGAGTCTTTTTACCTAGCACAAAAAAAAGGTAAAATCCTTCTACTCCTGTTTCTTTTGATAAAATAGTATTTTTTCCAATGCATTTTATCTGTTTCATATTTTAAGCAAAGGATTCGGTCACAACATATCAACATGTCCCAAACGTCGCAATGAAGAAGATCAAAAGAACAATCCCAAGAAGAAGAAGCAGCGTGGTAGCATGAATAAGGAGGAGCCTCTCCCATTGTGTCATTTAGTGTCGAGGGATCTTCGGGCAATGTTGGTGTGGTTGAGGACTCGGGAGAAAATGCATTGTCTGATTCAGTTGAAGGTAAATGTGCTTAATAGATATGTTTTTATATCATTGTCTGATTCCTTATCATTTTGCAGACTACTTATGGTCAGTGTTTCAAGAATGCATTTTTAAACCTTTTTTTATCGTACTCTCCTTTCCTTGGCTCTTTTCTTCTTTCCCAACTGAGTTACAGAATACTCTTCCTCCTGCTGTGAAGCCTAAATTTGCTGCTGACTATCACATATTATGTTGGGTGGTTGACATAAATCATTTGGTGTTTTCTGGTGTTTTAGTGTTTGTTTTTTTAGAAGAGTGTTTTAGTGTTCTAATATTGCAAACTTATGAATGTTCTAATTGGAGTCTTTTACTTTTCTAGTTGGACTAAGATTGTGTAGGATGTGGATTACAGTCAAAATATTATGAAAGGGTTGATTAATCCTTCAGAATTTTATTGGAGAATGTTGAAAGAATATCAAATTATTGTGGGTTTTTTGTGGGTTTACTGTTTTGAATCATTGAAAAAAACCCATGAACGTAAGACCTATGATTTGATGACTTGGATAAATTATTTGCAGGGAAGGTAAAAGCAATGAGTCGAATAAGGGGTGGAGATTTGAGAAGACGCCATAGTTGTCAAGAAAGGATAAGATGCAAAACAGAAAACAGAAAGAAAATGGTGTTGATTTCTTTACGACAGACATTTTAGACAGACCACTAGGACAGATGATCCCAACCCAGTGATGAAAGAAGTAAAGGGTCACTTTTACGCAATTACTATGACTGCAGCATAACATATTTCTCGATTTCAGACATGATTTTTGATTTTTCTTTCAAATTGATATTTTTATTTTGTCTTCCGAATTCACAGAAACATCATTCCCTCGGTATTGTGTGACAATGTTCATAGTGGTAGAGTCAGAAATACATTCACATGTTTGTTTTTATGAATGTGCACCTAAGCAATTACATTTGTGCACTTGTAATCATTAATATTTTGTGCAAGCATGTACATTTCATTGATTTCTTTGTTCGGGCCACTATATCATGATTGAATAAATCTATGCGACATTGACCACACCTTAATCCCTGAACCTTTAACCGTGAGTCATAATTGTAAAGCTTCTATGATAGAATTGAACATTGTGTTTGATTGTCACAAACCGTGGATTGATTGATTATATGTGACATTCATAAAACCCAAATCATATGCACTACTCATTGAATCCTCAACCCTGGACTCTAAAACCTAAACCCTAAACACTAAATCATTAACCCTAAACGCAAATGTGGATTATATGTCTATCACTAAATAATGATTATTTGATTATTTATGACATTCTCTATAGTTTCCATGATAGAATGCAGCATTGTGTTGAATGTAAAAAAGAATCAATCAACACAAAGTCAAAACCTAGGGTTTGAATGCTTGTATGCCACATTTATAAAAAATAAACCATACCCCTAAACACTGGACCATGAATCATAAATCCAAAACCATGAAACTTAAATCGTAAACCTTGAACCAAAATTTGTGAGTAATCTGTTTGAATATCACAGGTAATCAACCAACACATGGTCACTATTGTGAATTGAATGATTCTCTATGACATTCACTAAACCCTTAAACATCGTTCACTGTAATAAGTATTTAGCAAGGCACGAAAAAATCATTAATCCCAAATTCACTTATCATCAATATATATGAGTTGTTTCAGATGCATTAGAGATGCAATGAATTGCATTTTTGAAGTTCACTAGATGTTTATAAATGTACAGATGTTTGGTTTATGCATGACAAAGTCTTATCATGGAACTGTCACGATCGTGGTTCATGATTTTTGGATCATGCTTCAATTTATTAGGAATTTGTTTTTGAGGGGAATTTATTATTTTATTAGGATTTAGGGGTTCTTGAAATACCAATTTTCTTATTGAATCGAAATTCAAATTATTAAAGGTTATTCAAAAATTCGCAAAATAATTTGGGTTAACGGAAAAAAATTAAAAAATTCAATTTCATTCATTGTGCCGCTAATCAATCTTTTTGGTCAGATCCATTCTAATTTTTTTAAATTGGCACAACGATTGGACGACTATTTTTATCATTCACTAAATCCTTAAACATCGTTCATTATAATAATTATTTTACAAGAAATGAGAGAATCATTTATTCAGACCGAACATATCCCAGATGGAAAAATAATCACAATCAGTGTTTCACCCTTCATGAGACCTCGAACGGAAAATAGTGCTCGTAAATGAGCTCAGAATGGTCTAATTAGCTAGGAACCGGTCAAACTTTGAAAAATAATAGAACCAAATTCGATCGATTGTCACATTTAACCACAATCAGTGTTTCTCCCTTTTTGAGACCTCGAACGGAAAAATAGAGGTCTTAAATGAGCTTAGAATTGTTCAATTAGCTAGGAACCGGTCAAACTTTGCAAAATAATCGAGCCAAATTAGATCAATTGTCACATTTGGATTAATCCGGGTTGTTGGTTCAATTTATGGTCAAAATAGTGACCGGGTCGGGTCAACGGGCGGGTCAGACCTTTCTCCTTCATCCGGTAATGCTGCAAACAAGAAGAAAAAAACCAACTTTGACCAATGATATCTCGCAATTTTCTGAGGTCCGTTTTTCACACCGTTTGTTGCATTGGACTCCAAAAATTGAGAACTATTCAATGGAATAAATAGAAATCGATTTTGAGCAATTTCCTATTTCGGGTTTCTAAACAAACAATGGATTTGAGACCAATTCGTTGTGCGGAATCACTCGAAACAAAACTAAAGCACATCAAAATATATGCGGAAGAACAAGAATTTTGAAAAAAAAAGAGGGTACAAGAAGAAGAGGACGATGAAAGTATACAAAGTGTGGAAAAAACCATGTTGAAGAAATTGAGGACGAAAAAAAAAAATTGTGACGGAAAAAAATATTTGTAACGTGATTGCTATTTTTTGTTTTGTTTTTCTTGTTACTTTTGTAATGGATGACATGTTAAAATATTTTTTATGGTATACAATAAGTAATAGTACGTCAAATCAATTCAACGGTTGCTATTATTTTAATATTGATCTAACGATAAACTGGACCATCCAGTTATTTTGTACTGACTAGACTGTTGTATTTCATTTATATATATATATATATATATATATATATATATATATATATATATATATATATATATATATATATATATATATATATATATATATATATATATATATATATATATATAGTAAAGTGATCAACAAACAAAAGATAACACTTGTAACCATCCACGGAATCAACAACTGATGTCTACGCATAGGAGAATAATTAATATTAGGGGCCGCGAAGAATGCAAAGTAGAAGAAGTAAAGTGTAGGTGATGACATTTCAGACAGGGACAAGTAATGTCGTGCATGAGGTGGCTTATACTAGCATGAGTACTAGGTCAAATCATATTATAGCAACGGCGAATCCAGGTCAAACCCATAGAGACAATGCAACTTCAGAAATAAACGCATCTAAACTTACTAAAAACACATAGACGGTCTTTGAACAACATAAGAATGAATAGATATGGCAATCCTCCCTTCGCAACCTATATGGAAACTTGGTGTAACTAATCATCATGTTGACTTTCCTCAATAACCCCCTGAATCAATCAAAACATGTAATTAATTCAGTTTTAGCTACGGGTGTAGTATCCTAACCTTGTCTACTTCTATTGAAAGGACAATAGATGATGAAATTTATAGAATTATACGCTGAAAATAAAATGCGGAATTATTATTGATGAACTAGAAGTTAAAATTTAAGTTACTATGCAGCTGATCATGGGGTATTTATAGTTTCACACACCTCATGAATCAATTAGAAGTAGGTTACAAACGGTTATAACAGAATAACCGTTATCTGGACTACATTACACTAGGACTGATCAGTAGATTGATCAGCAGGCTGCTGGTGTCTTCATGTCATCACCAGCTGACTGCACTCAGCATTCCTTTCAGCCTTTATACTGTCACACCCTCCCTCAAGCTGAGAGTGATAAATGGACAACTTGCACTCATCATTCCCTTCAGCTACTTGAATTCTGGAAGATCTTTAAAACTCCTAATTTGTCTAGCATAAAAGATTAAATAGGTGCATCCAAGGCCTTGGTGAGGATGTCAGCTATTTGTTCTTTTGTATTGACTGGAAAAAGTTTGATAAGTCCTGATTTGACCTTGTCTCTCACAACATGGAAGTCAATTTCAATGTGTTTTGTTCTTTCATGAAAGACTGTATTATGAGCAATGTGCATTGTACTGGCATTGTCACAAAATAGCACAACAGGTAACTAAACAGGAACCTGCAAATCTTGGAGTAAATAAATCCGCCACTGAATTTCACAAATGCATGTGCCATAGCCCTGTATTCAGCCTCAGATGAGCTTCTAGCTATAGTTGTTTGTTTCTTGGCCTTCCAAGAGATTGGAGCATCTCCTAGAAGCATCATATATCCTAATACTGATCTTCTTGTTTCAGGACAACTAGCCCAATCACTGCCTGTAAAGCCTTTGAGTACAAGGTTGGTGTGTGCTGGGAATAGGATTCCTTGTCCAGGATTAGTCTTCAAATAACTCAGCAGTCTGTAAGATGTTTTCATATGACTTTCAGTAGGAGTGTCTAGAAATTGACTTAGTTGTTGTACTATAAAAACAATATCTGGTTTGGTAAAAGAGAGGTAAATCAATTCACCCACTAGTGATCTGTATGCAGTGTTGTCTTCTAGAAATGGTGAAGGTTGGCTCCCAAAAATTCATATTCTTCAAGGAGGTTAAGGGTGTATTTTATTTGTGAAATAGATATGCCTTTTGGACATCTAGCAGCCTCAATGCCTACGAAATATCTCTATTTTCCAAGATCTTTGATTGTGAACTTCTTATGTAGAGCATCCTTTACTAGCTGAATCAACTCTTCACTTGGCCTTGTTGCTATGATGTCATCTACATAGACCAACAAAGCAATAAAGAACTGTCCTGACCATTTTGTAAATAAACTGTGGTCATTTTTGGATTGAATGAATCCTTGAGCCTCCAAAGATTCAGTCAACTTGCAATTCCATTGTCTGCTGGCTTGCTTGAGGCCATACAATGACTTGGTAAGTCTGCAAACTTGATTTGGTTTAGTTGCTGCTCAACCTGGAGGTAACTGCATGTATACTTCTTCATGCAAGTCTCCATTTAAAAAGGCAGTGTTAACATCCATTTGACGTAGATGACAATTATTGGCTGCTGCTGCTGCAAGTAAAGCTCTGACTTTAGTAATTTTGACAACAGGTGAGAAAGTTTCTTGATAATCAATCCCATATGTTTGAGTGTAGCCTTTTGGTACTAGTCTAGCTTTATATCTCTCTACTGAACCATCAGGGTTGTATTTCATTCTGTATACCCATTTGCACCCAATGGGTTTCTTGCCTGGGGGCAGATCAACAATCTCCCATGTGTGAGTCTTTTGTAAAGCTTCAATTTCTTTGTTCATTGCCTCATTCCATTCATCATGCTTGATAGCTTGATTGTAGGTCTTAGGATCTTTAACAACATCAATGGCATTAATGAATCTGGCATAGTCTACTGAGAGGTTATCCAGACTCATGACTGCACTCAGCATATGTGGAGTCTGCTGAACATTATGAGCACCCCCTTGATAAAAGGTTGGTGATTTTCTTATTCTCGTGGACCTTCTTAGTTGTGTGGGTTCAGGTGCCTGATTAACTGGTGCATGCCTTTTAGTGGATGTTTTAGCTACTGCTGATCCCATTGCTTGTTGTCTACCGATTCATTCAGCAGGTCATCAAAATTGTCCATTACTGGCAAAGGAATAGGCATGTCAGCAAGATATCTAGGCTTTGCCAACACCTGTTGAAAAAGAGGAAAATAAGTTTCATGGGATTGAGTGTTTCTAGCAACAAAGATATCTTTGTTGGTAATATCTAAGAGAATAGCACCCTTGGATGTATTTGAATTCCAAAGATAGACACAAGGCCTACATCTTAAGTCAAATTTGGTCCTATATTGGTGATGTGTGCATGAAAAAACTAAGCAACCAAAAAATTTAAATATAGAATAGTCTGGTTTGGTACCATAAAGAACTTCATGTGGAGTGTTTTCCTTCAGCAGTGGTGTAGGTGTGGCATTAATTAACTTTATAGTATATAAAAGACAAAACCCCAATATTCAATTGGTAGATTACTCTGGAACCTCAAACCTCTTGCAACATTCAGCAGATGCTGATGTTTTCTTTCAACAATACCATTTTGCTCAAGTGTACTTACACATGATGTCTGATTTATGATATCCTACTGAGCATAAAAGTCAGTATGTTGAAATTCTACACCATTGTCAGATCTAATTACTTTAATAATTTTATGAAACTGAGTAGAAACAAATTTAACAAAAGTTATCAGAACTTTAAGATTTATGCCTCATAAGAAAAATCCAAGTAAATCTAGAAAAATCATCTACAACAGTAAGAAAATATTGTTGTTCATTCACAATATGTTGTCTCAAACGACCCTAAATATCCATATGAACAAGGTCGAAAGCAGCATTTACAGCAGTAGTACAAGGAAAATGATTTTTCTTTAGTTTAGCCATAGGACAGACATAACAAAGATCATGATTACAAAATTTGACATCAGCAGACTGTGAACTAATGACTTGCAGTCACTTATCTGGCAAGTGCCCAAGTCTTTAGTGCCATAAAAGTGCATCATCTAATCTATCTGATAAAGTGTGATTTTCTACAACATTGGTAATAGAAAGTCTTATTTGTTCATCCATGACATAAAGTTCTCCCTGTAACTCAGCTGAACCAATCATTTTCTTGTTCATGTCTTGCAAAATACACTTGTTAGTAGAAAAAACACCTACACCTTTTGTATGATCAATAAAAGAGGGTAGGGATAAAAGGTTATACTTAAAACCAGGAATGCAAAACACACAATGTAGGACTAGTTGAGTGTGGATCCTCACTTGTCCTATATGTGTGACAGAGACATTATTTCCATTATGTAATCCCATCTTTATACCACATGAAGGTTTGGGATTGCTGAACAGATCAAATGATCCTACAATGTGATCCGTGGCACTAGAGTCCGTGATCCATTGTATTGATCTTACTAAATTTATGTCACCTGTTCCTATAGCAGGTGAGTAATGTGTGAAAATATCAGCAGGTTGGCCAACAGCAAATCCTGCATGTCAAGGAGGATCATTCAGCATAGCCATCTGCTGGATATACAGAAACCCGAATCTGGATCCGATTCATAATTGGATCGTCAGATCTGATTCATAGCACATGATCATATACAGCGGAAGCTATGAATAAATTCATATGTGATTTTACCACGATATGATTCGCATGATTAATAAATAACTACAAGAAATTTAGTAGATTACCCAAACCGGAGAGAGATGAGAAATCGAAAAAAGGGAGAAGCCGTGATCTTCCGGATTGTATCTCCTAGCGATGACTGGTGGACGTCGATCCTCATCGTAGAACACCCTCGAATATGCTTAATGACTAGGGCAAGAAACTAAATTTTCTTCATTTTTAATTGTAAAGTGGTGCCAATCTTGAATGTGAATTGTGTTAGGAGGAACTCTCTTTATATAGGAAAATAACTAGTCAAGAGAGAGTTATCATTTTCACACAACAATTACCTATTCCCATAAAGAAAAGTGAAGAGAGTTTAAGAAAGTAATAATACTTGAGTAAACTCAACTTGTTTATTCATGATAAAATAATGAGTATAAATAGATACAAGCATGAATGTGAAAGGTCCTAGTAGAGTAATAAGTGCTATGGGCGGCTAGATACATAATAGGACAAAATAGAGTTACTTTATGACATATTAATTGTTTATAAAATACAATTAATATGTCATGTTACAAATAATGTATACAAGAAGTGTTACACGAAATAATAAGGTAATATTTCCACACCCCTCCTCAAACCGGGTTGTATATGTCTATATAGCCAAGTTTGCTACTCAGTCTGCTGAAGAGAAGTGGTGGAATGGCCTTTGTGAGAATATCAGCATTCTGGTCTGCTGAGGGAACATAATGAAGTTGAATGATCTGGGCATCAATCTTCTCTTTAAGGAAATGTCTGTCAATGTCCACATGTTTTGTCTTATCATGATGAACAGGATCCTCTGCCATACATAATGCTGAATTTTTGTCACAGCAGAGTATGATAGGTTGCTAAAGAGGTTGCTGAAGGCCAGTAAGGACTCTTTTCAGCCTTAGTGCTTCACAAATGCCCAAAATAAATGCCCTGAGTTCAGTTTCAGCACTGCTTCTAGATACAGTAGGCTGTTTCTTTCTTCTCCAAGTGACAAGATTACCACATACATATGAACAATAGCCTGTGGTAGATCTTCTGTCTATGTAGCAACCAGTCCAGTCAGCATCATTGTAGACCTTAACTGATCTCTCAGTAGACTTAGTGAAATGTAAGCCTTGGCCAGGAGTTGACTTCAAGTATCTCAGTATTGTGTAGACAACATCCCAATGTTGCTTAATAGGGCAATGCATGAACTGACTGACAAGGCTAACTCCATATGCAATATCAGGTCGTGTATGAGAGAGGTAAATGAGTTTCCCTATAAGTCTCTGATATTGTTCTTTTCTTACAGCAATAGTACCATGCACTAGTGGATTACTGGGGTCCACTGGAGAGATAGCTGGTTTCCATCCTAGCATGCCATTTTCCTTCAGCAGGTCCAGCACATACTTCCTTTGTGAGACTGAGATACCCTGGTTGTTTCTTGCTATTTCCATGCCAAGGAAGTACTTGAGGTAGCCCAAATCTTTAACTTGAAACACTTTTTCCAGTAGGGTCTTCAATTTTTGGATCTCAGCAGGGTCATCACCAGTAAGGATGATATCATCTACATAGACAATAATGATGGATCTTCTTTTGTTGGTTGATTTGATAAACATGGTGTGATCTGAGTTGCACTGATGATATCCAGCAGCTTTAACCACAGTAGTAAGTTTGCAAACCATGCTCTTAGGGATTGCTTTAGGCCATATAGAGATTTCCTTAGTTTGTAAACTTTCCCTTGAGTGTGAGTGTTGGTAAAACCAGGAGGTACAGTCATATAGACTTCCTCAGTGAAGTCACCATTTAGGAAAGCATTCTTGATGTCCAATTGGTGGAGTGGCCAGTCAAGTTGAACATCAAGGGAGATCAGCACCCTGGCTGTGTTTAGCTTCGCCACAGGTGCAAATGTCTCTTTGTAGTCAAGTCCATATGTTTGAGTGAAGCCCCTTGCAACCAGTCTAGCTTTGTACTTGTCAATAGTCCCATCAGCATTGAAGAGAGTTTGAGAAAGTAATAATACTTGAGTAAACTCAACTTGTTTATTCATGATAAAAGAATGAGTATAAATAGATACAAGCATGAATGTGAAAGGTCCTAGTAGAGTAATAAGTGCTATGAGCGGCTAGATACTCCTATGGGCGGCTATAACATAATAGGACAAAATAGAGTTACTTTATGACATATTAATTGTTTATACAATACAATTAATATGTCATGTTACAAATAATATGTACAAGAAGGTTACACGAAATAATAAGGTAATATTTCCACGAAAAGATATTTGCCAAAAGATAAGAGATAATTCCCAAAAAATCAATCTCTTATTTTTCCAATAATTATCCACCAAATAGATAATTAATTAATTACACATGTGACATAATCTAGGAAAATTTCTTTTCCCAACATTATCCACAAAAGTGGCACCATTATGTCATTAATTTTTAATAGAAAATGTCTGTTCTATTTTACATATTATTTACAAAATAAATAATATTGCATATTCATTAAATAGATGAACTATTTAATTTAATCTCGAGGTTCCGTAAAACGAGAAAACACTCGCATGTTAGGAGCCAACCCGGGGACAATGGACCTATAACCAGTAGCTACAATAAAATGAATTAAATATTCATCGAACATAATATTTCTACTCAACTCATTAATTCGAGAATTACGCCACCATAAATCCAAAACTGAACTCTATCGATTATAGATATAACTTATTCTAAAAACGTAGAGTCGAGTCGATAAGTGTCCATTGATATAATCATTACATATAAACTAGCCCTCCATAGACTATCCGTAATGAAGCAGTATTATTTCCGTAAACCCTCTTCAATACAACTTATCCTTATTTACCATTAACCCACTAGTGATCAATTAGTTCATAACCAATACGAACTCCGCGGATCGATCAGTTTCTAGGATTAACAAATAAGGGGATTGTCTTTCTACTTCCCGCATGAAGGAATGGATTCCATATCTGTGAGACACATACTTCTCACTCATTCCAGAATAGTGCCAACGTGAAGCAAGTTGAGAACTGAGTTGGGAATGATAGAAATTGACTAAGTTTTAAGGAGCAGCTAACTGGAGTAATCCACTAAGTAACTTCACCAGCTGACTAGACCTTTGCCATTACGGGTGAGCTCTTTTTGCAAGTAAGGCACTGGTACACAGTGAAGTTAACTACACTGATTGTTAGGACCGGTTTTATACAGTAGGTCAGTAAAGGAGTCACTAAACCGGCATAGTGATCAGCCAAGTAACTTCACCAATATACATCTTAGAGAATAAAGCAAAGCAAAGTGTGAACTAAAACAGTTTATACACATGGAAAATCAAGGGAGTTATGGAGGATTATTCAGTGGAAGATTACACACGTGGAGATCAATTTATAATCGTGGAGGTAACTATTTGTTTAGAATTAAAATGCCTCGATTCCCGGGATTTATCATTACTTACCTCAATCCACTCCCCCACTACACTCAAATACCATAATTTATATGCATAAAATCATGCCATTACGTCACAAAATCCTTCCATATTCAACCACGTTCACACTACCTCAAATCATCTTATATAAACCACACTTAGAAAATTTCCAGAATTCTTTACACTCCTTTGCAATTCATAAATCCTATTTTCTCTGAACAATCAAATATTTTTCTAAAATCTCGAACTTTTTCAAAGCAATGGCATCATCCTCTTCAATCTCTGCCACAGAAAAATACTACGTTAAATCGATCATTACTGGATCATTTTTAGGCCGGAACACTATCTACCCTTTTGTGAAAATGATGCACAAGCCCAAAGATTAGTTGATGGATGCATCAATCTGGGACTTATGACCTTTTCAAACCCTCCAATCCAAGGCATATGCTACGAAACCTTAATTGCATTTTGGAAAAATGCAAAGTTTTTTGCCCAACATGAAGAAAAGTGATCCAAATTGCATTAAGAGTACAATCTTTAGAAAGGAAGTGGTTATCACCCCTGGTCTCCTCAACAGATTCCTAAATCTTCCCAGAACGGGTCCGGTCGATGTGAAAAACATACAGATCGGCATCAATGCATTTGGATTGAAATAGCGAAGAACCCCAGCAGGAATAGAAAAAAAATACAATCTCCCTAGATCTGCACTCAAACGTCCTTTTGCTGAGTTTGAACAAGTAATCACCAGAAACATTGAAGGAATAAAGGGGTCGATGGAGAACTTGACTGAGCTATGGGTCAAATTTATGGCGATTATCTATCAAGGTATCCCCTTTGACTGGTCACAGTTTGTTTTCAATAGGTTGAAAGGTCAAATCCAGAAGGAAATTGATCTACAAATCATGGCACCAAGCAAGAACCTGTAGAAGAAAGGAGACTTCTGGGAGAGGAAATCTTATGGGATTCCCCTTCAACACCTGTTTGATAAATTGAAGGTGAAACCTATCTATCTGCATCCTCTTCACAAGGCCAAGGTGATGTTTACCTATGTAAAGGCATCCCAGAAACCCAAACCCACTACTGGACGCAAAAGCAAAGAGCCTAAAAGTAGTAGATCAGGAGTGGGGAGAAGAACCAGATATCACAAGGCACAAGATGACACCCCTGTGATCAGAGCCAGCAACCAGGATAACCCCGTGGTGATTAGTGATGATACAACAATTGAGGAAGAGAAACAAGAGGAAGTCACCTATCTAGAAGAAGGTGAAGAAGGATACCGTCTTACATCATCTGATGACGAATAGATTGAAGGTGAGGAAGTTGATACTGAAAGTGAGGAGGATAAAAGTGCAGAAGAGCAACAGGAAGGCGATCATCTTTAAGATGATCAGGAAAAGATGGGTCTTTCTGATGATGACCTGACAATTCAAGAGGTAATTCATAGAAGCCTCAGAAAAATTGACCAACAGCCGAGTGAGCCAGCTGATCAAACTCACTCTTCTGAACTTGCCAACACCCCCAGCATTGATCAAGGGGGAACAAAAGCAGATAGAGTTAAGTCTCCAGCACATGGAGAACAAAATTAACCCTCATAGGGCCAGGAAATAGCAAGCAACTTTCAGCAATCTCTCCATGATCATTAGATTACTGAAGAAGAAAATGAACAGGAAGAGGAAGAGAAAGAGGAAGAAGAGATGAATGATGCATCTGCCCAAGCAGAAGATGATGAAGAAGAAGCTGATGCATCTGCACCAGAAGTAGCAGATCCAGAGAGAATCTTCAATCTGGATATTCAACCCCAAATTGTAGACATGGAGAGGCAATACCAAAGCAGGCAAAATCAAAACTGCCTTAAGGAGTGATGTAACCTCCTTATATCACAAAATTAAGGCCATCATCAGTCACATTAAGATTTAAGATGAGGTGATGGAGAGACAAGGCAACTTACTTTGCAACCTACAACATCTCATCCCCTATCATGTCCAAACAAATCTTGAGTTTCTTGCTGACAATATTGATGGAAATCTCAAACTGTTGGAAATAAAATTGATGTTTTGATGATGATTCATCGCTTAATCAGTTATTATTCTAAACCCCATTGATGAAGTGTCATAACTAGTTGTTATAGTGCAAGGCAAAAAGATGTCTAGATATCAATGTATAGGATTTAACAAAGTCTGATATTTGTATAGGTTAAATCAGACTAGCACTGTAATAGTTCTAGGTTTTGTGCTGAGAAAACTAGAAAACTAAGATAACTAGGAAACTGAGTTTACAAAGGAACTGAAGAAGATAAGTTCGCTGAGGGACACAGACTCAGTTGGCTTATCTATGAAGACTGAAGAACTGAGGGTCACAGACTCAGTTATTGAAGATTGAAGAACCGAGGGTTCAAACTCAGTTATGTAGATTAAGTCGAGACTGTAAAGTTAGATTTCAGGCCAGATTGTGTTGACCTGAACAGACTTTATAGATCTTGTATGAAGGCTTAAGAATCATAAGGACAATGAATTCTTAAAAGATAATTCGTTATGGTGTACTCTGATTAAGGCAATTGTACTAATATTTGAAGAAGAGTAAAATCTCAGTTAATGCTCCAAGTCAGTCAAGAAACTGGCAAGTGATAAACTCAGCATAAAACTGATAAGGAAACTCAGTTTTATGTGGCAGTCATTCAATAAACTGATTGTACAGTCGAACGTTATAAAGGAAGCAATTTTATTGGATGAACTACTGACAAATCAGAACGGTCACAAAATATAGCCGTTACAGGATTCAAGCAGGATGAACGTTGAATGAACCCCTATAAATAGACTACCTCTACAACATCAAAAAGAGGGTGTGGTGAGAAAGAGCAAGAGGAATTATAAAGAATCTATTTAGTCAAGAAAGATCTAATTAAGGGAGAAAGCCATTTTCAGAAAGAACTCCTACTAAGTACTTAATTGCAAGATCAAGAAATTCTTCAAGTGTCCAAGCACATTCAAGCAAAATCAAGTTCTATCATTTGAAGAAACACAGAGCCGTGCATAATTTATTTATCCAGAAGAAAAGCTCTAATCACAAGTGAATCATAGTTATTGATTCAGATCTCAACTTTGATTTCATCAAAGGTTTAGACTGTGAAATACCAAGAAGGTGTGAAGGACAGTTGAGTGCAGTCAGGAAGACTGTGATTGTGATGAGCTGGTGAAGAGGCAATCCTACCCTCCAAGGACCAGTGTTTCAAACAGTTGGAGAGCAGCAATCCCACCTGTTCTACAAGTGTTTAGATAGTGAAGCTAGGGATTAGTCAAGGACTATCAGTTTAGGACTCTTTGTAATCGGGCCATCTCAAAGAAGTTCTAGTGGAATTTTCCTCCGCATCACAGGGGAAGAGAGGACGTACAGGATTACACCACCTGGAACCTCTATAACTCTTGTTTATTTACTTTACGCATTCATTTACTTTATTATAGTTACATGTATCTGGTTTTCACTCTGGAACTAAGTAAACTAGTTGTTAAAGGATAATTTATATCCGCTGCCAGTTAACAATACTAAATATAAGTCAGTATTGACTTATACTCAGTTGAGTTAGCTGAACTCCGCACAAGTTAAAGGACAGGAACAAAACTGAGTTGGGCATCAGTTTGAGTTTGGCAAAAATTCAGTTCCTGGGGCTTTTTTCAGTTTTGGGAAAGTTTTTGGTGACAAGTTTATTCACCCTCCCCCCTCTAAACTTGTGTTAGCATTTCCAAGGGACCAACAATTGGTATCGGAGTGGTTCCTTCTTCTTGGAGGAGATTCACTACTTTGTAAGATAACTGGCCATCAGTTATATCCGATACCAACAATTGGTATCGGAGGAAGTTCTTCCTTCTGGAGGAGATCCGAGTTGTTACTGCTTAAGTTATATACCAGTTGTTGACAATCCTTACTGTACTTCATTTCAATGGATACATCTAGAATTAGAAATTGGCTAAATAAACCCCTGACTGACTACTTGCAGAATGTTGTCTATGATTTCCACGATCAAGTATTTGAAAGATTCAGTACTAAAAGCTCTCACACAAATCCAGAACCTCATTTCAGTTATGATGAAGAGATTGAGCTTAATGCGAAATATGATGATGAATCCAGAGGATTTCCTCCCTAACCGATCTTTCAGAAGCAGCAGAAAGAGAGTTACTTCGAGTAGCTAATTATATAGAAGAAAAACTAACCAAGGATCCATCCAGTGCAAATGCCAAAGATATTGATGAGACTCTACCTACAAGTCATGAAGGTGAAAGTGATGAAGAAATCATACTGCTAGGAACTACACAGGCAAATGTTACTGACAAAGGAAAACAAGTTCGAATTGATGATGATTCCTCGACAGAAGATCTACTTATCAAAATTCAGGAGGTAATTGCATCTACATCCAGCACTCACACTACAATGAACAATCAAAGAAATGATGATTTCAATAAAACCTTGGACATACTCATAAGGGAATTAGAGGTAACTCAAAAGAATTATGAGAATGTCAAAAAGGAGAAAAAGTTAATGAAAACTGAAATTTCGAGATTGAATGCTGAAATCGATCTAATCAAGACTAATAATGGAACCAAGATAATTCGACCAACTGATGAACTAGCAAAAGTTATAAGCATCAAAGAATCATCAGTTGATCCAATTTCCAGAGTTCAATTCAAACCAGGAAAACCATTTGGAGATAGATCTGGTTTAGGGTTTGATAATCAGTATAATTCTAAGTTCAGACCAAGATCAGTTGCAATAAAATTTGTAACTACACAACAGTCAAGAACTCAGAAGACTGATAAAATTATTAGAACTGACAGAAACTCAGCACAGCCAAACACACAAGCTGATAAAACTGAAAAATCTGTTGGTAAAACTCACCAAGGCAACAGATTTTACAGGAAGACTCAGAAGGCTGAAAACAGTAAAACTGATCCAAGATCAGAAAGAAAAATCTTCAAGTCATATCCATCTAAGAATGTAGATCATTCATGGAATAATAGACTCAGAGGGAAATGAAGACTATTTCCCACTGATGAAGATTTGAATGAACCATCACATCAGTTTCACAAACTGAACAAAACTAAAGCTGTTAAGACAAAACAGGAAAAGTGTGTGAAAACTGATTTTACTCAGTCAAAATATCAAGAGAGGTATAAAGTTAAAAATAAAGCTGTATCATCTAAAGCTAATCGGTTAGGACCCAAACAGATATGGGTACCAAAAATTTCTTATTTTGTTTTGCAGGAGAAATATCGCTAGCTGAGAACTAAGGAGTTTAATTCACAAAACTGAGTTGTACTTGCAACTGAGTTTTTAAATTCAGTACAAGGACAAAACTGAGTGCATACAGCTGTTGATACACCGTACCTACTCTATTTACTATTCTCTAGCTACAGCTATCAAGAAAAGATGTGGTCCTTCTAAATCTAAACCGTTCATATTTTCCACTCATCCACCTTTTTCGCAATCTCAAAATATTTATGACAAGGCGTTTTAAGTCCCACTCAATTCTTAACTACCATTTCTACAAATTATAAATACTCAGAATTTTTGTTTATAATTCTTTACGTTTAAATTTTGAATCCACTCTCTGAATCCCAAATTTTCAAAACTCTCATCCAAATCCAGAAAAATGACTTTCACTATTGTTGAACCCAGAATGATCGTATCTCTTGACCAGTATACTGCAAAGTATATTGATCAAACTCTAGTCAATTCAATTGCAACAAAAATCCGGAAAATTAAAGGTTTGGATGTTGTTTTCAACATCGATCTGAAAAGTGTATGTTTAGAAAGCATTGGAGACTTCTATCAATTTGGTAGAACAACTATAGAAGGAGAAGACACACAAACCTATATCACTACTGTCAATGATAACGAGATCAAAGTCACCGAAGATCTAATTGCAGAAATCTTTGGATTTGACAAATCCGGAGGATCAACAGCCATCAAGCAGACCAAGGAACAAAAGGAGAAGCTATGGAAAGATATAGCGATTAATGGAGAATCTGCTGTCTCACAAACTGGGAGCACAAGCTTACTCAAGCCAGAATTTAATTTTCTCTCAAAGATGTTAGCAAATTGCATAATTGGAAATGCAGGAAACTTTAACAATCTATCTGGAGCTAAATTAGATTTGCTATATGTGATTTGGTTTGAAGAAAGTTTCAATTGGCCTAGGTATCTGTTTGATCAATTGACAGCTCAATCAATTGACTTACCCAAGAAGAAAACTGATGTCAAAAGGGTCGATTTTATCACAAAAGACTCTTGCATTAGTAGTCCAAAGAATACTAGACCATTTTGGAGTTGCAAAGAGAAAAGAAACGCCAGTTGCTGATGGGAAGATTTTTGTTAAGGAAGAAAAAGGTGGGAAAAGAAAAGCCGAGAAATCTGTGATTGAACCTAAAAAGAAGAAAAGTAGGAAATCGAAGAAACCTGCAACTGCATATGAAGTTTTGGAACAGATTGAAGATCTAAGGAAGAGAAGAAAACAGTTGGAAGATACAGAAAAAGGCATAACTGATCAAGTTATATAGAAATCAATAGAAGTGTCACCAACACAAGAAGCAAGAACTGAAGTTGCTGACGGATCAACATCCGTTGTAAGAACAGAAACTACTTTCACCGAGCCTATTCTAGTCTTGATAACTAAAGTTTCACCAATTGAAGAACCAGCTACGCAGTCACAGGAAAAAGAAGTGACGAGGGAAACTGAAGTTGTCAACAAAGAACAAGTTGTTGAAACTGTCATACAAAAGGAAGCTGAAACTCAAAGGGAACAGACCCTGAGAACTGAGCATGTTGATGAAGAATCTGACAGTGATGAAAGACTGATTGACAAAACAACACTGAATATGCTCATGCTGCTTTCTAGATCCAAGTCCACCTCTCAAGAATCTACCCCCAGATTAGAACACGAGGAAATAGTTAAAGAATCTTCAATTCCTCACTCTGCGGAAAATGAGGCTGAAGCAGAAAAAGAATCAACCAAGGTTATTCATTTGGAGGAGCAAGCCAATGAAGATGAACCCACTGAGCATACAATGGATGAAGTTCCTGTTGCTGATTTGGAACTTGAACCTACTGGAAAACAAGTTGCTGAAGAACTTGTAATTGAGAAAGTTATAGAAACTGAGCCGACGATCTCTGTTTCAGTCATTGAAAAAGTGACATTAGTCGTCCCAGACACTGCTGAGAGAGGAATCAGCAGAACCTATCTTATGGAAACTGATGATGTTTTAAGAACTGATCCCATGCAAGTTGAAGATTCAATCAAAAGAGAATCCGAAGAAACTCTCACACCAATTAAATCCACAACTGATCTGGTGAACTATTGACAGCTGACTATGAGCGATTGCGCAGCTATCAAACTTGGAAATTTAGTTCCATTGCCAATCAAAGAACTCAGCAGGCAGAAATGGAAATTACTGAGAAATGGGTATTTGATTTATACAACATCACAAATCTATCAGAAATAATCAATACCGATGAATTATTAAATCAAGGGTATGCGTTGATTAGAAACAGTTATTGGAAGGAAGCCACAGCTGGTGGAAGCTCGAAAAGGAACGATGATGATGATGATGATTTTCAGGAAGATCCTAACTTACAAAAAGGGATTCTTGCCTCTCTACAAGAAAAGGAAACTGCAACAGAACATAACACTGATGATGATTCTAGTAGTTCTGGTGAAAGCAGTGGAAGTTCAAGTTATGATAGTGTATCTGAAACACAGCAAGACAAAGAACAAGAAGGAGGTTACCAATCTCCCACTGACAAGTCTACACTTGAAATAGCAAGAACTGCGGCAAACATGCCTGAAGAAGAGTCAGATGATGAATTCAATGTACATCTGTCACCTGCAAAAGTCATTGACTCATCAAGCTTGGAAGAAGCCAAGAAATAATCTGAAGAGAGAAGACAATCGGCTGAATACAGAGAAAAACTGAAGCAAGTTGTTCTCTCACCTCTAAAACAAGCCAAACCAACTGAGGCTGAGACAAACAAAGGAAAAGAATAACAAGCAGGAAGTTCAAAAAGTTTACCCACTCAGGTTGATCTCATTAAGTTTTATCATAATGAGATAATCAGAATTCAGAAAGATGATAACAGCTTATTTGGAAAGCTTCTACATACCTTAGAAGCCAATAAAAATGAAAGAAGCAATCTTGAAAAGAAAATGGATGTCGTCAAGGATAACTGTCAAAACACCCTGCTTGAGCTTCGGAAAACAACCATCAAGTATGATGCTAGAAGAGATGAAACTCAAGATAGATGGGAAAATTATTCTTAACAATCTGGCAGATAGAATGATCTTAATGGAACAAGGTATGAAGGACTCAGTTGTGGCTCAAACAATTTTGGCATCAACTCAACAAACCTTGAACGCTTACATCAAGAGCTAGATTCATAAAGATGATGTCAATAAGGGGGAAAGTTTGGATATCTTAAAAGTCCATGCAGCTGAGATGCCACAAGTCCTTACAAATGTTGATGATAAATTAAATGAAATGAATAAAGCAAGAGGATATTTCAATGATGAAGAAATGAAACTGATTGTTAAATACTCAGAGCCTACTGCCAAAAGAGGTAGTTTGGATTCTCGTCTATACAGTTTATTCAGAAACTTACCAGAAAGGGAAGGAGTATCAAAAGAAGAATCTCTAGAATCGTTCCTACACATGCAGAAGGTGCTCATGCACTATTGGAATAAACTGAAGAAGTG
Source organism: Gentiana dahurica var. dahurica (assembly GCA_024500145.1). Taxonomy (NCBI): domain Eukaryota; kingdom Viridiplantae; phylum Streptophyta; class Magnoliopsida; order Gentianales; family Gentianaceae; genus Gentiana; species Gentiana dahurica. The sequence continues at coordinate 69,811,726 of CM044896.1, forward strand.
GGAAGCAGATGGTACTATAGATAGAGAATCAAAGAAAATTGAAAAGGCTGAACCTGAATTTGTTAAAAATCTACTGATAACAGCCACCAATGAAAGATTGAGGGCAACTGTCTTCACTTTTGCAGTTCTTTTCAAAAACAAATTTTGCAAGAAGAACAATCTGTCTGAATCATGGAACATTTGGGCAAGCATCCATAGAATTGAAAGCTCAGCTAAAGATGATGCTATGAGATCTATTGCAGAAAACTATGATAATCAATCTTCTCAATCTTCCAAGTAAAAAGAAACTATCTTGTAGTTCTTTTTATCATGTTGTATTTTATTACTCTATCTTGTAACTCAGTTATCAAATAAACTCTCAGTTTCTTTGTTCATTGCGTTATTTACTGTATTTTGTTTTATCTTTTTGCATTGCTTTTAAGGAGGGTATTGACATCATCAAAAAAGGGGAAATTGTGGGAAATAAAATTTATGTTTTGATGATGATTCATCGCTTAATCAGTTATTATTCTAAACCCCATTGATGAAGTGTCATAACTAGCTGTTATAGTGCAAGGCAAAAAGATGTCTAGATATCAATGTATAGGATTTAACAGAGTCTGATATTTGTATAGGTTAAATCAGACTAGCACTGTAATAGTTCTAGGTTTTGAGTTGAGAAAACTAGAAAACTGAGATAACTAGGAAACTGAGTTTACAAAGGGACTGAAGAAGATAAGTTCGCTGAGGGACACAGACTCAGTTGGCTTATCTATGAAGACGGAAGAACTGAGGGTCACAGACTCAGTTATTGAAGATTGAAGAACTGAGGGTTCAAACTCAGTTATGAAGATTAAGTCGAGACTGTAAAGTTAGATTTCAGGCAAGATTGTGGTGACCTGAACTGACTTTATAGATCTTGTATGAAGACCTAAGATTCATAAGGACAATGAATTCTTAGAAGATAATTCGTTATGGTGTACTCTGATCAAGGCAATTATAATCAGATGAAAACTGGAGTACTTATATTTGAAGAAGAGTAAAATCTCAGTTAATGCTCCAAGTCAGTCAAGAAACTGACAAGTGATAAACTCAGCATAAAACTGATAAAGAAACTCAGTTTTATGTGGCAGTCATTCAATAAACTGATCGTACAGTCGAACGTTATAAAGGAAGCAATTTTATTGGATGAACTACTGACAAATATGAACGGTCACAAAATATAGCCGTTACAAGATTCAAGCAGGATGAACGTTGAATGAACCCCTATAAATAGACTACCTCTACAACATCAAAAAGAGGGTGTGGTGAGAAAGAGCAAGAGGAATTATAAAGAATCTATTTAGTCAAGAAAGATCTAATTAAAGGGGAAAGCCATTTTCAGAAAGAACTCCTGCTAAGTACTTAATTGCAAGATCAAGAAATTCTTCAAGTGTCCAAGCACATTCAAGCAAAATCAAGTTCTATCATTTGAAGAAACACAGAGCCGTGCATAATTTATTTATCCAGAAGAAAAGCTCTAATCACAAGTGAATCATAGTTATTGATTCAGATCTAAACTTTGATTTCATCAAAGGTTTAGACTACGAAATACCAAGAAGGTGTGAAGGACAGTTGAGTGCAGTCAGGAAGGCTATGATTGTGATGAGCTGGTGAAGAGGAAATCCTACCCTCCAAGGACCAGTGTTTCAAACAGTTGGAGAGCAGCAATCCCACCTGTTCTACAAGTGTTTAGATAGTGAAGCTAGAGATTGGTCAAGGACTATCAGTTTAGGACTCTTTGTAACTGGGCCATCTCAAAGAAGTTCTAGTGGAATTTTCCTCCGTATCACATGGGAAGAGGGGATGTACAGGATTACACCACCTGGAACCTCTATAACTCTTGTTTATTTATTTTACGCATTCATTTACTTTATTATAGTTACATGTATCTGGTTTTCACTCTGAAACTAAGTAAACTAGTTGTTAAAGGCTAATTTATATCGGCTGCCAGTTAACAAGACTAAATATAAGTCAGTATTGACTTATACTCAGTTGAGTTAGCTGAACTCCGCACAAGTTAAAGGACATGAACAAAACTGAGCTGGGCATCAGTTTGAGTTTGGCAAAAATTCAGTTCCTGTGGCTTTTTCAGTTTTGGGAAAGTTTTTGGTGACAAGGTTATTCACCCCCCCTCTAAACTTGTGTTAGCCTTTCCAAAGGACCAATACAAACCATTGGTGGATACTTTGAATGCTCACACACAACAAATTCACCATCTGGATGAGGTTATGGACTACTCTAGACAGAAACTCAACACCCTAATCAATGTCACTGGAGCAACAAACAAAATTCTGGAGCAAAGGTTTGGTCCTCTCCTAGACTCTGAGGAAGCCAACAAGATTCTTGAAGCAAGGTTTGGTGATTCCAAAAAGGAGGAAGGAAGCAGTGGGCATGAAGGCTCTAGTGGAAAGAAGGAAAGCCCAATAGACAAGGTCAAGGGCATCAAAGGCAAGGGCATCAGGTTTGAAGAAAAGAAGAAGTAGCCCTTGAATAAATCTTGTTAAATTAAATCTATGCCTTTGATTTGTTTTGAAAAAGATGCAATATCTTATTGCCCCTGAATGGATGAATAAAATTTCAGAACTTTTATTCTGTTATCATTATGGAAATTTGTATGCTTATGTTCAGGCTTATGAGGGTTTTGGCATCATAAAAAATGGGAAAATTGTTAGGAACATTTTATTATGTTTTATGATGGCCATACTAGCTATTATAGCAAGCCTGAAATAAGTTAGAATTCTCTGTATAAGACTTTACTTAGAGTCTGATTGTTGTATAAGTTGAGTCAGACAAGTATTGTACTTGTTGGTAGGATGGCAAAGTGAAACAGAAATCCGGCAGAGTGAAGCCAGCAAACTACCAGCCTAGAAGCATAAAGAGATTATGGTCTGACTTATAACCAATGAAGTCTATGATGACCTTGGATAAGTCTAAGTTATAATTTAAATGATGGAATACAATGTCAAATATGGTGTACACTGATCTCACCCTAATTAAAGATCAGTGAAGTACAAGAAGTACATAAAAGATCAAGGAAGATAACAATGCAGTGAACCAGCAGAGTAAACTGACTATTGGCTGAGTCAAGACAAAGCAGTGAAGGAAGATCTAAGCAGCCAAGTCTGAAGGATCACTCAACCATTCAAGGAACAGCCAAGTAAACTTTACTTATTCAGATTTTGTACTATGAAGATCAAGCATTAAATGCACAATCAATTGAGGATCAATCAAGGACGGATTTTCTGATAGACGATTGAGAAAGAGATCTGATCACTGAAATCAAGGAGAATATAATTAAGGGGGAATCAAGAATTAAATCAAGGAGTACTCTCCACATTAAATAGCCAATGGACATAAATTCAAATCAAGGATTATCAAGGCTTTAAATAGAAGGCATTGATAGATAGGAAAAATAACAATTGAATCGATAAGAAAGAAGTAGAAACTCTATCAATTTGAAAAGCTTTCTATCTGTACTTAAAGGAAACATCTCAAGATCAACTCAGAAAACAAAAGTCAAATTCCACATCAAGCACTGAGATTCATCACAAGTCTGTGAATCCAATTCACATCAACTAAAGCAATTGAATCAGAGGATTCAGAGAAGGAGTTCCAACCATTGTGATAGCTGTTGAAAGATTTGTTCTCAAGGAGCAGTGATAGAGACTGAGTCACTGATGCTTTTGAAGCCAAGGAGTGATAGTCTTGCAGATTGTGAAGCTTGTGTAGCCTAGGACAATCGTGCTATTGTATCTGTGGAAACAATTGTGAATTCCTCCAATCATCACAGGAGAAGAGTGGATTAAGGTATTACACCACCCTGAACCACTATAAACCTTTGCGTTTATTTACTTTCAGCAATTTACTTTACAACACTTTATTTCATCGCGTACTAAATCTGTGATTGCATAGTCTACTTTGAACCAACATTTAAAAAGAAGGGACTTATCCGCTGCCCAAAAGCTTTTAGACATAAGAAAAGTTTATGAAACTCCACTAAAGTCATTCACCCCCTCTCTGACTATAGTTTTACCCTTCTCTGGGACCAACAGTCGGTCTATCTTCTTCCACAAAGTGAAACACTCATTAGTCAGATGACTGTGATCCTTATGGTATTTGCACAATTTTATTTTATCGTGAGTATCAGGGTAACCTTTCATGGGCCTTGGTCTCTGAAAATGCTCTCGAATTTCAAACAGGATCTGTGACGACATGGCGTTAAGTGGGATGAAGTCGCTTTCAATAAACTTGAATGGTTTCTTTACCTCACGGTCTTGGTTAGAATCCTTACTGCTATCTTACCCACGATCCTCTATTTGTGAGGGGTTATCTGATTTTGATCTTCCTTTCTTGGAAGGAGATGGCACTTCACTCAGCGCGATCATCCTTGCTCTCTCCAAAATCTCCCTAAGGCCTGATTTAGGTGCATGTAGGTTGAACTTTGTTTTCATAAGACCCTTAGCTATTCCTGTTAAAAAATAAGTGATGCTGGCATCGTCTTGGATGTTTTTGGTCTGGTCGGAGACCTTGATGAACCGCTCATAATAGCCTCTTCCAGATTCGTTTTCTCCCATGCGAACCTCATAAAGATCCTTAATGGTTTTCTTCAGTCTGCTCGCCGACTCAAACTCTTTTACGAACTTTTTCGATAAATCCTCCAAACTTTCGACTGAACTTCGAGGAAGCCCGTGAAACCAGGATGCGGCACTATCTTGCATGCTGCCTACTAGGGCAATGCACCAGGCTGATATGTTTTTGGTCGCTAAAGTGATGCGATCTAGGAACGCTGTGAGCTAGTCATATGGACAAGTGTTCCCATTGAAGTAATTGTAACTGGGATAGCTAACCTTTTCCTTCTTTCGGTGGTTCTCTTGGTGAGTATATGTATTCCAAAGATCGGGGTCGCTTTTTCAGTGGGCCTTGACTTCTTCAGCTCGCGATTTCCTTTTTCATTATTTCTATTTGTTCACCGATGATGGGATCAACTCCTCGCCTGGGTAGAGATGGTTCAACTGCTCTCTCCGACCTGTGTCCCAAGTCCGCATGGTTTTGCGGTTCCTCCCATCAGGTTCTCTTTTCTTTTATGATCAAATGAGCATCTTTTTCGTTCGTTCCCTCTTGTCTCGGCGTTACATCTCTTTCCGGGGGGCGCAGACGGCTTATGACCGAACCTCTCTCTTTTTCGCCCAGCCTTTTCAATGCGGAGCTCTTTCCTTCATTTTTTTCTGGTTCTTTTTCACGGTCGTATCGGGCTGAAGTCTGCATGACCTCAGGCTCCTTTTGGTGGCCCTGTCGGTCTGACGAATGGACGCTCTCCTCGATTTTGATTCTTTGAGGCTGACACTGCTGACTCCTATCTAGTGCACTTGTGTTGAGCTCACTTCTTGATGGGATCGCTTCCCGGACCGGTAAGGGTTCTCGGCCTAGTGCTACCATTCGAGAGTTGGTCAGATGCATTCTCTCTGTATTTTGGCATATTACCTCATTTCCATGACCTCAGGATCCTCTTGGAGTCTGGGTACCCTTTCTGGTATCATTTCTTGACTACGTGGCGGTCTATTTTCCTCGGTTACCATTTTTTCTTTGCGAGCCGTTTCTAAAGCTGCGGCCCCTTTGGATTTGGTCCTCTGGTTCAGGACATTTCTGGCATCATCGGTGGCTAAAGCCTATTGATGGGATCGGTCCCAATCTATGGTGGGGTTGTCATATCTTTCTCCCCCACCCTCGGTGTGACCGTGTGAGGCTGATTTTGTGCGGCCTATTTTGTTGGGGTGGGCGGGATCGACTGTGACTTTTTTCTACCTGCCATCGCCTTTTAATGCAAACTGGTTGTAGATAACGTTGTTATTTTCGTCGCCACCAACTCTCTGACAACCTGACCTTTTCTGACACCCTCAACTACCTTGTACTACTTTGACTTTCGGGCAGCTGGATGAAGATCTTTTGGATGGTGACAGTTCAAATGAGGTAGTGGCCAGAAATATGAATTTCAGGGGAAGAAGGTGATGATTCAAATGCAAAAACCCGAGAAATTGTATGATTTTTATTTCAAAAGTAGATGTATTATCAAGAAAACAACGTCGGCTCTTTATCACAATACGGTTTCAAGGAAATAAGAACTCAAAGTGATGTTTTTGGCTATTTTCTGGTTAGATGATGATGTTTAACCTTAAATTTACTGAGAGAGGTGATTTCTCAAATGCAAGCTCGGTATATCACAGGCATTCTAACACAAAGAGAAGCGTATAACCTCCAAGATTGCAAGAGCTTAACTAAAAACAAGAACTTGAGTGAAGAACGCTACGAGAGATGCGATTTCTCAAATGCTAACTCATGAGTGTCGTGCAAGCTTCGTTAACGTTACATCTTTTTAGACTTTCCTTTTTGGTGATATTGATTTTGAAACTTCCTTTTGAGCAAGAACGACTTGCGTTGGGCTTGAGAAGCGATGAAGATCTTCAACTCCGCCTTGAGTGAGTTTTTTGGTCGATCTCTACGCCTGAATCACCAAAAAGTTTGACACTTTCCCTGTAGAGGAGCCAGCTGATAATGCGTAAATTATCACGGTTCATTAGTGGCGGTTTCTGTAGTGAATATCTGGCCTATGTAATGAATATATATATATGGTGCTAGCTGGTGGTGCGCGGCTGTGAGATGGTGGTGAGTGGTGGAATATTGCAAGTAGAAAATAGAGAGGATATTTTGAAAGAGTTTGGTTCTCTTTATCAATTTGCATATATCTGTTTTTGTTACACAAGGCTTCTTTTTTATAGGAAGGAGGGAAAACTAGGGTTTAAGCAAAAGGCAAATAAATACCATATCGCCGCGCCGCATAGTCTGATCACCTTCCATTGTGTCGCATACTTTCTCCCTTGCCTCTAAGCCTCTTCCTCACTTATTCTCCTAAGGTCTTGTGAGGTCTCTGGTGGACCTATTTTTGGGTGGCAGATCGGCCCTCTGAGCTTCTAGTGACCTTAAAGGTTTGAAGGCTCTTGGCGGGGACCAGGATTCGGTGACCCCAACTTGAATGTCGCCGCGGACGCTATGTCCACGGGCCTCATTATCCAACCTGGTGGTTAGATAGGCTTTATCCGAGAACTCATATGTGGTGGAACTATTTATGCATATCAGCTTACAGCGATGCCGACTATAGTGGTTGTCATATTTACCGGAAGAGTACTAATGGTACTTGTCAATTACTTGGGGTCTCATCTCTTGGTTTTCTAAGAAGCAACCTAGTGTTTCCCTTAGAAATATTGAGCCTGAGTGCATAGCCTAGAGAAATCATTGTGCTCCACTCCTCTGGATCAAACAACAGTTAGCTGACTTCAGCATGTCTGTAGATTGTGTTCAAGTTTATTGTGATAGTACCAGTGCAATAGACCTTACACATAATCATGTTATTCACTCCCAAGCCAAACACATAGACATTCGATATCATTTTATACGTGATCACATGCAAAATGGTACGATATCTATTGATTTTGTGCCAACTGCGCATATGGTATCTGACATTTTCATGAAGCCTTTACCCCATGCCTCATTCGAAAAATTGCATAGTGACCTACATATGGTACCGTTAGGATTCATTTTGCTTAGTTTTCAAACTAAGGGGGAGAAGTATGTATGTATGGGGAGCTATAATCAAGGGTGAGCATAAAGGTATATTAAAAATTAATCAAATGGGCGAGATTTTGACTTATGAGCCCCAGTTGCACTTGAGTTTGATTAATTTACCTGTAATATGTGAATTTACTATACTACCCATGTTACTAACCTGCCATGAAATTAAAACTTCCATAATATGGCAAAATTGGTGTTTGTCTCATTTTTGCAGGTTGTGTATGGATTTTATATTAAATTATTTAATTAATAATATGATTTATAAAATTAATTTAATTTATTAGTTTTATAAATTAATTAATCAATTAAATTATATAATACAACTAATCCATTTTTCCAGTAGGGCCGGTCATATAACCAATATTCTTTAAGTTTGCCAAGCCTTTGCCCTCTGGTCCGTCATTTTTCAGCATTGCCCAATCTCTTCAAGCCCTTTTATCTGAGATCTGACCTTGACCCGAATCACCCCACCTTATAAACCCCTAAACCCGAAAACTGTTACCATATTCCATAAAAACTGAAATCCTAGCCATTTTTTGTGTCTTCTCTCTCTTTGTCAATGCAATCTGATCTCCTATATCACCTCTCTTCAATACTGCCGATTTTCTCCATAAATATCCTTCTCTTTCAATGTTGCCTCATGAAATCTGTTGTTCGTTTCCTCTATCATCCTTAACCGTTCATCCCACGTGACAATCAGATTTCAAAGCAATTCAGAGCAGTTCCTAGAGAGAGTTTTTTAAATCAAAGCAACCACGTGCTGTTTCCTATTTTAGAAGACTTCGATTATCGTTTTGATGCTAATTTGATGCTTGGAAATGTGGATTTCGCCGATTTTGTCTAATTTAGGGTATGACCCATCCGGAAAGCAAAGACTGAATTTGTACACCAATTCAGTGCTGATTCATTGGGAGTAGAAGTGTTTTCATTTTCAGAAATTTTTGGTGCTCCTTCTTGTGGCTCAACTTTATCAAACCGGTGAATCACTACCCGGTTTGCTCAAGTAAAATATCTTGACCCTTTAAGTGTATAGTTAGGGTATTGATTGAGGGTTTAGACCCTAGGAAGTGAAAGGTCAAGTCAAAGCTGAGGGTAGTGACCCAATGATGGCTAAAAAACTCAATTAAATCAGTGTTGGTTGGCATTAGGTAAGAATGAATTCTGTGAAATTGAACCAGGGCTCGGGTGCCTTACACCGGCCTATTAGAACATCATTTATAGAAATCAAATTAGTTTTATAGTGGCTGTGTGGCTAACCAAACCATATACATGGCTCACTGACCAGACATACTGTTACGAAATCACTAGTTTAACGCAGCGGAATTTAAAATTTTGATTTCCGTTTCCAAGATCGACTTCGTTTAATACAATAAACATGCTAAGTAGTTTGACGGTATATACCTTGGATAATCTATAAGATCGTTGATTTGACTGTCATGGAGAGTAGTACTGTGCACAAGTGGTCCACGCGTCTGGCCTCTATCGATAATCCACACAAACTCCTCGCCAGAATCCTCCTAGGATTGTTATCAGAAAAATCTGGATGCTAGAATGGCCTTTTTCCCTCCCTCTAACTCTCTATTGGAAACTCTCTATTTTTACTCAAGAACTATTAACTTTTGGAATTGTGATTTACAAAAGAGCTAGCCAACCTCTTTATTATAACGAAAGTGGCGTTACAATGATGCCCTAATCTGATTAGGAGAAGCTCCTATAAGATAGATGAAAGAGAAAAACACTTTTCCCAATAAAATAAGGAAAATCTCTTTAATTGATTTATCTCTTTTATTATAATATCTCATATTAAATAAAAACTAAATATTGCCAATATCTAATTTTGAATATATTTATCTTATTACCATAAATCTTTTTTTCCAAAATCAATTAATATCTAATATTAATATTATGGTAATCTTATTAATTAACTTGCACAATCCAAGTGTCTTATACACTAGTGACCCGTGCCCCAAATGCCAATTAATTGGCTTCCGGAATATTCTTTAATTAATATAATTTAATATCTTATATTTTATTTATTCATAATAAATAAATACCACCATATTAATTTACGACTATAACCTTTATAGTCTTGAGATAAACTTTCCTTATTTGGTTATCAACTATAACCGCATTTTAATCCGACTCCGTGTTCATATGTGTGTGACCCGATAGGCTTCCGAATATGTTGGTCGTAGACAGAAGGTGAAAATTACAAAAATGCCCTTCATACCTAACGATCATGGGATAGCGTCTAGTAACACACCGTGACTCCCAATCATTGGAAGAGTCAAATGCAATGACTACTACCTTTCATGTAAATTACAATCCTATCGCTGTAATAATATCCATACGATCGTATCTCGAGTGTCAGTAAATTAACGATCGTATCTTATAATCTGGATATCATGCTCTCTCGGAATAACACATTTACTCCCACTTTGCAAAGATTTTTTAGAGCTAGACATTCCTTATAAGAAGGCCATTTCGGATATTCATTCCCAATCATATGATACGCGATATCCGGACGACCAAACATTTATACTCCGCATGCTTCAATATCACACCCAATCACTACTGCATGATCGTCCCGTGGTTAGGGGAAATCTCAATAGTGTCAAAGCATGAAAATCCACACCATGATGCCATGAAGACGAATATAAGGAAGTGAATCTCGGATTCAATCCTTGAATATCATAGAAAATTCATTTTCTATTTTTGGATTCGTTGGAACGAACGTATTCATTCTCAATAGGATAATTTGTTTGTCTTATTGACGACGAATATAACATTCGTAGCACGAACCCAAGACTCAGACTTTTGTTGGATAAAGTCAGAACCACTAAGATATACTGAATAGGTATATGTAACACATCTTAAACAATACAAACACAAACGGTTTCCGTATTTTGATAAACACTTCTTCTTTCTATTAATTAGTGCATATTCCCTAACGACAAGATCTACAGACTGGCCTAAGGTGATTCCTATCTCCCAGCCAAAGAACCCTGTCTCAAAGCAACAATTCCTAAGTTTCCTTTCAATCAGGAAAGGGTAATAGATTTAAAGAAGTTACATAACTTGTTCATATCGACCTTCGGGGTCTTATGAGAGATACAAGCTAGTAGGAGCCTCTAAGTAGTGACATCTTAGTCTAACAACTATTCGAGACTCCGGTAAGTTTATCCAAAATATTTGGGGGAAATCTCTGATTTCACCAGAGATAGAGTATTCCATACTCAGAAATAGGTTATTGTATAGTCTTCGGGACTGATGCTCGGCCTGCCTCCCAGTGAAATGTTTTCACTAAGGGATACACCATAAATTTGCCTTATATAGTTATTGATGTGCTACGATACACTGTTGAACTCATTTAAGATATTGGTTGAAAAATAACGGTCTACGTTGTAATGAAAAACCAAGAAGTCTACCTAAAATATGCCTACGCATTTGTGGATACGGAGTGAATTCGGTTCACCCCACTTCCGTAAATAGAGGCATTTAGCACCGAGTGCTTGAAGGTAGGACTGGAAATTTTGCGTACATGTTCAGATCGTGAAATATCTTGATGCATTGAGTAAAGGTTGATTATAAAACTCATAAAATCAGAGAATGACGGTTATATTGTCAAAATCGGTTTGATAGAGTCTATAAATCATAGCTTTGGATCTTGAAGTGTTTGTACTCGAGATGTTACTAACTGATTTGTTCAGTCCACATCCAACACTGGCAGTTGGTGATAACACTTATAAAAACTACTAAACTAGATCAGTATATCAATCCACCCCGAACGCAGTGGGAGTATGGTTTGTATATTACCCATTGTAGGACCTTACGGTCTATAGGGTAGATTGATGACCTATAATCCTTTGTGGGCTGTGTAGGATCCTTATCATAGAGGTTGGTTTAAAAGCCATAACCCCGTGAATGAAGTTTGATACTCTAGTTCTGTTGATACTCTTGTAGAACCACCTAAGTATCTCAGGCCCAGTGGGAGTAATAGGAACTACACGGAGAAGAGTCGAATGAATAGGAAAGTTTAACTTTCAACCCAAAGGTAAGTAATTTAGGGGTGATTCCCTAAAAGTTAGAGAGTTAACCAGACCTTGATCTCTCTTACCACTAAGTCTTGCTTGATTTCGACAGAAGGCGGGAAATATGGGTGATTCCCTAAGACTTCCTTGCTGAACAACGGAATATGAACTCATTCAAAATAGAAGGGTTTTAGCTACGAACAAATGATAGATTCGTTACAAAGCAGAAAATAGGGGTGATTCCCTAAGACCTTTTTGTGAGACTAACGGTATCTTAATTTATTCGGAAAGAACCTTTGGCAGGATGCCTGCCATAGCTTATATCCTTTGGGGATTAAAGAAAACCTCTAGGTCATTTCAAAGTTATATATTTTGGTATGTGGACTTGACTAGAATATTGATAAGTCTTTCATAGACTGGGCTTCAATATTAGTAAAGTAGTATGTAGATTAGTGTTTGTGAATGGTAACACTGAAACAGTTGGAAACAACATGGGTGTGTTATCTGAAGTCAGAGTCTGACATGCCATCGGGATTTGATGTCGGGTCAAGTAAAATAAAATACTCGATACCTAAATAACACACTAGCAAGAGAACTAGGTTCAATCGCAGTATAGTTAGATAGAGTCGAGGTCGATCCCACAGAGACTCGGCTTAAATGAAATACGACTTATTAAACTAAAAAGCAAATTAAAGGCGGTCTACGACCAACAAATAACGCAGAAATAAAATTGACACAATAGAAACACAAAACCAACAAAAGACACAACGACACTAAAACACTTGTTTTTAAAGATTTTATGAATAATTGACAAACGGTATTGATAACGCTAGTAGTAATTACTCCCCCATGCTATGTAGATTGACGACGAGACAAAACAAGACATTTAAGATTAATTATTCTGACTACGGGAATCATCCCCTAAGATAGATCTAGCTCCGGTTAGGCCATCTAGATCATCGTGTCTCCATTACGTGACTTCACATTTTTAGTCTCCATCTCATATAACTTCTGACACAATTACGAAACTAGGGATGCCGGTATAAACCGTAACCTCATCTAAGCAACATTCCTATGATTAGGCGTACTTCTTAGACACCGATTCAATCTCTGTCCTAAATAACAATCACTTTTTGGGTCTCATGTTAAATTACGATGACAAATAATTAAGTTGATCAAGTTTAATTACTCGTTTGAATTACAAAGCAGCGAACCTGACGTAGTCGAAGCCGTTCACAGACAAATCAAGAACATCACAGATCTTGCTACCAACGAGACATAGGCTCGTTGCCAACAAACTTAGATCTGAACCAGATTTGCTCGTGAAACGTCTTTTACGTCTCAGATCTACATAAACATGGGTTCGTAAATTAACTACATCATGAAATCAATACACAAAAAGACTACTCCATAACGAAATAAATTAGATCTACGAATAAAGATTGCATAATAGAGTAGACATTACCCTCGAAGACGAGCGTGACTCCCACTCCTCGATACGATCTCTAACCGGAGATTCTAACGACTCCGTAATGAACGAACATAAAATAAAATAAAGAAAACAACGAACTATATTGATAAAAGTATTGAAAATATTGTATTTCTAAGGTGTGCATATGGCGTGTGGTATATGCCTCTATTTATAGGTGTTCAAGCTAATTAAGAGATATACTTCAAAATGTCAAACAAAGAAGAGATAACTCTCGGCCGATCTCAAAATAATGTCATGCGCCCCCCCTAATTTGCGTGTGGAAGTTGGCGCCATCATTTGATTGGTTTACCGGCTTTTGTCATGCTTTACTCCTCTTCTTGTGTTTATCCGATATTTATCTTCAATGCATCTTGAATTTATCATGAGATTAAATTCTTCTATTTGTATTTATCCTCCATAATTATCCAAATTCTGAAAAATAGATATTTATCCCAAAATAAAATCATATATAAAAAATGGATAAATACCAAAATAAATAATATAAACAGATAAATACCAAATTATGTCTTATAAATGGATAAATACCAAATTATATAATATAAATCACATAATATTAAATAATCCATATAAACAGGTGATTTATCATAAAATATATATTATTAATCCCGATTTAAGGATAATGTTGATGACTTTTACGGGTATAATTTGACTGTCATCAGGATTCATTATAAAGGATTTGATTCGCTCAAATTCTCGAGAATCAATCATTGGCAATCCCATCCATTCACCTGGTTAAGATATTCTTGCATTTATGCAACATTCAACAATGTAGTCTACCCTACCTCTCAGGAATGGTTATCTAAACCTGCAGATGAATAATAAATAGGATGTTTAGTCAATCCTCAAGTCTCTTTGGGAGAATGAGAAATAATATGCTGGTATATTCTGGTGCAAACTAGAATATAAGTGATGACACTGATTCTAACTTTATGTCGGATTAAGGATGATCGTTAAGTCGATCTTGTCCTCAGTGTTGACTCAAAGGAATATTGAAAGTGTACCACCGGATTAGATGGAAAGACGACGTTTCTATCCCAAAGATTGACTCAATCCGCCAACCTACCTGATCAGTGTACCAAGTCACATGTTATTCAAATTCTAAATACGTGCCGGGTCACTGACCTACCCTGCGGCGGCACACTCCGGTCGTGCTTGGAAGGATGAAGTACTAAGATGCGCTTGGAGGGTACAGATTTGAGGGATACGACTCACTTGTTTTGAGCAAGTGGGAGAATGTTGTAAATATAGATATGAAGGGTGTGCTCTAAAATAATTAATCCACTAGCCTTTCGTGCAAGTGGGAGATTGTTAGGTGTAGTGCCCGGAAGACAATTATCTAATTGTTTTAAGACACATATAATAATTCATCTTATTATATGCATTCATGCTTATAATTAAGACACTACTGAAAACCCTAAGTACCTCATTTTTGTAATCACATAACTCAGTGTATGGCTATACAAAGAGGATTGAGTTAGTGAGATGTACTTAAAATTAACTTAGTCAATAGCGTTTATTAATCTGAGTACGGGTCTCATGATTAATTTGCTATTAATGCACCCAGAACACTTTAGGTGTGACAGTCTTATCCGGACTGTCGGCAATAGGGTACCTAGTGGGGCATTTATATATGATGATAATCATATAGGGCTGGACCGATTTGATTTGAGTTCTCAATATAATTCCGTGATCGAGAAGTCTTATCAAATCACAAGATGATCATATATGGATTAATCTCAATCCTGAGGTGATCACAGACAACTGCTTTGACTAAGGTATAGTTTGATATGTTAGTAATGATCACTTCGTAGTATGTGTTCCAACACTTCTCGTTGGCTCCATTTTAGGATGAGTGAGTAGTCTATGCTATCACATATATGGAATCCATTCCTTCCCTCGGGAAGTAGACAGACAGTTCCCTTATTTGTTAATCCTAAAAACTGATCGATCCCGGGAGTTCATATTATATTAGTTATGAACTAATTGATCACTAGAGGGTTAATGGTAAATAAGGATAAGAGGTTTCGAGAAGGGTTTACGGAGATATCCCGAATCGAAACGAACAGTCTATGGAGGATTTATCCGTATGTAATGATTATATCAGTGGACACCTTATCAACTCAAGGTTGAGTGTAAGTTATCTATATTCGTCAGAGTTCAGATTCGGGTTTATGGTGGTGTAATCCCGGAATTAATAGATTGAATGTTATTGTTCGGTCTGACGGATAATATTATTTAATTTATTGTAGCTACTAAATATGGGTCCATGGTCCCCGACATGGCTCCGAACATGCATATGTTTTCTCGTCGTTTCACCTCAATTATAATTATATAGTTCGATTGGACTATTTAATTGATATGTGGATTAATTGTTTAGTTGGACTAGATAATAAAATAAATGGAAAAGAAATTTTTCGTGGACTCGGCCCAAGTGTGTGAGATGCGTGGATGACCTAATATATTAGGGTATTGGCCGCATTTTTGAATTATTATTTAATTAGAGAGAAATCAGTTTTCTTGGACAATTATTTAATACATGATTTAATTGTTTATTGTTAAATGATAAATCATGGAATATTGGATAATATATTTATTTATCCTATTTTTTTTGGGATATATATTATATTTATCTTATATTTAAATTAAGGATTAATTTAATAATTATCCTTAAATTATTAAATCCTTGGAGGACAAAGATTACTCTCCTATATAAAGAGAGTTCTCCTAAGCCTAACAACACATGACAGATTTCGAAATACACATGATAATTTAGAAAAGTTTGAGAAGTATTAAGCTTTGATATTTCGGCCTAAATACTAGGGTTTCGAGTTGGGTTAATCCTCGGGATTATTCCGGTAGCATATCGAGGAGGTCCGGCGGCTTGAAACACCATCCACCTGGTGTTGCTTGGAGACACACGTTGCAAGACTTTGGCTTCTCAACTAGGATCTCAACTAGCTTGGATTGACCTTTTGATCTTGGAGTAATTGCACCATAAAAGGTTGGTAATCTAAACCCCCTCCTAGTTTAGATCTATTATTTTATGTGCTTTGATTGTTTAGATCTAGATCTTGTACTTTCCGCTGCGTAATCGGGTGGATCCATGATCCATCCGACGATATTACATCCTACAATACCACCCTGCGTCTGACAAGTAGCTGGTCGAGAGCGCGAGTGGGGTACTTGGTGACACCACCCTGTGTTGAAGATCCAGACATCCAGCCGGTCGAGGATGCGAGTGGGGTAGTTGGTTGCTCACCCTGCGTATCAGATCCAACAACGATTAGCCGGTCCAAGACGCGAGTAGGTAGCTGGTTGCTCCACCCTGCGCAGCACATCCAGGCAGTCAGAGACGCGAGTGGGGTACTTAGTGACACCCCCTACCTAGCACATCTAGAGACGCGAGTGGGGTACTTAGTGACACCACCCTGCGTAACAGATCCAGTCATCCAGCCAGTTAAGGACGCGAGTGGGGTACTTTGTGACACCACCCTGCATCACTGTTGGAAATAAAATTTATGTTTTGATGATAATTCATCATATTTATTCTAAGTATTATCTTAACCCCATTGATGAAGTGTTGAAGCTAGCTGTTATAGTGAAAGGCTAAAAGATGTCTATAACTGAATGTATAAGCTTTACTAGAGTCTGATATTTGTATAGGTTACATCAGACAAACATTGTAATAGTTAGAGTGTCGTGAAAATAAACACTAGAAGTCATCTAGAAAACTTGAAATCGTCAAGATAAATTGACTAACAAACTAACTCAGACTACACCAATATGGAACAGAAGAAGATAAGTTCACTGAGGGACACAAACTCGGTTGGCTTATCTAGAAGATTCAAGAACTGAGGGTCACAGACTCAGTTATAGAAGATTGAAGAACTGAGGGTCACAGACTTAGTTTATATGTCGAGACTGTAAAGTTAGAATTCAGGCAAGTTTGTGGTGACCTGAACTGACTTTATGGATCGTGAATGAAAACCTAAGAGTCATAAGGACAATGAACTCTTAGATGATATTTTCTTATGGTGTACTCTAGTTAAGTCATTTATAATCAGATGAAAAATTGGAGTACTGATATTTGAAGAAGAGTAAAATCTCAGTTAATGCTCCAAGTTAGTCAAGGAACTAACAAATAACAAACTCAGTATAAAACTAATCAGGAAACTCAGGTTTATAAGTCAGTCATCCATCAAACTGATTGTACAGTCGAACGTTGTAAAGAAAGCATTTCTATTGGATGAAATACTGACACATTAGAACGGTCATAAAATATAGCCGTTACAAATAGCCGTTGATACAATTCGAACTCAAGAAAATGAACGTTAGATCCTACACTATAAATAGAGGACTCTGCACCAAGAATAGATACAAAATTATTAAGATCAACAAGCAGTTTGTGGCACAAGTCCAAGTTCTTTCGAACTAATATCTTTATTTGCGATAACAAGATCTATCAAGAAATCTTCCAAGTGTTCAAGCTACATAGATTTATCAAGAATCATACACTTAGAAGAACCACAGACAAGAATCAATTTATTGATTCTCAACCCAATTTTGATTCTTAATCAAAGGTTTAGACTGTGAAGCAAACCAGGAAGGTTTTGCCAATGATAGTTGTCACAAAAGTCGAGTAGACTGTGTTTGTGGTGTTAGCTGGTAAAGAGGCATACGTAACCCTTCAATGACCACTGTTCAAGCAATTGAAGAGCAAAAATTCTACCTGTTCTACAATTGTAGATAGTAAAGCTAGGATTAATCAAAGACTATTGTTTAGGACTTTTTGTAACAGCTCACCTCAAGAAGTTATAGTGGAATTTTCCTCCTACATCACTGGGAAAGAGAGGACTGACATGATTACACCACTTGGAACCTCTATAATATTTGCCTCATTTACTTTACGCATTTATTTACTTACTCAGCATTATTTACAGCATTCTGAGAATTTATGGTTATACACCTCACAGCTCACAAACTGACATTCAACAGAATTCAGTTTAGGACACTCAGCTTTCGCATAGAATAACAAGATCAAGAAAAAGGCTAAAATTACATCCGTTGCCGGTTGACTCAGTTTTGCTTATGTCAGTTTGATTTAAACTCAGCCCAGTCAGCTTAACTCCACACACGTTTTAACTGAACCTTAATTTTTTTAAAATCCAGTTTTTAGGGACAAGTTTATTCACCCTCTTTAAACTTGTGTTAGCCTTTCCAAGCGACCAACATTTGGTATCGGAGCAGTGTTTCTTTAACAAGACATTGTTAAAAGCTCATTTGCTCTAAATCTCCTGTAGTTGTTCTCATTAGAAATCTCAGTTTCTAGTTTTCACATTATCAGTTTTCACTCACTCATAATGGATAAATATCAGTATTCAAGACAGATGCTTATGGGCAACATGGATAGGTTTGATGATTACAAATGTCGTATGTAGGCTTTTCCAGCTGCTACTCATGATGAGATGATGGACGTGCTCACAGATGGACCAATTTAGATCACTTACATGCAAACTGATGGTGAAAGACAAGATCGAGTTCAAAAGACCAAAGCCGAATGGACTAGTGATGATCGCAAGCGAAATAATCTCAACAATGATGCTATGGACTTTATCCTCAGAACTCTTGATAGTAACTTGTACTTGAAGGTGAAAGAATGCACAACTACTAAGGAAATGTGGGACAAACTTCAGTTAGTTTGTTAGGGAACTAACTCAATCAAGAAGAACAAAATCTCAGTTGCAAAGTAGAAGTTTGAGAATTTCAAGATGAAATCTGGAGAAACCATTGACCAAATGGAGACAAGATTCAGTGCTATCATGGATGAACAAGATCTACTCAAGATTGAATACATAAAGAAAGTAATCAATATATGAATTTTAAAAGCCTTACCAATGTGTTGGAAAATGAAGGTCACTGCTATGAAACAATCTAGAAGACTTGATATAGAAGACTCCTTTAAAATCTTCTCAGATTTAAAAGCTTATGAATTCAGTGAAGATTTTACAAGCACAGCTGCCATAATCAAAGCTCTGGAAGAACCAAATAGCACAGCACTTGCAGCAGAATCAAATGACTCTCAAGAAACATCCATAAACAATCTTCGACAGTTGGATGAAATGGAGGAACAAATGGCACTCATGATGAGTCGAATCAGAAGGATGAAGAATGGTCATCCTGTAACTCAGAAGTTTATCAAGAAGACTCCTGAAAACAGAGAAGATGATGAATATCTTTGTTTCAACTGTAAGAAGCCTAGACACTACAAAGCTGAATGTCGATAACTGACCAAGAAGACTCAGCAACGAAGAACTGGCAGAAGAGCACTATTAGCTGGAGATGAGTCTGACTATGGAGCTGGTATAGAAAGATTATCTGATGACACAGCTTTAATGGCACACCTGGAATATCCCAATGAGGTATGTGAATCAAACTCTAAATACAGCTCAGCTCAGATTTCCATGCAAAATGCATGTTCTTCAATAGCCTATCCAATCCAAAGAACTCAGAATTAAAAGAAACTCTTGACCAATTGATGAATCATCTTGTCACCATACAAGCTGGTTATGAATCAATCAAAACTGAGAAAGAAGCTCTAATTCTAGAAGTCAAAAGATTCAATAATGAACTGAACACGATAAGACTAAGCAGACTGATGAAGGAAAGAATTAGTGTCAGTCTATTGCATCAGCAGCAGCAGCTCAATCAAGTTCAGCAACTGGATTTAAATCAGGTAAGCCATATGGAGATAAAACTGGCTTAGGATTTGATACACATCAAACTTCGAAGGTAGGAACAAGTAAAGTAACTAAACCTAATACCAAAACTGGTGTTAAGTTTGTAGCTGAACAATGTCCTCAAACTAAGAAGCATGTTGAACCAGTGAATCAAGTTCAACGTGAATCAGATCAGTCTCAGCATCAATTTTCAAAGAAGTCAGCTGTATACAACAATAGAGTCAATCAAAAGGGTAAATCAGCTGTACATCATGAAAATAAAAAAGGTAGATCAATTGCTGAATCTACTAAAGCTGATCAGGCCAAGAACCAGAAAAACTTCAGTCAAAGTAAATCCAAGAACATCAATTATTCAAAGATTCACAAAGTCAAGGGGAAAGGTAGATTATTTCCAACTGATGATGACTGAAATTTCTCTAAATCTAGTATTAAAATTGATAAAAGCAATCATTTCAGACAGAAAACTTATCACAAGTTTCAATCCAAAAGTCAGCAGAGGAATCACTTCACTCCTCAGCCTAAACCTCAGTAGGTCAACACAAACCTCAGTACAAAAGAAATGATGCTTATTATTCAAGTGTTAATAATAAAAAACATCATGGAAATCAGTTTCAGTCAAAGGATCTGAGAGATCATATAAATAAGACATAGTCCAAGCATAGATAATATGGGAGTGTGGCTTATATATATGAAAACAAGTGCAACAATATCTTAAGGATACCTAAAGGGTATATTCCTAAGGTTGTACTAACAACTGACCCCCATGGACCCAAACAGAATTGGGTACCTAAAAACGTTTAATTTATTTTGCAGGATATAAGGTACTTTGATAGTCGTTTCTCAAGACACATAACAAAGAGCAAAGACTATCTAAGTAATTTTATTGCCAATGATGGGCCAATGGTAAATTTTGGAAGTAAAGACAAACCTGGATTCACCAAAGGTTATGGAACCTTGATCAGAAATGGACTTACAATCAAGAATGTATCGTATGTAGAAGGATTGCATTACAATCTACTCAGCACCAGTCAATTCGGTGATATGGGATACAAAGTAACTTTTGATAAAGATTTCTGTGTTTTCGTCAGTGAAACAGCATTTCAAGTTGTCTTAGCCGGAAGAAGAAAAGAGAATATGTATTTTGTAGACTGGACTACAGTTGTTGCAGAAACCTGTTTACTTGTGCATACCAAATCAGAAATCAGCTGGTTATGGCACAAGAAACTGAGTCATCTAAACTTTGATGACATCAACACCCTTTTCAAGAAACAGTTAGTCATAGGACTACCAGAAATCTCTTACAAGAAGGATAGCTTATGTGATGCTTGTCAGCAATGAAAGCAAACAAAAGCAAGTTTCAAGACAAAATCTCAAGAACTCAATAACCAGTCTTGGAGATACTATATATGGACTTATTTGGACCTATTACTCAAATCAGTATCAGTGGAAAGAAGTATACATTGGTGGTAGTAGATGATTTTTCAAGATACACTTGGGTTATCTTCTTGACCAAGAAAAGTGAAACCAAGCAAAGACTTATTGAACTACTCAAAAGGCTTCAAAATCAGAAAAGTCTATCAGTTGTGAAGATACGATCAGATAAAGGAACTGAATTCCTCAACAAAGTAATTATTGAGTACTGTGAAGAAAATGGTGTTTTACATCAACTTGCTGCCACAGCAACACCTCAACAGAATGGTGTAGCTAAAAGAAGAAATAGAACACTCAAACAAGCCGGAAGGACTATGATCTGTGAAGCAAAACTGCCTGAAAGGTATTGGACAGAAGTAGTCAACACTGCTTGCTATACACAAAATAGAGCTCTCATGAATAAAAGGCATGAGAAGACTCCTTATGAAATTTGGAATGGAAGAAAGCCAAATATTTCTTACTTTCATGCTTTTGGAAGCAAATGTTTCATACATTATAATAGAAAAGATCAACTTCATGTTTTTCAGCCCAAAGCTGATGAAGGAATTTTTCTGGGATATTCAAGTGTCAACAAAGCATTTAGAGTACTAAAAAAAGGACACTCAAGCATGAGGAATCAATACATGTTGTATTTGATGAACCAAATTTTCTTGGTGAAACAATTGAAGACATACCAGAATCTATTCCTCATTCTCAGTTACCAGTTCTGTAAGAATCAGTTTTTGTTGACATTGGAAGACTAAGGATTTCGGAAGCTTCAGATCAAGACCAGTCTCAGTTTCCAACTACACAACAACCTACTCCTGAACAACATAACTCTGATTCAGTTGAAGAAAACCAAGAACCAGTTGGACAAAATATAGATCCCTTGATGCAAGACCCAGTACATCAATGGATGAGGGATCACCTGGAAGAACAAGTAATTGGTGAGTACTCAAAATGGTGTTCAAACAAGACATCAACTAGATGCAATGATTGCATGCTTTCTATCACAATTTGAACCTAAAGAGATAGAAGAAGCTTTGAAAGATCCAAATTGGATACTAGCTATGCATGAAGAACTGAATGAATTCAAAAGAAATCAAGTATGGGAATTGGTAGAGAGACCAGTTCATGTGAATGTAATTGGAACTAAATGGGTTTTTAGAAACAAACTTGATGAAGATGGGAATTGTTGGAGTTATTTAAGTTTTAGTGATGAGTGCCAGACTAGCTGTTATAGAGCAAAGGCAAAAACATGTCTAGAACAAATGTATAGGCTTATTAGAGTTTGATCTTTGTATAGGTTTGATCAAACAAGCACTGTAAAAGGTCAGCTGACTTTCATCAGCAGACCTGTCTAGGTCAGTAGGGTACCTGGGTCAGTAGACTAGTTTAGGAACCTGCTGAAGACTAAAGGTTGAGGGTTCAAACTCAGTTATTGAAGGCTATGGGATCAAACTTAGTATTTAAAGTCAAGGATATGAAATCAGAATTTAGGGAAGTCTGTGATGACCTAAACTGGTTTCATATACCTTGTGTACAAGGTCTAAGTTCGACAAGTTAAGTGGTGATTGGAACTTAGTTATATTCAAAATGGTGTAATCTAACTTCATAATAAAAAGTTAGATACAAGAGAAGTCAGCTGCAGTGTTTTTATAAACACAGCAACTTTGGATCAGCTGACTAAAATGTACTTCAGTAGACTTACACTCACAGGAACCTGCTGAACACATATTTCGATTTAATCAAAAGTCACATTGGAAGATTACACAGAAAATGACAGATAACAACTCTTGATCTTATCAACAAATCAATGGCCAAGATTAAAGGGACGTTGGAAAGAAATAGAGGTTTATCCAATGGATACAAGTCAAAGGGTGGACAGTCTGAAAACTGTCAAAAAGTAAACTGATAGTGTCAGTACTATGTACAGAGACAGAAAGCAAGTCAAGATGGGACAAATCTGAAACGGCTATTTTGAATTTCAAACATAACTCACAAGGAGTCTCACCTATAAATAGAAGACCCTTGTTACATAAACATATGATGATTTTTGAGAGGAAAACAACAGATAATCTTGAGCTTCAGTTTCTTATCCAGAAAATCACCCTGCTGATATCACTGAGCATAAAGCTACTGATCTAGTAATATCTTCAAGTGTAATATGTTATCAAACTACATCAAGTTTATACACTTGAAGAATCCAAGCTACTGATCATATCATCCTGATCAAGCTGCCGAAGACTGAACCACTTACTTGATTCAAACTTTAATTTATAAGAAATCTACTGAAGACAGTGAATCATCTTTGGGTGTCAAGGACTGTTGTTTGTGCTGGAGATGGTGAAGAGGCAATCCTACCCTTCAAGGACAAGTGGAAGACTTTGGAGCATCAATCCTACCTGTTCCAAGTGTTCAGTTTGTGAAGCCATACTTATTGGTGAAGGACAAACAACTTAGGGACTTTTGTAACTGCTACCTCAAGGATCTCTAGTGAATTACCTCCAACATCATAGGAGAAGAGTGGACTGACAGGATTACACCACCTGAAACCACTATAAAATTTGCCTACTTACTTTCTTCATTTATATTCTGCACTTAGTACATTTAGCACATCAATCTACTGAACTAGCAACTGAATCACACACATACACTACTGAGTATCTACTACTTGGTATCATATTTTAACAACAAGTAATAAGGATTAATTTAAATATATTCCACTGCAACAAATTCAGTAAATTCAATAGTCAGCAGACTACTGAGTGATCAGCAGACTGCTGAAGTTGCTGAGTTTGTTAACTCCAAAAGTTTTAAGTGTTAAGTTTATTCACCCTCCCCTCTAAACTTAACCAAAGCCTTTTCAAGGGACCAACAATTTGTATCGGAGTAGTGCTTCTATTCTGAAGTAATCGTACTTGTTGTGCTTGTGAAAATACTTTCAAAACTTTTTCAAGTTTCAGATTTTCAAAGATTTGCATCATGGATAACAACCAGTATGCTAGAACAATGTTGATGTGTTCTTTAGATCGTTTTGATGAGTATAAACGTCGTATGCAGGATTTTCTAGCTGCAACACATGATGAGATGATGGATGTGCTGACTGATGGACCATTGGAAATTACAAAAGCTATAACTGTGGATAATCAAACACAGTACATTCCAAAGCCAAAAAGGCAATGGAATGCTGAAGATAGAAAAAGAGCAAACCTCAAAAATATTGCTATTGATATCATATACAGAACCTTGGATAGAAATATATACATGAAGGTGAAAGATTGCAAGACTGCAAAAGAACTTTGGGATAAGTTGCAATTAATCTGTGAAGGCACTGATGCTATCAAGAAGAACAAGATCAGTGTGGCAAAGAAGAAGTTCCAGGAGTTCGAAATGAAATCAAATGAAACTATTGAACAAATGGAGTCAAGATTCAATGCAATCATGGATGAACTCACTCTACTGAGTGTTAAATACTCAAAAGAAGAAATCAATTCAAAAATCATGGAAGCATTACCTGCAAAAGAAGTTTGGGAAATGAAAGTGACTGCCATAGAAGAAATGAGAAGTCTACATAAAGAGGACACCTTCAAATTGTTTTCAGATCTTAAGGCCTATGAATTCAGTAAGAAACTTGTACCTGAGACTGAAAAAGAAAAACCAAAGACAACTGCTTTGGCTGCTACAAATCAAGAAGAAACATTAGGAGCTCAAGATGACCGACTGGTTGAAATGCAAGAACAAATTGCTCTAATGAGCAAGAAAATAAGAATGATGAAAAATGGAAGGGGTTCTCCAAGGAATTTCACAAAGAAGATTAGTGAAAAGAAAAAGGAAGAATCCAAGAAAGACAATGATTACTTGTGCTATCAATGCAAGAAACCAGGACACTTTAAACCTGACTGACCTGAACTAAAATAGAAGAAGGAACCTGATTATATTTGTTTCAACTGCAAAAAGCCTGGACATTTCAGACATGATTGTCCAGACCTACTGAAGAGCAAAAGTCAGCAAAGAAGATTTTGTAAGAAAGCTATGGTTGCTGAAGATGAATCTGGATACGAAGTAGAATCAGAAAAGGGAAATGAATCTGATGATACTGCACTTGTTGCTGATATGGATGATTATGCTTTAATGGTAAACATGGATGAAACAGAGGAGGTATACAATTTTGTATCTATAAATACTCCTACTGAAAGTGATTGTGAATCAACTTATGGTTCACATCCTAAAAATTCTGACAATGAAGAAGCTTTGGATGCCATCCTTAATCAACTGAGGATAATACAATCTGGTTATGAGATTGTGAAGGCTGAAAAAGAAGCTCTTCAAATAGAAGTTGATAGATTAAAAGCTGAATTAAGAATTCTCAAGGGTAAGGAAAAAGGAGTTTGGACAGAATCAGCACAAGCCTGCTGAACATATAGTAGCTGCTGAATCTGCTGAACAATCTTGTTCCTCCACTGCATTCAAATCTAGAAAGCCTTATGGTGATCGAACAGGCCTTGGATTTGGAACTCAACAATCCAATAAGAGTGGATCTAGTAAGGTTACTGAACCTAGTACCAGAATTGGTCCTAAGTTTGTACCTGCACAAGATCCAACTCCAAAAAGGGTTGCTGAAGCAGTGAAGCCTACTGAGAATGCTTCAATGAGGCAAAATCAGAAGTCAAAAAGGACATCAGTACTTAACAAAAAGAATAAATCTAAGAATATGACTGATGTACCTCCTAGACCTACTAATAGCAGACCTACTACCAAGTCTGCTGGACCACATAAAGGGAAAAATCAGAAATATTCCAAGGATAAGAATCCTAAATCTAATAATGTCAATCATATTAAGGATACTTATCTCAGGGGGAAAGGTAGACTGTTCCCTACTGATGATAATTGGAATATTCCTGCCCCTGCTGCTAGAAAAAATAGTTATAACCATACTGCTAGGGTAAAACCTCAGCAATGGACTCAGTAGAGGACTCATTAGAGGACTTATACAAGACCTCAGTAAAGACCTCAGCAGACTCCATATTACATGGTTGTTCCTAAAAGACAGCAAACCTATGGTTATGCTAATGCTTCTAACAATAGAAATCACTCTAAACATCATTACATACCAAAAGGTCAAAAAGCATATGTGAGTCCTATACAACCAAGAGTTAGACCATATGGATGTGTAGAATACATATATGAACAAAAGTATGACACTTTTCAGAGAAGACCTTATGGAAATTTGCCAAGGGTCATGCTTACCACTGACCACTATGGACCCAAACAGTTTTGGGTACCTAAAATACATTAACTTTGTTTTGTAGGGTGTCTGGTACTTTGACAGTGGATGTTACAGACATATGACAAAGAATAAGCACTGTCTAACAAACTATGTGGCAAAGGATGGTCCAAGAGTGAATTTTGGAAACAAAAATACACCTGGAGATACAAGAGGATATGGCACACTTGTGAGAAATGGATTAACAATCAGAAATGTTGCATTTGTGTAAGGACTGGACTACAATCGACTGAGCACTGGACAGTTCTGTGACATGGGTTACAAGGTTACTTTTGACAAAAGGCACATGCATTGTCATTAGTGAAAGAGGTGATCAAGTTGTGTTGGATGGAAGAAGACAACAAAACATGTATGTTGTGGATTGGTCTACTGCTGTTCCAGAAACTTGCCTGATTGTGCATACCAAGCCAGAACTTAATTGGTTATGGCATAAGAAGTTAAATCATCTAAACTTTGATGATATCAATCAGTTGGTGAAGAAAAAACATGTGATTGGTTTACCTGAGATCACATTCAAAAATGATGATATATGTGATGCCTGTAAGCAAGGTAAACAGACAAAATCAAGCTTCAAATCAAAGACTAAGCAATCAACAAAAAGAGTTTTGGAGCTGATGCACATGGATCTATTTGGACCAGTAAAAAAAGTACACTCTAGTAGTTGTGGATGTTTATTCAAGATACACTTGGGTAGTATTCATGAACAAGAAAAGTGAAACACTTCAAAAGATGCCTGAACTTTTGAAGAGATTGCAAAATGAGAAAAGTTTGACAGTAGTGAAGATCAGATAAGAAAAGGGTACTGAATTTCTCAATAAAGTTATAAGAGAATATTGTGAGCAGAATGGTGTACTACATCAACTAGCTGCTGCTAGTACACCTCAGCAAAATGGGGTTGCTGAAAGAAGAAACATGACTCTAAAAGAAGCAATAAGAACTATGATTTATGAAGCATTGTTACCTGAACGGTATTGGTCTAAAGCTGTCAACACAGCATGCTATACACACAATAGAACCTCAGTGAACAAGAAGCTGCTGAAGACACCTTATGAGATTTGGAAAGGAAGGATACCTAATATCTCCTATTTTCATACATTTGGAAGTAAATGTTTTACATTAAATCATAAGGAGCAATTGAAGACATTCCAACCAAAATCAGATGAAGGAATTTTCTTGGGATACTCTTCTGTCCGCAAGGCATTCAGGGTACTGAACAAAAGGACATTGAAACATGAAGAAACAATACATGTTGTATTTGATGAACCTAAGTTCACTGGAATGGAAGATGAAGCTTCAGAACCTGTTGAGGATCAACAAGTGACTGATCCAGAATGTGTTGATGTTTTGGAAACAATGAATGACTTAAAGGTTTCTGACTCTGCCCCTGCTGAACCCCATGCTGGTAACACTATTGATGCGACAACTGAGGCAGTTCAAGGATCTACTGAACTCCCTGCTGAAGAAGCCACAGCAGACCCTACTGAAGATGATGTTCCTGAGAATCAATCTAACCAGAATCCACAATGGTTTAGAGATCACCCTGCTGAGCAAGTTATTGGCAATATACAACAAGGTGTGAGGACAAGAAGGCAATTAGAAGCAATGTTTACATGTTTTCTATCTTAAATGGAACCTAAAGTTGTTGAAGAAGCAATATCAGATCTAGATTAGATAATTGCCATGCAAGAAGAACTGAATGAATTTGAAAGAAATCAAGTTTGGACACTAGTGGAAAGGCCTAATCATGCAAATAGTTGGAACAAAATGGGATTATAGAAACAAATTGGATGAATCTGGTACCATTGTAAGGAATAAGGCCAGACTAGTTGCAAAAGGCAACTCTCAAGCAGAAGGAATAGATTTTGATGAATCATATGCACCTGTTGCAAGATTGGAAGCTATAAGATTATTCTTAGCATATGCTGCTTATAAAAACTTCAAAGTTTATCAGATGGTTGTCAATAGTGCATTTTTGAATGGCATTCTGGAAGAGGAGGTTTATGTTCAGCAACCTCCTGGTTTTGATGTTAAAGATCAAGAAGATAAAGTGTATAGACTCAACAAAGAACTTTATGGATTGAAACAAGCACCAAGAGCATGGTATGAGACCCTATCTCAATTCTTGGTGGAAAATGGTTTTACCAAAGGTAACATTGACAAGACTCTTTTCAAAATCAATGAAGGAGACAACACCCTGCTGGTACAGATTTATGTTGATGACATAATTTTTGGCTCTGAAAATGAATTACTATGTGAAAAGTTTGCTAATCTGATGAAAAGTAAATTCCAAATGAGTATGATGGGAGAAATGAATTATTTC
Organism: Gentiana dahurica var. dahurica; assembly: GCA_024500145.1. Lineage (NCBI taxonomy): Eukaryota > Viridiplantae > Streptophyta > Magnoliopsida > Gentianales > Gentianaceae > Gentiana > Gentiana dahurica. The sequence continues at coordinate 69,840,647 of CM044896.1, forward strand.
TTGGGATAACAAGTCAAACAGATGAAAGATGGAATCTTCATTCATCAAACCAAGTATACAAAGGAGCTAATGAAGAAGTTTGGTATGGAAAATAGCACCAAGGTATCAGCTCCTATGAGTACAAACATAAGATTAGATGAAGACAAGGAAGGCAAAGATGTTGATCAGACTTTATACAGAAGGATGATAGGCAGTCCGCTATACCTTACTGCCAGAAGACTTGATATATCCTTTGCTGTAGGTGTTTGTGAAAGATTTCAATCAAAACCTAAGGAAAGTCATTTAGCTGCAGTCAAAAGAGTTCTCAAGTATCTAAAAGAGACTTTTGATGTAGGAATTTGGTATTCAAAAGATGGAAGCTTCAAGGTTATATCCTACTCAGACTCTGATTATGCTGGATGCAAGATTGATAGAAAAAGCACCATAGGAACCTGTTAGTTGATGGGAAATAGACTGGTTTCCTGGTTTAGCAAGAAACAAAATTCAATATCAACTTCCACTGCTGAAGCTGAATATATTGCTACTGGAAGTTCCTGTGCACAAATACTATGGTTAAGAAAACAATTAAGGGATTATAGAATTGAAGAAAGAGAAATTAATATAATGTGTGACAACACAAGTGCAATTGCAATCACAGAAAATCCTATTTTGCACTCAAGAACCAAGCATATTGATGTGAGACATCACTTTATAAGAGATCATGTTGAAAAGAAAGATGTGGTGGTTCTTTACATCCCTACTGAAGATCAACTTGCTGATATATTCACAAAACCATTGGATAGTGAATGATTTGCTAAGTTTAGAACTGAACTTTGGATTATAAAAGTTGACTGATACACCTATGATCAACAATGTACTGGAATTCACTAAGGGGATTGGTCTTTGCTGTGTTGGGTGAGCTTACTTAGCAGATTAGTCATTGGTATCAACAATTCCATGTACTTATTTATGTTTGAACAATTGAGAAAATGAAGTTGCCAAGGGGATTGGTCTTTGTCATGTTGGGTGAGCTCATTTGACAGATCAGTCATTGGTATTAAACCTCATCTTGTATTATCAATTGGACAAAACAAGAGAAATTGAAGATCAGCAGAGTAACTCTGTCAGCAGGCTGCTGAGACATCTTTGTCAGCAGACTGCTGAGCCAAGTCTACTGATGACAAGGCTGTTGATACATACGTTACACATTCAAACTTTAAAAAGTCAAAAATCAAAAGACCGAGATATTTATTCTATCCTTATAACCGCAGTTACATGATCTGACGGTTACAATTATTTATAGTTATGTTATGTGCCACATGTCAAGATATTCGTAACTCATATTTAATCATGGTTAATGCTACAGTGCACTATCTGACAGTTTCTACCCACTACTCTCTCTATATATACAGACCTATACACAGCGGATCATTACAAAACTCAGATTGATTTTTCTCTGCAAACATACCGTGTGAACACAGATTAAAAGGCTATCGGAACAAGCCAAAGTGTCAAAGGCTTTGTTGTTGATGCCAACAAAACTGAATTATCAATCAATATTGGTCGTAGAATCAGAAGATTTTTTTGGTTAAAGTTAAAAATTTTATATAACCAAGGTATGCAAAGTACATGAGATTACATCCTAATCAAGATTTAGAACTAAACTAACACCTACACTAGTGTTGAAAAGAGGTTAGATTTGTTGATTCCAAGCTGCATAAGACCCCTGAGGTTATATGCAACAAGAAACAACAGCCACTAAACAGAATCAGAAGATTTGAAGGATTGGAAGATGTTCTGAATATCAGATTGGAAAGAATATCATACACAAATGTTGTCAATTTCTGGAGAAACATTGTGATAGAGAAGGTAGAGAGGCATTTACTACAACAGTGAATTGCCAGGAGATTGATGTTTTCTCAAACCTGGTGAGAGAAGATTTTGGTTTTGGACCTGGAAACAATGCTCCAACTAATCCTGAGGAAATGGGGCTGTCAAGATTGGATGTTGTTAACAGAATAAAGATAGATGATGCTGTCAAATCATCTCTGGGAATCAATGTGAAACACATTGGGATGGAATACAATCTGCTGAGCAAGATTATAGTAAAGAACATCTTGGGATTGAGTGGAAGCCTTGACACATTGTCTGGACCCAAGATTGATCTACTGATCATCATATGCAAAAGAATGAAGTTTGATTGGCCTGGATTTTTTGTCTAATACATGGAGAAAGTTATAACTGAGGAAAGAGAAAGGACAAGGAAATCCAAGGCCTTACCTCTGGGTTTGATGATTCAGGCCCTGCTAAATCATTTGGGGATTGCTGATGTTGCACCAGAGAAAATAAACAAGGCCAGATATAAGAAGGAGATTGGCTATCTCATCCCTGGTTTGGATGATGATGAAGATGTGGATGCTGAACCAGAGAAAGTGATAATGATGGAGATGATGGTGCTGGTGGTGAGCAGGTCAAACAAGTTGTTAAACCTGCTGCACCCAAGAAAGTTACTAAGAATAGGAAGGCTGCTGACACCAGAAATATCACAGAGATGTTACAGCCTAAGAAAATAAGGAAGCAGAAAGCAGAGACTGCTGAGGGTCCAGTTGAAGTTGAAATTACTGACCTGCTAAAATTACAAGAATGAGGAAAGCTGCTGAAGTTGAATCAGAGCAAATTTCCAAGAGGATGAAAGAAATTGCCAAGAAAAAGAAACATGGGAAAGGCAAGGAACTGAGGGTTCTTGAAGAACAAAGGCAAGAAGAAGAACCAGAGGCTATTGAAGCTGAACCTCTAAAAACTATTACGCCTACTGAAACTGGAGAGGTTGTTGGTGAGCAACCTACCGAGCCTATTGAAGACCCACATCATACAACTGTACAAGACCCTGCAAATTCTGCAATAGTTCAGGAGGAAGAGCAGTCTGCTGCTAACCCGGCTGATGAGCGTGTAAGTCAGGGGAAACTAAGTGTGGAACAATGGAGGTGGTAGGTATAAATGTACACTCTGAAGAACCTACTGACCTATTTATATCTGCAATAGACACTATTACTCATCTTGTTGAAACCTTTGGGGAACAACAAGTTCAGCAATCTGCTCCAAAGAAGCCCTCAATGCCATATAAAAGGAGAGAGCAGAAATCTAAGAAGGACAAAGTAGATCCCAACTTCAAAAGGGTGCAAAGATATTTTCAATGGAAGTTTGGATTCTACAGGAAACAAAAACCAGCTGCTGATCCAATGAGTGGATTTGAAGAATGGGCATTTGATCAGCTAGGTGTGGATAGCCTATTGGAATTGGTAGATACAACTTTGCTGCAGACTAGGCTGATGGATCTGTTGAATGAAGGGAAGAAGATTGCCATGTTAATGGTCAAAGATCCAAAATACACACCTGACAGTGATGACTCTTCATCATCTGACTCTTATGGTGATCCCCATATGTTCCCTGGGGAGACCTGGGGAGTGGCAAAAGGAACAACTGATGAACCCACTGGTCAAAGATCCACTGATGGTACAACAAATCAATCTGTTGATGCTGGTGAGTCTGCTGAAGGACAGCATACTGTAGATTTGGATAAAGAATATATTGTTGAATATAGTGAGCCTGATGTTAGTTCTGAAGAATCAGTTCAATATCAAGAATGGATTGATACTCAGGGCACTATCTCTAAATCTGCTGAGGATCTACAGAAGATTGCTGATGCTGGAGGGATTCTAGAGGAAAACATGGCTAATTTTCCTCTCATTTGTGTAGAAGAGAGTGTCCTATTCACTGAGGAATAGACAGTGATTGGACAGGAGGTTCAGGCTGCTGAGGTTCAAGCAGCACTTGAGCAAAGGGCGGAACTGGTGGTACAGGTTGCTGAGGACCAAACAGCACCTGGACAAAGGTTAGAACTCCCAACGGGTTTGGAGGAAACCCATGTTGTTGTTTTAGAACAGGCTGCTGGAGTAGAGCCTACTGGAGGAAAGGTCACTGAAGAGAAGGATAGTTAGCAGACTGTTGTTATTGATGAGGATGAACATTTGATGGACTATGATTTCAGTGACGAGGAGTTTCAAATGCCCGAGGAAGAACCTATTGATGCTAAACCTCACCAGGCATTTGTACCAGTTTTTGAAGAACCTTCCCTAGATCCAATTCTGCAGGAATTCAAAGGCCATAACCCTGCTGGAAGGGATATGAGCTGGGCTATGGTTGTCAGCAGACAAAGGGCGCAATACAATGTGGAAGAGCCTACTGATGAATCTGCTGGACACATGGCTGGAGGAATGGCTGGTGGGGTACCAGCACAGGTGATGGATGAGTTGAGGGCTGTCAGAAGTGACATTACAAGAATAAGAACTCAACTTGACAGACAAGAGCAAAGGTTTGAAGATTTGCTGAATCGAGTGGAAAATAGAGGGAGAACCACTGATACAGTTGCCTCCAATATTACTTCCAATCAGTATGCTCTTGCTGATCTGGCCCTGGATGTAAAAGGAATAAAACAGGGCAATACACTGAAGGATAAATTCTTCAAAGATCAGATTACATCCATTCACCAGAAACTAGATAAACTTGCTGAGGCACCCAAGCCTGCTGGAACATTTCACCCTATTGGATTGGATCCTAAGCTTACTGAGAGGATCAATCTGCTGGAGCAGACATTGCAAGGAAGGATCACTGCAGTTGACACTAAATCAGAGATAATGGAGGGTCAACTGAACAAGTTGGTGATCACACAAGAGAATGTTCATGGCCTGCTGTCCCGTTTTGTTGATGATGTCAATAAGGGGGAAGAGAGCCAAACAACAGTAGCAAAAGAGGCTGCTAGAATCTTTGCTCAAAAGAGATGGGAAGATGACAGCAATGCATTTAGAGAACCTGCACCTGGCAGACTACCACTGACTGATGATCTTTTCAAAGAATATTAAAAGCTCTACTACAACAAGAGAAGACCTTACCATGACAAGGGCTTCCATGAAGGACTAAATTCCTTTTTCGGGCTTAAGTTTTGGGAAGCTAGAGTGAAAGATTTAAGATTTCACACAGAGGTGGAAGAGCTGGAAGAGGTGGAAGGAGTCTACCTACTACATCATCTAAAGATTCACTGTATGAGTTCAAAGAATTATACATGCGTTTAGGTTTCAGAGTACATCAGATCAACTTTACTCTACCTGAGGCATGGAAATGGTGGAAGGAAGTGAATCCCCATATTTATTTTTCCCCTATTGAGAATCAATGTATGAGAGATATGATTAGGGAAATAAGGGAATATCATGAGCAGCAGGAGAAAGAAAGGCAGGAAAGGGAAATAAGAAACTAGTTCAGCATACTTACACTTGCATTTTATTTTTTGCTGAATCTAGATTGTAATATCTTTTGAACAACTGTTTATAATGAGAAATGACTAAGTTTGTTCTGTTTTTGTTTTTACTCTTTTTTGCTTTGCTGTAAGGAGGGTATTGGCATCATCACCAAAAAGGGGGAAATTGTTGGACTTATTTTAAGTTTTAGTGATGAGTGCCAGACTAGCTGTTATAGAGCAAAGGCAAAAAGATGTCTAGATCAAATGTATAGGCTTATTAGAGTTTGAACTTTGTATAGGTTTGATCAAACAAGCACCGTAAAAGGTCTGTAGGGTACCTGGGTTAGTAGACTAGTTTAGGAACCTACTGAAGACTGAAGGCTGAGGGTTCAAACTCAGTTATTGAAGGCTAATGGATCAAACTTAGTATTTAAAGTCAAGGATATGAAATCAGAATTTAGGGAAGTCTGTGATGACCTAAACTGGTTGCATATACCTTGTGTACAAGGTATAAGTTCCACAAGTTAAGTGGTGATTGGAACATAGTTATATTCAAAATGGTGTAATCTAACTTCATAATAAAAAGTTAGATATAAGAGAAGTCAGCTGCAGTGTTTTTATAAACACAGAAACTTTGGATCATATGACTAAAATGTACTTCAGTAGACTTACACTCACAGGAACCTGCTGAACACATATTTTGATTAATCAAAGGTCACATTGGAAGATTACAAAGAAAAGGTCAGATAACAACTCTTGATCTTATCAACAAATCAATGTCCAAGATTAAAGGGACGTTGGAAAGATATAGAGGCTTATCCAATGGATACAAGTCAAAGGGTGGACAGTCTGAAAACTGTCAAAAAGTAAACTGACAGTGTCAGTACTATGTACAAAGACAGAAAGCAAGTCAAAATAGGTCAAATCTGAAACGGCTATGTTTGAATTTAAAAAATAATTCACAAGGAGACTCACCTATAAATAGAAGACCCTTGTTACATAAACAGATGATGATTTTTGAGAGAAAAACAAATATAATCTTGAGTTTCACTTTCTTATCAAGAAAATCACCCTGCTGATGTCACTGAGCATAAAGCTACTTATCTAGTAATCTCTTCAAGTGTAATCTGTTATCAAGCAACATCAAGTTTACACACTTGAAGAATCCAAGCTGCTAATCATATCAACTTGATCAAGCTGCAGAAGACTGAATCACTTACTTGATTCAAACTTTAATTTATAAGAAATCTACTGAAGACAGTGAAGCATATTTGGGTGTCAAGTACTGTTGTTTTTGGTGGAGCTGGTGAAGAGGCAATCCTACCATTCAAGGACCAGTGGAAGACTTCGGAGCAGCAATCCTACCTGTTTCAAGTGTTTAGTTTGTAAAGCCATAGTTATTCGTGAAGGACAAACAACTTAGGGATATTTGTAACTGCTACCTCAAGGATCTCTAGTGAATTACCTCCAACATAACCGGAGAAGTGTGGACTGACAGGATTACACCACCTGGAACAACTATAAAAATTGCCTACTTACTTTCTGCATTTACATTCTGCACTTAGAACTTTTAGCACATCAATCTACTGAACTAGCAATTGAATCACACATATACACTAATGAGTATCTAATACTTGGTATCATATTTTAACAACAAGTAATAAGGCTTAATTTAAATATATTCCACTGCAACAAATTCAGTAAATTCAATAGTCAGTAGACTTCTGAGTGTCAGCAGAATATTGAGTGATCAGCAGACTGATGAAGTTCCTGAGTTTGTTAACTCCAAAAGTTTTAAGTGTTAAGTTTATTCACCCCCCCACTAAACTGAACCAAATCCTTTTCAAGGGACCAATAGGAATATCATCAGAAAACAAAGCTAGACTTGTAGCTAAAGGATATTCTCAAGCAGAAGGCATAGATTTCGATGAAACTTATGCACCAGTTGCAAGATTGGAAGCAATCAGACTATTTCTTGCCTTTGCAGCTCATAAAAAGTTCAAAGTATACCAGATGGACGTTAAAAGCGCATTTTTAAATGGAATACATGAAGAAGAAGTTTATGTTCAACAACCACCTGGATTCGAGATCAAAGATCAAGCTGACAAAGTTTTCAGACTAAAGAAAGCTCTTTATGGACTTAAACAAGCACCAAGAGCTTGGTATGAAACTCTATCTTAGTTTTTAGTGGATAATGGATTTATCAAAGGAACCATCGACAAGACTTTATTCAGAATGAAAAATGAAGAAAGCACTCTCCTTGTTCAGATCTATGTTGATGACATTATTTTTGGATTAGAAAATGAACAGTTATGTGAGAAATTTGCAAGTTTAATGAAGAGCAAATTTTAGATGAGTATGATGGGAGAATTGAATTATTTTCTTGGATTACAAGTTA